>BSBK01006775.1:1190000-1216102 GCA_027943335.1 Chamaecyparis obtusa
GATTGTTAACAAAAAAAAAAAATTGTTCTACAAACTTAGTTGCATGTTTAGGTTAAGTTCTCCTAGGTTCCCTGGTGGGGCATTACAATTGATAAGTTACTCACCGAGTATAGTGAAATCATTTCTGATAATGCACCTGATGGTTTTCCACCAAAGAGAAGCATTGATTATTGTATGGATCTAATCCCTGGAGCTAGTTTATCGAATAAGGCACCTCATTGGTTCACACCTACCGAGAATCAGGAATTGAACTGAAAGATTCAAGGTTTGATTAGAGAAAGTTTGAGTCCTTTTGTAGTACTTGTAGTATTGGCACTAAAGAAGAATGAATAATGGAGAATGTGTACTAATTCTAGAGCAATCAACAATATAATAGTGAAGTATAGGTTTCCTATACCGAGAATGGATGATATAATGGACAGTTTGACTGGAGAAAAGTATTTCACAAAGATTGATTTGAAATGTGGGTATCATCAGATTAGAATTAGAGAAGGTGATGAATGGAAGAATACTTTCAAGATAAAAGAAGGTTTGTATGAGTGGTTGGTTATGCCTTTTGGTTTAACTAATGCACCGAGTACTTTTATGAGGCTGATGAATGAAGTTCTAAGGAAATTCTTGGGTAAGTTTGTGATTGTATATCTTGATGATATTTTGATATTCAGTAAGACCAAAGAAGAACATTTGTTGCATGTTACACAAGTTTTGTAGAGACTAAAAGAGGAAAATTTGTTGATAAATCTAAAGAAGTGTTTATTCATGAAAGAAGAGATTGTGTATTTGGGATTTGTGATCTCAACTGATGGTTTGAAAATGGATCCTGAAAAGGTTGAAGCTATTTTTAATTGGCCTACACTTGTGAAGGATAGTGAGGTAAGATCATTTCATGGTTTGGAAAGTTTTTACCGAAAGTTCATAAGGAATATCAATTCAATTTGTAATGCTATGAATGAAACAATGAGAGGAGACAAAAGGGAATTCAAGTGGACACATGGAGTTGATAAAATTTTTGAGACTCTGAGGTAGAAGGTTACTAAATTACCTATTTTGGTATTCCCTAATTTCAATAAGGTATTTCAAGTGGAATGTGATGCAAGTGGAAGTGCAATTGGAGCTATGTTGAGCCAAGAAGGTAAACCTATTACTTTCTTTAGTGAAAAGTTGAATGATGCTAGAAGAAATTATTCTATGTATGATCAAGAATTCTATTCTATTGTTCAAGCACTAAAGAAATGGATACATTATTTGATACCGAGTGAATTTGCATTGTATACTCATCATAAGGCTTTACAATATTTGGGTAGTTAGAATATGTTGAATCAGAGACATATGAAATGGGTTGAGTATTTATAGAGCTATACATTTGTGATAAAGTATAAGAGTGGAGTCACTAACTAAGTTGTAGATGCATTGAGTAGAAGATCTTTGATGACCAAGATGAAAATTGAAGTTATTGGTTTTGATGAGATGAGAGATTCTTATGAGTTTGATCCTCATTTTTGTGAGTCGTGGAGAAAGTGCAGAGCACCTATTCTGTTAGAAAGTAAAGTCCACCAAGATAACTGAGAGGGGGGGGGGGTGAATCAGTTATGAAATAATTATAACTGTAAACATCTTCAACTTTATTTAACCATTTAATTAATGCAATTACTAACCATACAAATATATTCATACATAATGACACAATAACACAAGATATGTTGACTAGGGAACCTCTTAATCAAAGAGTAAACCCCAGTGGGAATGATGCCCACAAAAGATGCACTAATATGAATATTCCTTGTGAGAGGATGGAATCTGTTAGGAGTCTTATGAAATACACTTAGTACATATAAATCCTTGTTAGGAGATTTTGAATCCTTGTTAAAAGATTCTAACCCTGTTAAGAGTTATGGAAGACAGAAGGACCCACTGCCCAAACAGCTTCAGGGTAAGATCACTGAACACACTATCCAAATAACCTTGATATTATTTAGTAGAATAATATGAAATATGTTACCTCCTTACTATGCCAAACGACACTCACTGCTACATCAGATCTCAATTTTAGATCTCTAAACTTCGCATGTCTTCCTTCATAATTTCACTTTCACAACCTCTTAGGCTCTTTTCTTCACTTCATGCTTACATTCGCATGTAACCAAAACCATGCTCACACTTCTTCATATATATCAACTTTTTTACAATAAGGAAAAAATTCCTTCCTTTATAGCACACTGAAATAATTACAAAATAAAAGTTTCCATATGCTACATCAAAATTACACAAAATTGTCAGCTTCCAAATGCAATAACTCTTCACTCATGCGACCTCAAAGTTTACGCTATGAACCATGTCACCATCAATGTTTCTCAAAATTCCCTTTAATTGTGCAAAACTAGATTCCATCCCGATTAGGAGATGTCATCCAATTTCCACAAACCGCTACTTAGGAACACTACCTGAATACTGCTTTTACCAAAATGCTCATAACTTTCATGAATCAATGAATTACTATCTACGCTCTTAACCATACACATATAACATATCAAAGAGTATAACCTCAACATCACATAGCTCCAACTGCAATATCCCACATGCACTAATCAAAACACTATCTGCTTCTCTGCTAGTCTTCAAAAGATCACTATGTTGACATCAATGACAATCATAGTCATGAATGCAACAACAACTACTAGAGAATGACTGCCAACATCCAGCATTCATTCCTAACAATCTCCCCCATTGGCATTGATGGAAACATAGATGAAAAAGATCTAATGTTCTAAAAATCCAATACTGCTGCAATGCTGCACTAATACTCTAAAAGTTCTTCAAATCCTCTTCATCAGTTAAATATTGCTTCGTTATCCTATTAATTTTTCTCCAACAGATGGTACATAGGGTTTTTCATGTACAATTCTCCCCCATTGACATCAATGACAAAAAATTTCATCACTATGTCAACAACAACTCAATGTCAAAAGATATTGTTTCAGAAAATACATTCACAAGAGTCCTCATGACTCAACTCAGATACACATACTCCCCCATAGAGGAAGTACCAACATCCAATCCAAAAAAAATATAGGGCTCATATACCACTGGATGGATGCAATCAACTGCATCATTACTCAAAAGCAAGCTGGGGCATAACCCCAAGCATACCTCTCAGATACTCAAATGTATCCTTAGGAAAATGCTTTGTAAATATGTCTTCTATCTGTTCCTTTGTGCTTATGTACTCCAGTTTGACTTCTTTCTCAGCAACTTTCTCTCTTACAACATGATACTTGATCTCTATATGCTTACTTTTAGAATGCAATATAGGATTCTTAGACATACTGACTATGCTAGTGTTGTCACAATGTATGACAATAGGTTCAAAAAATTTAATTCCAATATCCTTCAGCATCTGCTTCATCCAAATTATTTGGTTACAATTGTTTGCTGCTGCTACATATTCTACTTCTTCTATACTCTGTGAAATACAATTCTACTTCTTGCTCAACCAAGAGCCCAATCTTCCTCCAAGAAAAAAGGCTCCACCATTGGTGCTTTTCTTATCATCAACATTACCTCCCCAATTAGAATCTATATATGAACATAGGGTGAAATCATCAGATTTTTCATACCATGATCCATACTCCATTGTTCCTATTAAATATCTCAATATTCTCTTTACTGCTGCATAATGTGATTCTTTAGGTTCAGCTTGAAATCTTACTAGTAGTCCAACTCAATGTTGTATATCTGGTCTAGTGTGTGTTAAGTACTACAATCCTCCAATCGTGGATCTATATTTCTTCTGCTCAACTATTGTTGTTTCATCTTTGCTCGATAGTTTGTGTCCTGTAACCATAGGTGTTCCAACTAGTTTACATTTTTCCATTCCAAATCTTTTCAGAAAATCATTCAAATAATTTGTCTGGCTAACAAAGATACCATCATTGTTCTATGTTATCTATAATCCCAAAAAGTATTTCATCTCACCAATCATGCTCATTTCAAATTATGTCTTCATTTCATTAGCAAATTTGTCACTAGCTTCATCTTCTCCTCCAAAGATAATGTCATCAACAAAAATAACTATAACTAACATTCCATTTTCAATTTCTTTTGTGTACAGATTACTATCTATTATTCCTTTAGTAAATCCTAATTTCAACAAATACTTATCCAATCTAGCATACCAAATTCTAGGTGCTTACTTTAGTCCATATAAAGCTTTCTTCAGTTTACATACCATATCTCCTTCTTGAGTCAAAGGAAAACCTTCAGGCTACTCAATGTAGACTTCTTCTTCCAATTCACCATTCAGAAATGTGGACTTCACATCCATCTGATACACTTTGAATTTCTTAAAAGTTGCATAAGCCAAAAATATTCTTACTGCTTCAAGTCTTGCTACTGGTGCAAAGGTTTCTTCATAGTCAATTCCTTCTTGCTGCGAGTATCCCTTACATACTAATCTTGCTTTGTTTCTTACTACTCCTCCTTGTTCATTCATCTTGTTTCTGAATACCCATTTAGTTCCAATCACATTCTTGTCTTTAGGTCTAGGAACCAATTCCCATGTCTTGTTCTTTTCAATTTGATCTAGTTCTTTGTTCATAGCATTAATCCAATGTTCATCTTCACAAGCTTCATTAGTAGATTTAGGTTCAATTTGAGAAATCAAACATAAATGTACCTTATGTCTAGTCATAACTCCTTTGTCCAAACTTCCAATAACTTGTTCAACAGGATGATGTCTAGATAGATACCTATCCGGTGTCATAGTCACAGATCTTGCTTCAACTATAGGTTCTTCTCTAGATTCTTCTTTGGTTTCTTCTATAGTATGATTCTCATTCAAAAATTCACTGTCAGTCTCATAGAATAATTCAGTAGTTTCAATGTTAGGCTAAGGATTATCTTCTTCATCAGATTCATAATCAAGCATTCTTTCCTAAATTTTAAACTTCTCATCAACTTTAACATTTGCACTCTCAACAATAGTTTTAGTTCTCTTATTGTAAAATCTATATGCTTTTCTCTTCAAAGAATATCCAAGAAAAATACCTTCATCACTTCTAGGATCAAACTTTCCAATATCATCATCTCTCTTTATATAACATTTGCTTCCAAAAATTCTAAAATACTTAACTGAGGGTGCATGTGCAAACCATAATTCATAAGGTGTCCTTTCTGTATCTGCTCTGATTTGTACTCTATTCATTGTATACATTGTTGTATTCACTGCTTCTCTCCAAAATGTCTTTGCCAAGTTATTCTCAAATAACATAGCTCTTGCTGCTTTAGTTACTGACCTATTTCTTCTTTCTGTAATACCATTTTTTTCAGGTGTTCTAGGGGCTGAAAACTATCTCTTAATACCATTCACTTCACAAAAAGTGTTAAACTCTCTAGAAGTAAATTCTCCACCTCTATCAGATCTCAAACATTTAATCTTCATTCTAGATTCATTCTCAACTTTATTCTTAATGATCTTAAACTTATCAAATGCTTCAGATTTTTCTTTTAGAAATACAATCCAAATCATTCTTGTAAAATCATCAACAAGAATCATAAAATACCTTTCTCTATAGAATCCTCTAGTCCTGGTAGGACTGCTCAAATCTGTATGAACAATCTCTAGCTTCTCTGCTGATGTGAACTTCGTACTAGGAAATGAACTTCTCTTCTACTTAGCCATCACACATTCTTTGCAAATCATGTTAGTAGGCTTCATAATTTTAGGCAAATCCCTTACTACAAGTGTAGTACTCACTTTCACAATGTTATCAAAGTTTATATGACAAAACCTTCTATGCCAAAACCAACTATCATAAATTTTAGTAATCAAGCAAGTCATCTTAGTAGGATTCAACTGAAATACATTACCTCTAGTTCTAGATCTAGTTCCAATTAGATTTCCATCTTTATCCTTTATCACACAAGTTTTGTCAATAAACCAAACTTGATATCCCTTATCCACTAACTATCCAACACTCAAAATATTATGTTTCAATCCATCAACAAAGTAAACATCATCAGTATTAGTCTTTCCATCAAGAGTAATAGATCCTATACCTTTAATCAAACAAGGTGCATTGTTACCAACTCTAACAACTCCTCCATCATAATTGTTAAACTTTATAAACTTCTTCACATCTCCAGTCATATGATGTGAAAAACCACTATCTATAATCCAATCATATTTCTTTTCAACTTGGGAAAAATGTTTTTTCTTCTTTAACATCAGATTAAGAATTTTCTTCTTTAATTGCTACAAATCCTATTTCATCATTATTCTCAGTATCACTTTCACTCAAAGTTCTTTCTATACTAGCTTTAAGATCTTCCTCATTAACATAATAACATTCCTTAGATCTTCTAGGCTTGAAATTATTTATGTACTTCTTAACTCTCTTAGGACATTTAGATGCAAAATGACCATATTCTTGACAAGTCCAACATTTAAACTCTTCTTACCATTTGGTTCTCTTTTCACAAGCAAGGCAATACCTTCTTCAATCTTCTTATCTTCTTCATTTCTAGATCTATTCCTGCTGGCATATTCTCCACTCACACTAGTACTTCTTGACAAAGTAGGATGAATACTAAGAGCATTGAATGTTGTCTCCATTCTAGGTAAGTCTCATGATAACCTCAGGTTCATCTTTGTTGTTTCCAATCTTCCAAGAAGAGTCTCTCTTGTAAAGTTTGTAGTACAAGGTATAACTTGTTCAATCATTTGTGTTGTTTGCTTAAATACAGGAGTCAATGTCCTCACAATTTTCCATATCACTTCATTCTCTATCTTTGATCCTCCACAAGATTTTATTCCTACAAAAATTTCTGACATTCTACCAATATAGCTTCTAACAGATTCATCTTACATCATTATAATATCTTCAAATGCACATATCCAATTATGCAATCTAGCTCTTTTTGCATGTTCATCACCTTCAAAAGTAGAGTGTAAAGCTTTCCAAATTTCATTAGATTTCTTAAAACATTTTACATGACTATATTCATTCTCCAGAAGTGCTGTCAAGAGTGCTTCTCTTGCAAGTATGTTACACATGAATAAATCTACCTCATCTTTAGAACTTTTTTCAAGACTGTCTTCTTCAATTATAGTTCTTTCATTCTTTGTAATCAACCAATAGCCTGGTCCTAAACACAATAGATGTGTCTTCATCTTTTCCTTCTAGCTGTCAAAATTTAATCCATCAAACTTAGGGCTTTCTTTCCTGAAATTCACCATGGATCTCCTTAAGCTGTTAAACTTTCCTTTCAAGGACCTGCTGCTCTGATACCAATTGTTAGAAAGTAAAGTCCACCAAGATAACTGAGAGGGGGGGTGAATCAGTTATCAGATAATTATAACTTTTAACATCTTCAATAACATTTAACCATGTAAGTAATGCAATTACTAACCATACAAAGATATTCATACACAATGACACAATAACACAAGATATGTTGACTAGGGAACCTCTTGATCAAAGAGTAAACCCCGGTGGGAATGATGCCCACAAAAGATGCACTAATATGAATATTCCTTGTGAGAGGATGAAATTTGTTAGGAGTCTTATGAAATAGATTAAGCACATATAAATCCCTGTTAGGAGATTTTGAATCCCTGTTAAAAGATTCTAACCCTATTAAGATTTATGGAAGATAAAAGGACCCATTGCCCAAATAGCTTCAGGGTAAGATCACTGAACACACTGTCCAAATAACCTTGATATTATTCAGTAGAATAATATGAAATATGTTACCTTCTTACTATCCCAAACCACACTCACTGCTACATTAGATCTCAATTCTAGATCTCTGAACTTTGCATGTCTTCCTTCACAATTTCACTTTCACAACCTCTTAGGCTCTTTTCTTCACTTCATGCTTACATTTCCATGTAACCAAAACCATGCTCACACTTCTTCATATATATCAACTTTTTACCAATAATAAAAAACATTCCTTCCTTTATACCACACTCAAATAATTACAAATGAGTCGGCACATAATTACAAAATAAAAGTTTCCATATGCTACATCAAAATTACATAAAACTATTAGCTTCCAAATGCAATAACTCTTCACTTGTGTGAGCTCAAAGTTAGCGCTATAAACCACATCACCATAAATGTTTCTCAAACTTCCCTTTAATTGTGCAAAACTAGATTCCATCTCAATTAGGAGATATCATCCGATTTTCACAAACCACCACTCAGGAACACTGCCTGAATACTACTTTTACCAAAATGCTCATAACTTTCATGAATCAATGAATTACTATCTGCATTCTTAACCATAGACATATAACATATCAAAGAGTATAACCTCAACATCGCATAGCTCCAACTGCAATATCCCATGTGCGCTAATCAAAACACTATCTACTTCTCTGCTAGTCTTTAGAAGATCACTGCGTTGACATCAATGACAATCATAGTCATGAATGCAATAGCAACTGCTACAGAATGACTGCCAACATCCAACATTCATTCCTAACATATTCAAGATCAACCGAGTACTAAATGAGATGAATATTTTATTTATGAAGGTATGTTGTTTATATTGGCAAGTTGTTTATACTGATGTATATGACTTGATATAGTGTTGTCATTATGGAATCAAATTCATATAGTAGTTTGGAGTCAGTGCACTTGAAGAGAAGATCAGAAATCAATTAAGTGTTGAAGACTAGACAGTGTACAGAGTTCCTGTAGCTCAAAACATCAGTGCATGTGTGTATGAATGAATTATAGTATGCACCCTAGAAGTTAAGTTGGTAACACTATATTCATGCTTAGTCTATGAGTGCATGATCACATGTGCAAGTATGAGAAAGTTACAGTTAGTTGAAGTTGCACGATGAGTGTGTGCCAAAGAAGAACAGAGCATGAAGCCAACAATTAGTATTTTGGTTTGCAGGTATAATGTAATGTTATAAAGGCTATGTTCCTATTGTATTTAGGTTTCCAAAATATATACTTGTTTGTTTGTAAGCACACTTAAGCCAATTCATTTGGAAGCATTTTATGTAATAGGTCTAAGGGCTGACCTAGTTGTTTATTTTGTATGAGCGTATAAATATAAGGTGCAACCATTGTATTTGGTATGGAAGTTGACAAAGAATTGTAATAAGAAGAGAAAAAGCGTGCAAAGACACTAAAGATGTATTAGAGCTTTTGTAGAGGTCAAAGCATCACTGCATCAAAGGAACTAATCTAACAAGTACTGTCACAGTGACAGTTCATCTTGCAGACATAGTGTGTATCTTAGATTAGAAGGTTGTAGCCTTCACCACTTGAGCAGTGAGCTATAGGACAGTGCGTCCACTCCCCTAATAGGGACTATTTTAAAAGACTCCTAATAGGGTCTAACCCTTGACAAGTTCTACTATACTAAAAGCATTGTAAAGCAACTCCTAACATGGTTAAGGATCTTCTAACAAGGATCACAAAACACTAGTGCAAAATATTAGTGGGTTTCAATTCCCACCAGGTTTTTTACCTATTTGAGTTTCCCCATAGCCATATTGGTGTCATGTGTTGATTTCATATTTCATGTTCAGGTGAATGTTTATTTTATTACTTAAGCATTTAAGTTTGGTATAAAGATTAAAGTGAAAAGTTAAAATACATTGAACACTGATTCACCCCCCCTCACCCCCTCTTATTGTTCCCATTCCTAATAATTGGTATTAGAGCTCTGGTCCTGAGCAAAGAATTTTAACCACTTGAGGAGATCATGGACAATGAAAAAATGAAACATCTAAAAAGAAATCTTGAAGCTTCTCTTAAAGACCTGGACAAGTCAAAAAGAGAATTTGAAGAACTAAGGGATAAACTTAGTGATGCTCAATTAGTCATCAAAAGGATAATGAAAGATTTGAAAGAATGCTCTACCAGTGATCTAGGGACAATGGTCAAGAAGCTGAATGAATAAAATAAATCCTTAAAAGAACAACTTGAAGAGTTTGATGATAAGATGACTAATAATCAGGAAGTCTATGATGAATAGATCAAAGAGAACCTTTAGCTGAATGAAGAAATAAGGCAAGAAAACATGGAAATCTTGGAGCTAAGAAATAGAAAAGAAAGCTTGGATTCTGAATTGAAAGAAGTAAAGAATCATATTGACAAATTACACACCAGTTCTAATTTGATAGAATCGCAGTTGCATGCAAGAAGAGCCAAAGGAGACACCAGTTGTATTGGATACAATGAAGAAAAAAATTAGATTGATAATATGCGAGCAAGAAAGGATTCACAAAAGGACTCTACTGATGCTAAGGAGACTGAAGATCAAACCAAATATAATGGTGAACCACCTAAGATTGAACACAAGCCTATAGACCACACTTGATTTTCTTGTAACAAGCATGGACACATTGTGAGGAACTATATAGAGGTAAGACCTTTTAATGGTTACTATTATTCATGCAATAAATTTGGTCATAGAGCTATGAATTGCAAGACTAGTAAGAAGAATAGGATTCAGCAAGATCAAAAAAATCAAAATCAGACAAATATAAGAAGTTCTCAGAATGTTACATGCTAGATATGTAACTATAATGGTCACTCAGCAAAACAATGTAGAATGGTGACTCATGTTAATGTGCTAAGGAATATAAGACCTCCAGTCATTTGTCACTCTTGTAACAAGGCTGGACATATCTCAAGGTTCTGTAGATCAAGAACACAAGGTCAGGGAAGCCATAAAAAGGTCGAAGAACTAGTTTTGGATCCCGAAGGAGAAGTTAATTTTGTCAAAGCCTCAGATGATGCAATAATTATTTGGTTAGAGAAAAAGAAGGACAAAACTGAAGAGAATGTATTGGATGCATCCATAGTGGATGCACCCTCTACATCTGGATGAATGGCCCTCAAGGTCATAGGGGGAGCTAATTTAGCTCTAGACCCCTACGTGGCTGTTATACTCATCCTCAAAGTATGCACCTTTGGACTTAAGCTTTTGGAGTATAAAGGTACCTTTGTGCAAGAGCACACATGTTGATTGTAAATAGAACTTTAGTTGGAAATTTTGAAGTGACAACCTAGTTTACGCAACTTGCATTAATGGTAGAATTCTCACTTTAAGGACACAAAAAGTTGTTTAATTAATCATTTCATTCAAAATCAAAATGATTGAAGAGTAGAAAGAGCCATGGAAGTTGTTGTAAAGATTTGGAGATTGATCTATCAGTAATTTGCAATGCATTTAGTTAGTTGTAGAAACCCTAGTTCGTCGCAGTGATCTAGAATTCTTCAGATTATCTCAGAGATCAATTGGAAAGAGATTAAACAAGTAAGTCATGGCCACTTCCATAGTTTATGATGTCACTAAGAAGAAGAGATATGTATTCAAGAAACATCCATTTAATTCAACCCTAGATGATTTAAAGGGAGCTTTCTCTTGCATGCCTATGGGTATCATGCATGTCGAGGATATTAGAGCATATATCTACTGCAAGAAAGAACCAGTAGGGTTGGATAAATTAAGGGTGCACACGGATACCATGTTGAAACCAGATAAAACATTCATGGATGAATATGTTAAATGGAATGATCACCCTATTGTTGAGTATGCTATGGAATATGAATTCTATGAGACAAAATGGATAAAGATTTTATTGAGCAGAATTCATGATGATCTATTTTGGATAGCTGATGTGTGAGTAAGAATCACTAGTGACTTGATATATGAGATAATAGGCCTTTCTAGGACACATGTCTTCCTTCCTATGGGCAAGGATGTTAGAAATATGGTTGAGTAGACATGTAAGTCAAGGAGCGATAGGTGCGGGATGAAAATTGAGCCTATTGAGGAAGCATACATCAAATTGATGTCTATGATACTTGGATATAGGTTTCATCACGCTAGTAGAGTGAATAGTGTGTTTGTGGGCACAAATATTGTAGCCATTAGACTTGTGAAGGAAGATGCAGAGTTCAACTTGTGTGAGATCTTGCGTGCACAGTTGATTGATAACATCAAGGCAATCAAGCATGACAAAACCAAGATATTCAGGTTTGGGTCATTAATCATTTACATGTACCTTCATATAGTTAGCAAGATATCAAATTTGTATTTGGACAAGTCCATTCCAACCATGCCATAGATATCCAACAAAGCATCCATTGAAAGCACATTGAGAGATTATATAACATTGGAATTGAAGACCTTCAGGGCTAAGATGCAAATGAGGTACATGATTCTAGAGAGCATTATGGAAAAGTACAAGGATACAATTTGTTTTATGGTGGAGATAGACACAAATTGTATGGAAGATATTAAGCCAAGAACTAAGTGGATTCATCCACTTGGTTATGAGGTAGAGGAATAGGTCCTTGAAGCATATGCACAGGTACTACTATCAGCCCCCATAGATCCTAATGAACCTAGGTGGGGAACATATGAGGAGAAAACCAGAGAAGTAGACGCTAACCTTAATAGCGTAGCAAGAAAAAGAAAGGTTCCTAAAGTCACATCAGATATCTTGAGGATTCATGGTGTGTCTCAAGCAGACCTTGATAAAGCAAGGGATGAAAAGAATGCTTTGGAAATTAAGAGTGCATCCATAGTGGAAGCTAAGTCTGATGATCCCAAGATGAAGAAGGTGAAAATTGAAAAAGATGATAGTTAGAAGGGTAAAGAAGATGATACTCTTGCACTCAAGGTAACCATTTACCTTACTACTCCTCCTGAGTATAAGGCAATTCCTAAGAGGAAGAAAGAGGTTGGCACCAGTCATCCATCCTCACAAGTCACAAGAAATAGAAGGAACACTCAAGCACCTCCTGAAGTAAACTTCAAACCTAGTCTCCGTGTGCTAAGTGCCAAAATAGTTGATGAAGGAAGAATTGATCAAGTAGGGAAGTTTTATGATAATTATAGTGAAATTGACAAGTTAGAGATTCATAGCATAATCATAAATCACATGATCAAGTTCAAAAGGACAATTTTGGAACTAAAAATAATGATTCCTGACAATGTATGGAATATCCTTGAATTCCAAAAGAGATAGGATATTGAGGAATATCTATGGATAAGGGAAAAGATTCTTGATGATACCCTTCCTATGTGTGAACTAGAAGAAAATAAATTGTTGTTCGATCTGGTGAAGCCTCACCTCAGAACTAAGACAAGAACTCTGAACATAATGGATAAAAATTATGAGTTAATTGAAAAAAAGACAAAGAAAGCATTTGAGAAGGTATTTATGAATATAAACATGTATCCACCTACTGCACCCACAGCTAATGTACCCATAAAGGTTACCAAAGGGTTAGAGACCATCAAAGTACATTCTACAGGTCCTCAAGATTCAACGTGTCTAGTGGAAGTACAATCAGAGGTAGACAAGTCTGTGCCCATGTTAGAATCACTCAAGGATATCACCATTATCATTGATAATGTGGAGATAGCCATGGCATCTACTGACACAAAATTGGACAAGTTTGAGGAAGCTTTTGTGAGTACACAAGAAGTTGAGATTTTATGCAGCAACACACCTATTAGGAATAGTCCCAATAGATAACTAAGAGGGAGGAGTGAATCAGTTATCTACAAGATTCAATTCTTTATCCAATTAAGTATACTTAAACATAAATCATAAACACAATGAAAGAATACAAGAACACAACACCAATATTTTGGTTATGGGGAAACCCAAATAGGTAAAAACCCTGGTGGGACTTGATACCCACTAATATTCTGTACTAGTGTATAATGATCCTTGTTAGAAGAACCTTTACCCTATTAGGAGTATCTTTACAATATATTAAGTAGAGTAAACCTAGTCAAGGGTCGGACCCTATTAGGAGTCTTTTACAATTGTCCCTATTAGGGGAGAGGATGCACTATCCAAGAGCTCTCTACTTAAATGGGTGAAGGTTACAACCTTCTAAATAACATATACACACTATATCTAGATCTTAGTGAGTTTCACTTTGACCTACTATCTAGATTAGTTCCAATGAATAGCAAAAGTACTTTACTTGGTCATGTAGACCTTCTTCTGATGGTTCAACACTTCACACACTTTGCTCTGCTCTGCTTAATCAACCATGAACCACACTTCATCAATCACAAATGATAGCCTATAAATATCTTTCCTCCAAATGATATAATCAATTCAGCCTATTAGAACCACCTTGAAATCATATTAGAGAAACTATAATAAACTCCAACAAACATTCTGTTAGCTCTATTATGCATGCAACTCATTCTAGGACCTGTCTAATAAAATAATTATAGACGCATGCTACACACTATCAGCTCTACCAAAACAACTAGAACTTTCTCTGTAAGCTAAATTAACTTATGCACTCTTAACTAAACATCAATAAAACTTATCCAAGCTTAACTCCAAGGGTGCATACCCTCAAGATAGGTGCAACTCAAGAACCAATAAAATCTATGTTGGCTCTTCTGAATAAACACAGGAAACTACTACTGGTGAATAGTGACTACATAAATTCACTTACATTCATCATCAGACCATGCATCCATGAACTTAAGATCACTAACATGTCTTCAACATAAATCCAAGTGCTCAAGGCTCCATGATAACTATATGGACAACCATACATAGAACATTGTCTGTTACTTTGTCAAGAACACTGCTGACACCAGTTGCTATATAACTATCTGTACTAATAGTTAACCTCTGTGCCCATGATATCATGTCCATGATACATAAATAGAAGGCTTACTACATAAGACTTCCATGCATGCTACTTTCCATATGTTGTCATTAATGACAAACATACAATCAGTACTAGCCTACTGGAAAATATCAAACAATCTCCCCCTTTGGTATTGATGGTAACATGTGGAATGAAAAACCACCACCAACCCAAAAGAACATTTCTTTTATAACATTCTCCATTTCCTCTTCAAAACTCCCCCAAAGATGAATCCTCCATCTGCTGCAATGTTTTCTAATATTCTCCATTTCCTCAAATGTACTACTATCATAATGGAACAATGCTCCCCCTTAGTATATTACTCCACATTTTACTTATGTTTTTCATGACTCTGTATATACTCCCCCTTTAAAATCAATGGCAAAGAGTACCATTCATTTTAAGTATGAGTACTACTCCTAAGGTAGAGTAGTCAACCTTCCACTAGTCCTAGAGGACTGATGCCTTTCCTTCTTTCTTCTAAGTAGAAATAGGAAAGGGAATGACTCCCAACTTCTCCCTGAGATACTCAAAAATATCCTTAGGAAAGGTCTTTGTGAATATATCTACCAACTGATCTTTAGTACTCACATAATCTAACTTGACTTCTTTCTCTACCACTTTCTCTCTTAGGAAGTGATACTTGATCTCAATGTGCTTTGTCTTTGCATGCATCATAGGGTTCTTTGACATATTGATAGTGGTAGTGTTATCACAATGAATAAAAATAGGATAATCAATCTGAATTCCAAAATCCTTTATCATCTATTTCATCCAAACAATTGTAGAACAATTCAAGGTTGCTGCAACATACTCTACTTTTGTTGTTGACTGAGAAATACAATTTTGTTTCTTGCTTGTCCAAGTGACAAGTCTATCACCAAGAAACACTACTCCACCTGAACTACTCTTTCTATGATCAACACATCCTTCCCAATCTACATCAGTGTACACATGAAGCTCAACATTTTTTGAATTAAGATACCATAGACCATAATCTATAGTGCCCTGCAATTATCTAAATATTCTCTTTACTTCCATGAGGTGACTTTCTTTAGGCTCTGTTGCAAATCTTCCAACTATGCCAACTGCATTGGAAATATCAGGTCTAGTCTGAGTAAGATATATGAGTTTACCAATCATATACTTATACAATGTTATACCTGCTATTGGTGAGTCATCTTCTTTTGAAAGCTTTCATCCAATGATCATACGAGTTCCTACTAGCTTGCAATCATCCATCTTGAATTTCTTTTGTATTTCTTTCACATACTTTGATTGATTTATGAAAATCCATTTTTCTATTTGCTACACATTTAGTCCCAAAAAGTACTTGATAGGGCCAATCATACTCATCTCAAACTCATTCTAAATTTCTTTGGAAAATTCAGCACTAAGTTTGTCATTACCTCCAAAGATAATTTCATGAACAAATATATCTACAAGAAGTAAACCTTCAGATGTCTCTCTAATGAGTAGATTACAATCTCCTGCTCCTTTCTTGAATCCAATCTTTGTTAAGTATCCATCTAGTCTCTCATACCATGCTCTAGGGGCTTTCTTAAGTCCATAGAGGGCTTTCTTCAATCTACATACCATATCAGGTCTATTTGATTACGTAAATCCTTCTGGCTGCTCAATTTATACTTCTTCTTTCAAGTCTCCATTCAAGAATGCTGACTTGACATCCATCTGATAAAATATGAAGTTTTTAACTATACCATAAGCTAAAAACAACTTAATAGCTTCTAATCTTCTCACAAGTGCAAATGTGTCTGAATAATCAATGCCTTCTCTTTGTGCATATCCTTTACATAGTAATATTTCTTTGTTTCTTACTACTTTACCATCTTCATTCATCTTGTTTCTAAAAATCCACTTTGTTCCAATCACATTTTTATAACTAGATCTTGGGACTAGTTCCCAAGTGTCATTCTTAACAATCTGATCAAGTTATTCTTTCATAACATCATGCGAATCTGAATTATTACATGCATCTTCAACACTTAAAGGTTCAATTTGAGATAGTAAACATATCGCTTCATTGTTAGCTAAGTTCTTTGCTTGTGATCTTGTTAAGACTTTGTCACTCTGATTGCCAATGATGTCTACCTTGGAATGATTTCTTGATGTAAACTTTGGAACTTTAAGTGATGTTGATTCATCAGCCTTAGGAGAATTTTCTTCATTTGTCTCAGGGTCATTGAATAACACATCAATGTTGTCAAACATTTTTTCAATAACTATCTCACTAGTAGAGGGTCTAGGTTCTTCTTCAATCATGGGTGAGTAATCATGATATCTTTCTTAAATCATAAAATTTTCATCAATCTTTACATGACCACTTTCAATGATCTTTTTCAATCTTAAATTGACACATCTATCATCTTTACTTTTGGTAGAGTAACCAAGAAAAATACCTTCATCACTTCTGGCATCAAACTTGCCTACTGCTTCATCCGTCTTGATGTAGCACTTTCTTCCAAAGATTCTGAAGTATTTTACTATGGGAACATTACCAAACCATAGCTCATAAGGTGTTTTGTTAGCACTAGGCCTTAATTGAATTATTTTGATGGTATAGACTGATGTATTGACCGCATCTCTTGAATAGGTGTGTGTAAATTTTCCTTCTATCATAATGGTGTGCGTTGTGTCAAGGATGATCTTATTCCTTCTCTCTATAATTCCATTCTACTGAGGGGTTCTAGGTGCACTTTACTATCTCTTTATGCCATGTTCTTCATAGTATTCATAGAATCTATCAGAGGTGAATTCTCCTCCTCTATCCAACCTCAAACATTTTATCTTTAGTTCAGAATCATTCTCAACCTTAGCTTTGAATATTTTAAACTTCTCAAAAGCTTCTGACTTATCTTTTAAGAATGCAACCCACATCATCCTAGTATAATCATCAACAAACAAAATGAAATACCTTTCACCATAGTATGATCTTGTTTGAGTTGGACCACATAGGTCTATATGAATCATATCCAACTTGTTCTCTATTGAATTTTGCTTGCTCCTGAATGAATTTCTCACATGCTTCCCCATCACACATTACCTGCATATATTATCAACTGGCTTTTCTATGCTAGGTAGATCTCTTATTGCCTTTAAATTGATTATCTTTACTATGTTATCAAAATTGATATGACATAGTCTTTTATGCCACAACCAACTGTCATCAACTTTAGCAACAAAACAACTTGCTTCTGAATTGATTTGAAAAACATTACCTCTTGTCTTTGTGCATGATGCAATCATAACACCATCTTTGTTTTTAATGATGCATTTTTCATCTTTGAACTCCAACTAATAGCCTTTTCCAAGTAACTATCCAACATTGAGAAGGTTATGTTTCAAACCATCAACATAAAGAACATCATCAGTATTGTTCTTTCCATCCAAAGTGATGGCTCCTCTACCAACTATAGGTTTAGGAGTGTTGTCTCCAGATTTGACCATACCACCATTGTATTTGTCCAAATGAACAAATATTCCTTTATCACCTGTCATGTGATGTGAACAACCACTGTCTATAATCTAGTCTATCCTTATGTCAGCTTGTGAAATCAATGCTAGCTCCTATTTCTCTTTCTTGTCTACATGAACTATCTTGTTATTCATTTTGTCTACAATAGTAATGAATCCAATTTCTTCTTCACTAGATTCTTCATCTGAAACTCCATCTCCAGCATAGTAGCATTCCTTAGAATACTTAGGCTTCTAATCCTTTTTTAACTTTCTAGCTCTAATGGGACACTTAGATGAAAAGTGACAAATCTTATTACATGAAAAGCACTTAAAAGGTAATTGACCTTCATATTTTCTTTTCCTTTCTTTTCTCTTTTGGAAATCATAGCAATAAAGGTTATGTCTAGTACTCTTCTTCACCCTAAATTCTAAGATCTTCTCTACTTTGGCTGGCTTCTTCTTGGGCATTGCATTGGTGTCTATGTCTTGCAGCACCTTTGGTGGATCCATACCTTTCTATTTGATGTCTCCTTTGAACATAACCAGGTCTGCAACATTGAACATTGGTGAGATGGCTAAATCTAAAGGTAAGTCCACCTTGTAGGCATTCTCTCCATATTTGGCTAGAATCTTACATGGGCCTAATCTCCTCATTTGTAGCTTAGTAGGCATGCCTTTTTGCATCCTTGCTTTGTTAAGATGGACCATGACATAGTCCCCAATCTGAAACTGTACTTCTTTCCTCTTTTCATCCACTTTAGCCTTGAGTCTTTGAGTAGACTCCAAAATAGACTTCTTTACCTGCTCTTGTACCTCCTTGATAGTTTGAGTGAAATCTTCAGCTTGTCCACTCTTCAACTCCATAGTACCTAAGTCTCTCAACTCACACACTCCTCTAGGGTGTCTTCCATACACTATCTCAAAAGGACTTCTTCCTGTGGTCCTATTGACACTATCATTGTAAGCATATTCAGCCTAAGATATCACAAGATCCCAAGTTTGTCCATACTCCTTTGTCAAACACCTTAGCAAGTTACCAAGCACCCTATTGATGACCTTAGTTTGACCATCAGTTTGAGGATGGTATGCTGAACTAAAAGAGAGATTATTTCCCAGACTTTTCCATAAGGTTTGCCAAAAATGGCCCATGAACTTGCTATCCCTATCTGACACAATGCTCAAAGGGAGTCCATGAATCCTAACTATCTCCTTAAAGAAGAGATGTGCTACATAGCTTGCATCATGATTAGTTTTGCAAGGAATGAAATGACTCATTTTAGAAAACCTATCAACAACAACATAGATGCTATCCATAACTGATTTTGTTTTAGGGAGTCCAACCACAAAGTCCATACTTACACACTCCCGAGGCCTATTTGGAACTGGTAGAGGTTGATAGAGTCATGCATTGCTTGAACCTCCTTTAGCTCTCTGACATACTCCACATTGCTCAACATACCTCCTGACATCCCTTGCTAGCTTAGGCAAAAATTATTATCTCTGTACTAACTCCAATGTCTTGTTTATGCCAAAATGTCCACTTAGGCTACCATTATGCTTTTCTTGGATCAGATTTTCCCTCATGGATCCTCTAGGTACACAAAGATGATTACCTTTAAACAATAGTCCATTCTGAAGAGTGTAATCTACCAACTCACCATGAAAATGGTTCTCAAACTCTAGGAACACCTTGTAGGCTTGTGAGAAGTCTTCATCCTCCTCATATAAGTCTATGAAACCTACTATTCCAATGCTTTGTAGTTGTACCTCTTGGACAGTCAATAACTTCCTACTCAAGGCATATGCTACCTTGTTGAGCTACCCTTTCTTGTGCTTGATTGTGAAGGTAAAGGATTGGAGATATTCCATCCACTTCAAGTTCCTATTACTAAGCTTCTCTTGAGTGTTTATGTATCTTAAATCTTGATTATCAATAAATACAACAAATTCTTTTGGTAAAAGGTAATGCCTCCACTTCTTGAGAGATTGTAATAATGCATACAAATCCAAGTCATAAGATGAATACTTCTTCTTTGCCTCATTGAGTTTATCACTGAAGAATTCCACATGCCTTCCTTCCTAACTCAATACACCCCATACTATTGTACCACTTGCATCACATTCAATGGTAAACAATTTGTCAAAAGTAGGTAAGAGTAGAATAGGTTTAGTAGCTACCTCTCGCTTCAATGTTTGGAATGCTTTCTTAGTTGCCTCAGTCCATTTGAACTTTGTTTTCAGTCCTCCTTTGATGGTGTCTAATACCAGTGCACAAATCCCACTAAATTTTCTTACAAACTTTCTATAAAATTGTGCTAAACCATGACAACTTCTAAATTTAGTCCCTATTTTAGGAGCAGGCCAATTCAAGATTGCCTCTATCTTTCTTGGGTCCATTTTTAGAGTACCCTTGGACACCACAAACCCCAAATAAACCAGCTCTTGCTACATGAACTCACACTTTTCTAGATTGATGGCTAGTTGCTCTTCATGTAGCTTCTTCATAACCAGCCTTAAGTGCTCAAGGTGTTCTACTTTTGTCTTGCTATAGATGAGTATATCATCTAGATACACCACCACAAATCTTCCTATGAAGTCCTTCAAGACCTCATTCATTAACCTCATGAAGGTTCTTGGGGCATTAGTAAGCCCAAATGGAATTACAAGCCATTCATACAAACCATCTATGGTCTTAAAAGTGGTCTTCCACTCATCACCCTCCTTAACTCTGATTTGGTGATAACCACTCTTCAAATCCAGCTTTGTGAAATACATAGCACCTCCTAAGAAATACATCAAATCTTCTATTCTTGAAATTGGGAACCTATACCTAATAGTGATCCTATTAATAGCCCTTGAATTTGTTCAAAGTCTTCATTTTACACCTTTCTTGGATGCTAAGACCACTGGAACTGCACATGGACTAATACTGTTCTTGATCAGCCCTTGATCCAATAATTCTTGCACTTGTCTTGCTACTTCCTTATTCTAGTCCGGGGTAAGCTTGTAGGCTACTTTATTAGGAAGAGATGCACTGGGTACAAATTCAATTTGACAACTTATATATTTTCTTGGAGGTAAAGTGGCAGGGGTTCCATCACTCACTATATCTTTTAATTCTTCCAACATTTACTGCTCTTCCAATGGTAAATCTGCCTGCAACTTTTTGTCCTCCTCCTTTGGTTTCACCTTAATAGCACATCCTATGGTCTCCTCATCCTTTAGAGCATGTAAGAACTCCTTACCACTACTAAGAAACACACTAGGTGTCTTAGAACCCTCTTCATTCTCTGTTATGGACTGAATTTTGAAAGTCCTTGCATCTTTCTTAAAAGAAATGGAGTTCTCCTCTCCATCATATATCATCTTCCTATCAAATTGCCAAGGTCTTCCCAATAGAAGATGGCATGCATCCATGGGTAAGACATCACAAATAATTCTATCTTTATAGCCTCCAATGGAAAACTCTACTCATGTGTGCTCATTAACTAGCACACTTTTCTCTTGGTTCAACCAAGTTACCTTGTATGGATTTGCATGTGGAAGCTTTGTGAGTTTAAGCTTCTTTGCTACTTCCTCTACTATGATGTTATCTATAGATCTTGAATCCATAATAAACTTGCAAAATTTTCCTTGTATCTTGCACCTGACTCTAAAAAGAGCCCTTCTTTGCTTGGGTTCACCTTGATTAGGTTGCTTGATAAGTACCCTCGTGAACATTAAGTTCTCACCCATTTCTAATTCCAATTTTCTAACGTCATTAGTGCATGAGCTGTTGATGTCCTCTTGGGTATAGGCTACCCTCTTCTCATTATGTGAGGCTGATGGTTTATCAGGACACCTATAGGCAAAGTGTCCAAGTTGTCCACACTGATAGCACTTCATGGTGGAAAAGTAGGAGCTGCTCCTTCCTGTTCCTCTTCCTCTGTTTCCTTGAGAACCTCTTCCTCTACCATAAGATCCTCTTGTACTAATTTTTGAACTTTTTTCCAAGATTCTTCTCTCACCTTGGTTTCTTGATTCACCACCTCTACTAGAACCTCCTCTTTGACCCCCTCTAGAGTCTCTACCTCTGACTCTATTCTTGGAATTAGGTTCTTTCTTTCTCCTCTATTTGTCTTCAAGTTTTTGTGCCATATGCTAAAATCTAAGTATGGTGGTAGGAGTGAACAAACTTATCTCTTTTTCTATGATCCATTTCAAGCCACTAAGGTACCTTGCCACTTTAATCCTTTCATCTTCTTGAATCCTGGATCTCAAGCTCAACTTGTGGAACTCTTCAGTATATGTAGCTACATCCATATCCTTATGTCTAAGTGTCAACCTTTTCTTATGCTACTTTATTTCATAATCACCTGGTAAGTATGCTTCTCTGACTTTTTTGACCATAGCTTTCTAATTAGAGATTGGATTCTTTCCCTCTTTCTCCCTTTCACCTTGCAAGTAGTTCCACTAGGTTAATGCTTGTCCTCTCAACCTAGATTTGGCCACTTTGACCTTTTGTACCTCTGAGATCTCTTCACATTTTAAGTGATTCTCCATGCCCTCAATCCATTGCATCACAAGCTCAGTATCCATCCTACCAGTCAGTAATGGGACACCTTCTAGTGCCTTGCCTATGACAGCCTTCAGGGCTTTAAGAAATTTCTCATCTTGTGTTGGAGGATCAGGAGAAGGTACATCATCATCAAGAGTCTTCTCTTTCCCCTTAGCATCTTGATCCTCCATTCTAACATTCACCTTATCTTCTTTTGCTTGGACATCATCCAAGAGTTGCTCCATTTGCATCAATCTTTCTTGTAGGAGTCTGTTAGCTTCCTCCTGATCTTCTACCTTCTTAGCAAGCTTTGCATTGGTCACCATTTTCTACTTTTGAGATGATCCAATTGATTCTTTTGGTGGTTGAAACATCCACCTTTCACTTCCCAAGCCTTAAGAGGCTCTGATACCAATCTGATGGGGAGGCTAGGATAGACTAGCTAGTCTATTCTCTGATCCTTGCCCAAGGACTTAAGTGTGCTTCTGAAACCTATGGTTGATCTATAGGATACCTTATACATTCAAGGTCCCCCTCATCTACGTAACCAACACACCAAGTTAAACAAACTTATTCATCAACATGACAAACTTTGCTTTCAGGCTACTAACCCTTACATTGGCTCATAAGGGCCTTTTAGTCTTCCACTTCTCTTCCAACCTCCAACAGTGAATTTTAGGAGTTTCAAGAACTTTTTAAGGCTAATGGCACCTATCCATCAACTTGGCAAGGTTTTGGAAGCACCCGATTTGATAGTTTCTTTGTATTCTAGGGCTACAAGGAGGAGGCCTAACTAGCCCTCCTTCCGGTTTCTTAGGGATTTTGAGGCCCTTACTTCAAAGAAACACCTCCCTTGTCCTAAAGGAAAATTTATACTAAGGACCCAAACTTAGATATTTTTGGGGTCTTGGGTCACTGGCTGACCATACCACGCCCGTACCATATAAGGAGGGTTTTAAGGGTTAATTGAGGGTTTCAAGATCACAATGCTGAAGTCTATACCATCACCACTTCTAGATCTTTTCAAGACCTCTCCTCCTCAATACTTAGCCTTCTTCCATTCATCTTGCATCCCTCCAAAGAGAATGCTGTGAAACCTTACCTACTATCTGCTGGAGTCTTTTATCTACTGCACATCCCTAGCCAGACTGCTCCTAGTTCACCTAGGGCTTTGTCAAACCACTATTTGAACTTGCTTTTTGGGCCCCTACTTGTTTATGATACAAGATTAGGGTCTATATTCTTGGAATCCAAACTCCCATGGCAATCCCATGGTGGAAACAAGATCTACAACCTCATTTACAATAAGCACTCCAAAATGGCAGAGCACTGTCAAAATAGAGATATGAACAAAATATGAACTGAAACAAAAACAAACTACTGCTAATCCACATAAAATGAAAGAAAAAATTTCTATTTACAATGGTGCATGCCAAGCTTTCACATGCTTCCTTTGATTTTCTTAAAACATCACACAATAACAGTCACTGTCACATAGTTTAGTGATTCAGAATGGTTATCCTGAATAGTCACCATACAAAAATAGTGCCAACCCTTGTATTAGGGTTTTTCATGACTTTATTAGTCCTTTCCTTGGGGTAAGTGTTTAGTTAGGGCTTCCTAGCCTCCTAGCATAGTTAGTCTAAACAAAGAGACAAGTTGCTTAGCAACTTTGGAAAAGTTGCTAGCAACTTTTGAACAACTATTTGTTACTTGACCATCTTTCACTCTCACATTACAAATGACCATTTGAGGTCCTCCTAAGCACACATGTGCTCATATTTCACCTAAACACCAATCCTTAGATTTCTAACTTCATAGAAAAACAATGAGCTCAGAATGACAACTTTCACTGAGTCATTGTGCCACTTACAAGGAATAACCAATTGAGCTTCTAGGACCTAGCCTAGACCTAAGCACCCAAGATGAGTTCAAAACTCTTATTCTAATTAGAAACTTCAATGAATAAGTGCTTCAAAACAAAATTTTATTGGTGGGAACCCCTAGAAGGGTGCTCCTACACCAAGATGTTCCAAATGTCCCAAAAACACCTTGGAACTCATCAAATTCATTGTCAGAGCTTGGGAAGGTAGTTGAACCTTAAAAGACCCTTATAAGCCTATGTAAGGGATGGTGCTAGGAAGTAATGTTTGATAGGATGCAAGTTGAGAAAGCTATACTTGATGGTCAGGTAGGCTAGGTCAAGGGATCTTTTGATGAGAAGAGAATCCTATAGACCTTCAAAGGTGTTAGGAGAACACCAGGATCCTAGTTGTGGATTAGGGGCATAGACTAGCTAGTCTATCCTAACCTCCCCATCATATCTCCTAAATGGTTGATTGTCTCACTGGCGCTTGATGATGCTTTTCTATTGCTTGGTCATCTTTGGTTACCGAGTAGTTTATTTGAGTTTCTATTGGGGCCAACTTGTGCATTTATTATAGGTCATAGATTTAATGTTGGTATCCATCATTGGGAAGCACATGGTCCCAGATCTGATGATTCCTTCCATTGATTGTGGATATGAAGGCTGATTCATTTCGGTAGACTCTTGTATAAATGTAATTATTTGGTTGTAGTTTAGGGGAGATTTGAGAGATAGAGGTAAGAAGATATAAGATTTGAGATTGTTGATAGATCCTCACATGTTTGGGGACTTTTGTAATTCATTATAATATCTGACCATAACTGAGAAGGCCTTTCAGCCTGGCATGTATGAATCAATTTGAATGAATAAAATATTGTTGGTCTTGCATTCTCTCTCTCATTGTGTTGTTATTTTCTTCCGCATGTTTTTGAGCAGACTGGATCATTAGGGTGTGCCATTTTTTGGCCCCCTATTGACCTTTCCCTTCCATCAATTTTTTGGTGAGCTTCCTTAGAACTGATTAAGCAAATACAGTTGCTGTTGAATAGTTAAAAAATATTGTGTATTTTCTTATATACACTTGTGTTGTGAACAATGAGTTCTGAAGGTGGACATAACCTTCTTTGGGAAGTGAGCCCTCCTTTTTTGTTCTTGACTCCTAACAGGGTCTATCTTCTAACAAGGACTATGTACTGTAATCTTTCAATAAGCTCCTAAGAGGGCTATATCTTCTAAAAAGGATAACTATACTCTCAGCACATCATTTGTGGGTGCTAATTCCCACCATGGTTTTTACCTTTAACAAGGTTTCCCCGAGACCAAAACATTGTGTTGTTGTCTTGGCATTCATTGTGTTCATTGGATCTGATATTGCTACTACTTAAAGTTTAAATTTTAATAATCTATCATACAACTGATTCACCCCCCTCTCAGCTATATTGTGGACTATTATTCCTAAAAAAAAGAACAATACAAGCACTTCCTTTTCTTAGATAGTTCTGGTTATAACTCTATCACATATTGATCTCACATCTTCTCTCTACTATTT
>BSBK01006776.1:0-461051 GCA_027943335.1 Chamaecyparis obtusa
TTTCCTTTTATTCCCCCTTCTTCTTCGCCTTAGTTAGTATTATCCTTCTCAGTCTTATTCTTCATACTCTTAATCTTTTCTTGTTGCGGCTTCGCTCTATGTACGCTCTCTGTTTCGGCTTCATCTTTTCTCCATCACTTTCTCCTTTTCTTCTTCGCGCTTTCTTGTATCCTTCTTCTTCTTCTTCCCATCACTCATCTTCTATTTCTACTATTGATAGTCCTTTTCTTCTTTTGTCTTCTTCTGCCGCTTCTCCTTTGCCTTATTCTTCTTCGTTTGTCTACGCGCTTTTCCTTCTTTCATCTTTTTCCTCTCCTTCTCTTTCGTTGATTCTACTCTTGCTATTCTTCGTATCCTTCTCCGTTCCCATAGTCTCCTACTTCATCTTCCTCTTCTTTCTCCGCTTTGTATTTACCTTCTCTGCTTCGTCACCGTTGCCTTACTCTGTCCACACACACCCCCCCCACCCCGTCTTGCTTCGGCCCCGCTCTCGCAACCCTCACCCAACCCCAACACCACCACCACACCAGCCCCCCCCCCCACAACACCCACCACAACCACCACCCCAACCCCCAAACCCATCCTCCACCCCCCACCACCCCCACACCACCCCCCACCTCTCCAACACAACCCCTCCACCACCACCCCACCCACACCCCACACCACCTCCCCCACCTCCACCCCCAACCAACCCACTACCTCCACCACCCCCCCACCACCCCCATCCCACCCCACCTCCCCCACCACCCTCACCTCCTCCCCCACATCCTCCCTCACCCACGCACAACCCCCCACCACACCACCACCCCCTCCCCCTCCACCCACACCCATCCTCCACCACTCCACACCACCCCCCCCCCCTACACCTCCTCCTAGTCCACCCCATCCCATCCTCACCTACCCCATTCCCATCCTCTATCACTAAATCATCCTCCTATGCTTCTCCTCCGCTTCCTCCTCCTTCAACACCACCTTTTCACCCCTTCCTCTCCTCCTCCTCCCCCTCCACCTCTTCCTCCTCCATCTCCTCTTTCCCTCTACCCCTCCCTCTTTCTCCTATAACCCTCCCTCACCCCTATGACTCCCACCCCACCCCCCTCCAACTACCCCTCCCTCTCCTCATCCTTTTCCCTCAACACCTTCTCCTCCAAGCCCACCTCATCCTCTAACCCCCTCCCTCTCCCCCCCTCCTCTCCCCCCTCCCCCCCTCCCTCTCCTCCTCCACCCCTGCCTCACCCCTCTCCACCTCCTCCTTCTCTTTCTCCTTCTCCTCATCCTCATCCTCCTCCACCCTCCTACACATCCTCCCCCCTCCCCCTCCTCCTTCTCCTCCACCTCATACTCCTCCCTCTCCTCCTTCTCCACCACTCCATCTCCTCCTCTTCCCCCTTTGCCTCTTCCTCCTCCCTCAAATCCTTCCTCTTCTCCCTACTCCTCATCCTCCTCTATCTCCTCCCCCTCCTCTTGCTCTTCCTCCCCCTCCCCCTCCCCCTCCTTCCCTCCTTCCCTCCTTCCCTCCTTGACTCCCTCCTCATCCTCCCCTAACCCCCCCGCCCCTCATCCTCATCTTCCTCCTTCTCCTCCTCCTCCTCTCGTCACCCATCCCTCTTCCCCCTCCTCTTCCTCTTCCTCCTCATCCTTGTCCCTCCTCCTCATATCCTCCTCATCAACCTCCTCCTCCTTCACCTCCTCTTTCTCCCCTCAACATCCCAATCCTCCTCCTCCTCAGCTCAGTCCCCATCCTCTACCTCCTCCTGCAGCCCCTCCTCCCCCTCCTCTCCTCCTCTTCCCTCCCCCTTCTCCTCCTCTACTCCCCTCTCCTCATCCTTCCCCTTCTCCCCCCTCCCCCTTCTCCCTACCACCTTCCTCCCCTCTCTCTACCCACTCCATCTCCTCCTCCCCCTCCCCCTCCCCCACCTCTACCTCCTCTCTCTCCTCCTCCTCCCCCATCTCCTCCTATCCTCACCCATCTCATTCCATCCTCTATCTATTATACATCTTCCTCCTTCATCACTTCCTTTTTCACACCTACCACTCCTCCTACCCTCCACCTCTCCTCTCCATCCACCTCCTCATCGTCATCATCCATCTCCTCATCCCTCTGCCCCTCTCCCCCCCTCCTTGCCTCCCTCACCCCCTCCATCTCCATCTCCATCTCCCCCTCCCTCTCCTTACATTTTTCCCCTCCACCTCCAACCCCTCCAATCCATCCTCATCCTCACCTTGTCCCTCTCCCCTCCTCTACCCACTCCCCCTCCCCCTCTTCCTCCTCCCTCTCTTCCTCCAACCCTCCATCACCCCCCTCCACATCCTCCTCCTCCTTCCCCCCATCACTCCCCTTCACCTCCTCCTCCTCCTTCCCCCCATCTTCTCCCTCCTCCTCCTTCTCCTCCTATTTCTCTTTCTCCTCCTCCTCCTCCTTCCCATCCCCCCCCCCCACTCCTACTCCTCCACCTCATCCTCCTCCACCCCTCCCTTTCCTCCTCTACCCCCTCCCCCCTCTTCCTTCTCCCTCCACTCCATCCCATCCTCTTCCTCCTCCTCTCCCCTCTCCTTATCTACTCCCTCCCCCTCCTCTTCCTCCTCCCATACCCCCTCCCCTCCTCTTCCTCCTTCTCTTCCTCCTCCTTCTCTACCTTCCCCTTCTCCTCCTCATCCTCCCCCACCCCATCCCCCTTCCTCTTTCTCCTCCTCCTATCTACCTTCCCCTTCTGCTTCCCCTTCTCCTCCTCCTCCTCCCCACTCCACTCCCTCCTTTATCCCCCTTCCTCCTCGTTGTCCTCATCTTCCCCCTCACCCTCCTCTTACTCCTTCTCTACCTTCCCCTTTCCCTTCCCCTTCTCCTCCTCACCCACCCCCCTCTTCTCCCTCCTCCTCCTCATGAACCTCCTCCTCCTTGACCTCCTCTTTCCCCCCTCAACATCCCAATCCTCCTCATCTCACTCCCCATCCTCTGCCTCCTCCCCCACCCCCCTCCACCCCCTTCCTCTCCTCCTCTTCCCCTTACCTCATCTTCCTCCTCCTTCTCCTCCTCTACTCCCTTCTCCTCATCCTTCCCCTTCTCCCCCTCCCCCTTCCCCCTATCATCCTCCTCCCCTCCCTCTACCCACTCCCTCTCCTCCTCTTCCATCTCTACCTCCTCCATCTCCTCCTCCTCCCCCACCTCCTCCTTGTCCAGCCCTCCCATCCTCACCCATCTCATTCTCATCCTCTATCAATGCATCTTCCTCCTTCATCACTTCCTTTTTTCACCCCTACCACCCCTCCTCCACCCTCCACCTCTCCTCCCCCTCCCCGTCCTACTGCCTCTGCCTCTCCCTCTCTCCCTCCCTCTCCATCTCCCCTCCCTCTCCTTATGTTTTTCCCCTCCACCTCCAATCCATCCTCATTCTCTACCCCCTCCATCTCCCCTCCTCTACCCACTCCCACTCACCCTCTTCCTCCTCCCTCTCTTCCTCCACCCCTCCATCACCCCTCTCCCCCTCCTCCTCCTCCTTCCTCCCATCTTCTCCCTCCTCTTCCCCCTCCTCCTCCTTGTCCTCTCCCTCCCCCCTACTCCTACTCCACCTCATCCTCCTCCCTCTCCTCCTCCACCCCTCCCTTTCCTCCTATACCCCCTCCCCCTCTTCTTCCTCCCTACACTTCCTCCCCCTCCTCTTCCTCCTCCTCCCCCCTCTCCTTATCTACCCCTCCCCCTCCTCATTTTCCCCTCCACTCCCTCCTCTATCCCACCCTCCTCCTCATCCTCCCCTACCCCCTCCCCTCATCCTCCTCATCCTCCTCTTCCTCCTTCTCTAGCTTCCCCTTCTCCTCCTCATCCTCCCCCACCCCATCCCCCTTCTCCTCCTCCTCTCTACCTTCACCTTCTCCTCCTCATCCTCCCCTTCCCCTTCTTCTTCCTCCTCCTCCTCCTCTACCTTCCCCTTCTCCTCCTCCTCCTCCCTCCTCCCCTTCCCCTTCTTCTTCCTCCTCCTCCTCCTCTACCTTCCCCTTCTCCTCCTTCTCCTCCCTCCTCCCCTTCTCACCCACCCCCATCTTCCTTCCCCACTCCACTCCCTCCCTCTCCCCTCCTCCTCCTCTTGTACCCCCCCCCCCCCTTTCTCCTCCTCCCCCCTCCTCCCCTTCTCACCCACCCCCCTCTTCCTTCCCTCCTCCTCTTCCCCCTCCCCCTCTTCCTTCCCCCCTCCACTCCCTCCGTCCCTCCCCCCTCCTTGTCCTCTACCCCTCCCCACTCAAAACTCACTTCCAAATTTAATATTAACATAAAGGGCTAAACCATGTGACTAGGAACATGTAAAATAAAATTAATTATTCATGTATTGTCATTTATTTCTCTAACTATTCACTTTTATACACTTCAACTAAACATAATGGTATATTAAGAAAGAGTGTATTTGAAAGAGTATTTTTGTATTATAATTGCAAAAAATACAATTACTTTATGATGCATTACAAATATCACTTTAAAAGAATAAATCACAATGCACAACAATAATATCTTTAATAAATTTAACATAAAAGTTAAAAAAGAAAAATAAAATAATAATAATAATAATATAGAAACAAGAGAGACACTCTCAAAGATGTCCATGACCATCTTGTGAGAGCTTTTGGAGGGATATTTCTATCCCTCCTAAAAAAATATATTTTTATTAATTTTAATTGTCAATAAACACAAATAAAATGTTAATTATTTTTGACCTTTCATTCCACCATAGAAAATACAATAATCTGATTGCTGTCCAATGACTTCTTTACGCTCCAGTCCAACCATCCTTCATATTTTTCATCATCCAAATAAACTTGCAGCTAACCAAACAGACCTAATTGAATTCATTGAAAGACCACAAAGCATGTAATCAACATAAATATTAATGCAAACTCATGAAACAATCTTGATTGTATGTGAAATCATTGTTACTGGCTGCTGATTTCCAACTCGATTTCTCCAGCTGGTGTCCATGACCATGGAGGCCTTTGTAGGGAAGATAATAGGTGCCTACGATGAGGGTTTCTTATGATAAATTCTCCATTCTAGTCAATGGATACAGCAATATTCTCTCTGAAATTACATGATAGTATCATCAATTTGATAAATGCTCCATTCTAGTCAATGGATAGTATCATCAATTTGATTATTGAAGCAACTTGCTGCTATATTGAAGCTCCCATTGCCTCATTCCTTGTTCAATTTCATTTTATCAGGTGAAATACATTTCCCCAGACATAGCATATCAAAGCAAAACAAAAAAATAATATTCCAACACGAAGTAACGAAGACATCGGAAACATTAGAAACAAATAATGTCTGCAGAAACTACAACAAAAAATAATAATTGCTCACCCAATGCATAGCTACAGCGTACATTGACAATTCTGAATTCTCCTATTGTTAAGCATAAACTCTTGCTCTATTTAATCTACTATTGATTACCTGTTCACATGCTTACATAAGCCCACTTTACAAGGAACAGTTCAAAAAAAAAGATTTGCTAGCATTTCAATTAGTCAAAATACAACCCAATACTTTTTAAGAAAGAATGCATAGGAAGTACGAGCCTGATTATGTTCAATTCTAGAGACATTCTAGGTGTCTTGCACAAGTTAATAATATATGATTAGCCATCATCCATACTAATCATTTTACAGAGCAGCTCTACAACATACTTAAACATTAGAATTAGCTCAGATTATCCTTGGTAAACCTCATAAGTGAGAGCTAAGCTGTTCTAATTTTATTGAAACATTTTGCTTGTGAAGAATCTCCTAAATGGTCACAATTTTGCTGTGTATGCCATGTGGCCCGACAAAATTTGTATTTCTATTTATGTCAAACATTAGACTGCAAAGCGGCCATCCTTAATACGGTGAATCATGAAACAACTGTGCTTTGGGTCGGTGAATAATGCATGTATTTCAATAAATTTTTCTAGAATAATGCATGTATTTCATAGAAGAATACTTGAAGTCGAGTGCAATTATGATGCATAATGCATCATAAATTTTTCAAGAATAATGCATGTTATTTAGAAGAATACTCTCCTAAATAACTAGAGTAAGCATAACCTCCCTGGAATGAGAATTTTGGTCTGCAAATATATTTTTCAAGTACATGAAAGCTTATTCATCTTAACATAATAGCTTGATTGGAGTTGTGCTTGTGTTGTCTACAAAGTTAGGTATTGCTACTGAAATTGATGATGCATTGAGTTATCTAACAAGTTAGAGAAAGCAGAAGTAGCACCAGGAAAGAGACAGAAAGGAATCAGAGAATGCAAATGTCTCTTAACGAGTACATAGTGACTCCACTTTTTGGATCTCAAGTGACCTCCTGATTCGGTTTAGAAGCCATCAGAGCAGTGCTATGGATCGGTTTGTCTATGCTACTAGTAGGGGGTTTGAAGAATTTGACTGGGTATTAGATAATTTTAAGTGGGCATGAACAAAATTTAGGATGAAGGGATATAATATGGGCTTTTGGGGAAGCTAACTGCTTGTGAGTAGCTAAAAGGATTTGATTATAACCTATCACAATTTTGAGTTGTTACCCAAGTAGGAGCCCTCTGCTATTAGTAAGAGTAGGGCCACCATTGTTGACCTCAATGTTGTTGTTGTTGTGCCTCTTCTCCCAAGGCCTTGGAAACACACGCTACAAATGTTCAAGTCCAGACACTGGGGCTCTGACCTATTTCTTTATACCAAAATGTCTTGATATCTAGAAACTCAATTGCTATTGAAAGATGTTGCAATAGTAATTCAATTGCATGGAAAGACATTGCAATAGCTAAACAACTGCTATCTAAATATGAAATCCACAGTTACAAAACTGTTGTTAAAACATGTTCCATGAGTCACATGTAGTTGAAAAAACTAGGCTATATAGTTTTGTGGTGATCTGAAAGGGAGCTATTCAAAGGTAAAATAACTAGTTTTATTTATTGATTTAAGTCTATTTTAGTAGAAATGAACTCATCAAAAAGGGGAATAGCATAAAAATATTGTGGACAGTGTAATGTTGATTTAAAAATGACAAAATAAATACACTTCTAGTTTCATTTGCCATGATTGCTTTAGTGGAAAGTTTCATAGCATGTACACTCCAAATTGATGAAGGGAGATGAGAAATGAGTGGAATACAAAGGATTAATATGGAAGCTGAAGTGTCACATCAACACTAAATACCCCCATCATTAGATCAATTTTTGGAATCATTCTGGCAGGGGAGAAGGATGGAAAATGGGAGATTAATCAGGCTAGAGGCAAGATTTGCACATGTAGCTTTTTGATGGTTGTGACCTCAAGCTATGATCTGTGGTAATATTAATGCCTAATTTTCATAGCTAAATGAGAGTCATTCAGTAATTGTAGTACTTAGAGTTGTACTATCAATAGTGTCTAGGTTGCAGAAACAATGTCCATCTGCTTACTTGACTGTAGCATATCAATTTTGTAGCAATAGCCTTTTTTGTTGGTCATTCTATGAGTAAAGAAAGATGAAAGTGGAATAGTATATAAGGTAAAACCTTGTGTAATAAGTACCCACACACATTTTATCAAAAGGCTGAGGAAAAGGATTTAAAAGAGTTTGCCAGAATCAAGCAACATTCCTCTATATATGCATATGTAGTAGAATTTTTAGAAAATTGCAATTATGTTACTTAGCATTTTACAAAAGAGGACCACTTTCCTCTTTGTTGGTCTATATAAGCCACTTAAGGGTTTAGTTAAACTCTTTGCAACATCATTACTTTGGGGAGCTATTAAGAGGGCTTTGAGTCTTGACACTCAATCTTTCCATATTAAGGAACAAATTCTTGTCACAAACTAGACCACCCATCACTAGACTGCAGAAGGGCAATTTTCAGGAAGGGGGATTTACTTCATATAGATGTACTCCTCGACATCATTACTTTGGGAAGCTATTAAGAGGGCTTTTCCACTTGATCTTTCCATATTAAGAAACAAATTCTTGTCTCAACCTAGACCACCCATCACTAGACTTCAGAAGGGAAATTTTCAAGAAGAGTGATTTACTTCATAAAGAAGTACTTCTCAACCCATTATGGAAAAAAGTTTGACAAGTAAACTAAAAATAAGCTCATAAGAAAAATAATTGTGCTTCAGAGGTAGGGAGTCTTGGGGACTTGGTCACAAATGCCTTGGCAAGAACCAAATGCATTATATTGAGTGATGTTATATAAGGAGATTGAATTTGATGAGCTAGAATTTGAATTTGATGAGCTGGACCATCCTCATATTTTAATGTAATCTATGCGAAAGTCATCACAAATACATCTACTCTAATAAATTTTTCTTGCGTTGGCTGGTTGGAGTGCTATTTCCTAAAAGCAGGTGTAAACAAGTCCATGTGCCTATGTGATAGAAATCCTAAAGTCTTCAAGGGTTCAATCATAACAATAGAGATATGAAAAATAAATTCATTTCTTTCAAGGGGCATTGTTTCACCATCATAACAAAGCAGACATATGAATTATGAAAAAGCAAGAGTGAGGACCAAACAAATGAAATTCATGCATAGCCAGCTACAGAAAACAATGCCATTTTGAAACAATTAGATATCATTACTTAGGGATCATCATTCAAATCACTGAAGTAAGTACAATAGGAGGATCTACATTTCAAAGAAAGGTTGCAATAGAGAATTTCATAAGCATGTGTCTAACAGAGTTACTAAGTATGATATGATGATTTATAATGGCGTACAAATCAAAGAAAAAATCTTGAATATGATGTTGCAGCTACAGTTACATTTACAGCTACAGAATGTGATAGTTCCTTAAATACAAAAACATTCAAAGGGCATCTGGCAGTTGTGAGCAATGGATAAAGATTAAAGCATGTCAGTGGAAGTGAGATCAAGAGGAAATCAGTGATGTGATTCTAAGGGACAGTAATATACAAAGGAAAGGTTTGACAAAGTATTGAATGAAAAATAATATGGGCTGCTGGTAAGAGAAATTATAATGTTAAGAGAAATTATGATAAGACAGATTGGAGGTGTCACACACAGAACAACTACAGACTACAATAATCTGCATTATGCATACCTTCTATTTCTTCAAGGGTCCAAAGATGACAAGAAGGATTAACTTATGCTTTAAGAAATTTGAGAAAGCTTTCTTTCCCTTTAGATTTCTTGACTATTTGATCTATAGAGCTAGTGTGAAGACAATTTAATTTTTTGAAGTTGAATTGTTGGGATGTTGTTAAATATGAAATAATCTGACAGCTACACTTGTTGAAAATTGTTGAAATATAGGTATTGTTGATTTGAGATTTTTGCTAGGTTTTTACAAAGGAGCATTATGGTTTTTGAGGATTGTAGGCAGAGGCAGAGTAGATGCATTTGATGTTTTTCTAATGCATCTATAATGGAGAATTCAACAAGGCATCCATATATCAAGTATATGTTAACTATTATTCTGCAATGAACATTCTATCAACTATAGCTATGCAACAATTCATGTTAAGGATGTAACACCCCTTAATACTAAACTAATAAAAAAAACAACCACAAGAGAACCAAATGAAATTAACCTGAACAGCACAACAATTTTTTTTTTTATTAACAAGGTACAACATAGCACCGAATTACAATTCAACTGACATAATTAGTTATTTAAATATCCAAGCTAATCAATTACATGAGAGTATATCAATATACTCAACATTTAATACAAATGTACTAAGAGTTCCAGAATACATCTAATTGATCCTAAATATCCTAAGCACTGTTCTGATAACAAGTAACCAGGTAATAATCTATTTTCCATAAATCTTTACAGCAGTCAACAATTCCCCCAAAAACATAGTTTTCCTCATCTAGAATCCTGAAAACACCAAAATATAAAACAACCATAAACAAACAGGGCTTAGTCAAAAAGACTAAGATGATGGAATACCTCCAAAGCATCTGCATCATATAGGTTAGAACCTTAACAAAATAATCTAAACCATGCATATAAAAACAAACATATTTCATCATTACAGGAAGCATTTCATTTCTATTCAATAGAAATATACAAGTACTACATTTCATTTTCAATAGAAATAAACTCACAAAGAAAATGACAAGGTGATGATCCACTAGCTTTGGGTATCTACATAAGAATCAACGATCAGTAACCAATAGGAAACTCAAAGAATTCATTATGCTAGCCTTATTCTTTCCAAGCAATAAGGTAAAACCATTCCCTTACTTCACCAACATGTGCAAGTAATCAGGGCAACATATTTTATCTTTTTAAATGAAACCCATAGCCCATGAATTATTAAATTATCACTTAGTAATTAACTGACAGATATTCTTTCGCCTTCAGGCTCTAGACAAAAGTCAGCTTCCCATACTAAGGATCACACTTGCATTATCTCAAAACACTTCATACTACCAAAATAGCTAACCATAGTAAAATCTGAATTACCAATTCAACTATTAATGTTTACTTAACAACTGAATCCATAATACTGAAACAACCATTTAAAATTTCCACATACATCCATGAAACCTCTTTCCAAAAATAACCACAGCAAGCATCTTCTTTTCATCACTGAAAGAATAACTTAAGCAAAATTTCCAATGCTATTCCTAGAAACTCAAACAATAATAATATCCAATTCCTAATATCTAATTGCAATTTAATAACAGAAAAATGGAAACATCCAATTCTATTGTCAACTGTTCGATACAATAATACCTAAGATTCAATTCCATTCTTCTGTCACATTCTAACTAATAGAGTTATTTGTGAATCCATAGAAAGTTAACAATCAACTCTTATACCAAAGAATAATGCAGAATTACACATTAACTACATAATTACCGCCCGTATAAAAATACACTTGTTTCAATTCTGTTATCTCTGTTACCAAGTCACTTATGTACATACTTGTAGGCATAAACACATATATGTACATATGTATATACACTCATGGTACGTGTATATACATATATACATATACATTCCTACAAATATATATATATATATATATATATATATATATATATATATATATATATATATATATATATATATATATATATATATATATATATATATATATATATATATATATATATATATATATATATATATATATATATGCACATACTTATAGGCTCACACACATATATATACATATGTATATACACTCATGGTACGTGTATATACATATATACATATACGTTCCTATAAGTATATAAATTTATGTACCCTTGTATTTATACAGAGTTCAGAGCACTACATCAAAATTGTAATACAATCAGAAAACATGAAATCAAATATTCCAATCTAAAAATGAATTATCAGTTACTGATACAACTCCAAAATTCCACAGACAGCAAATATACTGCAACAGTAGCCATCAAACAGCCTTCAGACCAAAATCATAACTAAATCTACGAAAGAAATAATGTGACAACAGAGACTTTCATTATAGACCCCCACATCAACTGAGAATACCATAGTACCAAGAAACAAAACCATGTTCTATTTCCTGCTACAGCATAATCATCTAAAAGAACTTGATTCCTAATAAAACTTACCAATAGACCCAACAATCCTCATTAACAATAGCTGCAGTAATAGTAACCGAAACTTAATTTCATCTATCTAGAGCACATAATTGTGAACATTCATATCAACCACTAACACCAGAGACTGATACATATATAATACGATGACTATTCTCAACATAACCTCGTGGTAACCGAATCTCCCATCTCTTGAGTCCAATACTACAAGCTACTAGACAGAGAGAAGCATTCTACAAAACCTCCAATCACGACTTAACAAAGCTTCCCTATACCAATGCTCGACAAGATAAGAAAGTTGACTACAACATTTCAACAGTGGCATCAAAATGAACATTAGCTGTGTTTACTAAAAAAAATAAACTACCAACTAAATAATATGAAATTGGGTACAAAATACGAATTCACTTAATGTTCCAATATTGCCAAAAAAAACTTCTCACCATGGTTACACACCCATTCTAACCTAGGAACCACAGAACCCGATAACTATACCAAATAGAGAATGCAATATAACCAGAATTCTCAAAACCCAAATACCTGGTGACAAGACTAATATCAATACCAGAACAAACTAATCCTGATCACAAAATAACATTCCCAAAGCTTGGTAAAAAAAACTGGTAGTAGAGAGGTGACAGCTTCACAGTCTTCACTCTCCATTGCTACTTCCTTACACACTACATTATCGTTCCCACTACTAAGATCATGACAACTGACATGAAACAGTGAAACACACAAACCCCCAAACTCAAGAAACCCTACGCTTCCACATTCCTATAAAATATTATCACCATTTCGACAAACTCAAAAACCATATTCTAATCAACTGAACTGAAAACACACAACCAAAATACCAATTTTCAAACAGTGAACATAACACTGCAATGTGCAAAACCACACACATTTTGAAAGGCATTTCTACAGTATACAAGAACATTTTAATCATATTGCATAACCTGAATACAAACCATTTTAATGAAATTTTATAACCAGATTCATATAGAAAGCAAGAGTTGAGTTAGAGAATGCCCTTGCCTTTATAACAGAGTGGGGGTGTTCTAAACTCGAAGTTGAAGCCAAAGACCTCACTCCCAACTGGTGAGCTACACCAAAACCAAATCCTTTCTCAGCAAAGCTAAACCCACCGAAAAAGTCCAAGAACCAAGCAATGAAATCGAGCACCCCGTGACAGAGCTCGTTTCATAAGCACCAAAACCTGAATAGTGCTTCCAAAAGATAGCTCAAAAACCAGAAATAGAACCGTGAAATGCAAAATGGAGAATCCCATTAATAATGCACAAGTATACAACCATATTCCTCTCTAATCTGAACAGAATGACTCCATTTCCGCAACCTTTCCAGGCATCAAACCCATTACCTCAATAGAGAAAAACCTTGCCAAAGCAAATGATGGACAACAAACTGAAGTCATTCAATTCCCATAAGCATGCCGTCACTGCATTAAAGTCCAAACTTATCTTTCACTACCACCTTCACTAAACACAGTGACAGTTGTCACTGCAGTACACATACTTACCGAGAACTCCCACTTACCCATGCTCAGAGTTAAATCACATGTGCATATAACAACCAATTTCCCACTACACATTCAAACATAGCAAAAACAAATATCTTGGCACAGTGAACTTACTATGACATAGCCACATTAATCCTAGTTCACGACACCATAGGGAGTATCTCAAAGCCATAACCAATGTTAAACAATTTACTAACCTTAGCTTGCTAACCATAATACAAAGAATGTTAGGATATTATTAATCCCCCTTCAAGTTTAACACATAACTTCCCACTAACTCATTCTAACATAATAAACTTATTTATATTCTTTTAAATTTCAATTTTCACTTAACAATCAATACTAACATAATAAAATCATTTATACACTAGCATTAATCATAAAATTAACCATATTTTCCTTTCACAATAACAGACCAATATAACATCAAAATTCTCATTAATGAAAACTTAATTGCAGAATAGGAATTCCTCATCCTTCTTCCTAAGTAACACAAATTTCCAAGTACCAAAGTCAACAGAGAAATTGATAATTCAGAAAAGACAGTGTCTGCAGTTATTTAATTAAATCCAATAGATCCAATGTCATAGTTTAACCAAAGATTAACAATTAATAGCCAAACTAAATATCCCTAATCTATCTAAGATATAAATTGAAGTTAAAACAAAGCTATAATCCACTTCCAACCAAAAGAGTCTGAACATATCAAATCCAAACCAAGACATAAATCCATCCTAGAAGAACTAAATAAAGATGCAGAATAAAAAACCAAGCCAAAAGTAGATAGGGGCATGACAAAGGAACTTCATACTAATTTATAGCATAAAGCAAAGCAAATTATTTGATGTATTAATATTATCTAATCTATTTTATCATGGCATTCTGGTACAGCTGGGTTTTAGAAAGAATAAAAAGTATGCTAGCCTCATGGTCTTCATCTCTTCTTTTCCTTTCCTTGATCCCATCCCATCATGGTTGTGCCTATGTTGCCAATGAACAATATTCAATATCATTCATTCAAAATTATCAAATATGTAACTCATAATATCAAGTTATAGCAATAAAAGTATAATCAAAATGGGAGGAGCAAAACATGGAAATCTCTCTAAAGAAAGAATTCAGTAAGTGGGATGAAGTTATTACGTCTCTTGCCAATTTAATTATGTAAACCCTTGAGTGTTGTAAAGCCCTACTTATAATATGATAAGATTTTACATAGTAGGGCATCAAATGGATACTGAGGCTTACAAAACAATTAGATTACAAACAAAAATACACAGAGACTTACTGATTATGCTCGTTTACTAATTCCACTACTCAAGCCTGCTCATGATGGTGGAAGGAAAAGCTACCCAATTCCATCTTTTCAAAATCAAGAAATGCCTTCAATCCGAAATCTGTAAGAGATTTGTAAAATTAAAGAGCCAGCATGTGTTTTACATCTAGAACACATCAAACAATCTTGGAGACGTGGCTGATACCAGCTGCACATTTGCAGTGACTGCACAGATTCCATGCGATGTTGGAGGTAACAATATCAGGGCTGATCCAGCCTTTGAAGCTTCTATTTGTCATAGATTGATTCCTCCCCTGCAGTCCACAGAGTCATATTTGACTAGGGTTCTGCATGTGATGATGAATGTGCAATGTTGGAGAGAAAGAAAGCTTTGGGAAATTCATTTGACACTTGAACAATAGTTGGTCTGCCAGGGGTGAATAAAGAAATTTCAGAAAGGCTTGCTGCCACGACGGGTCTCAGCTATTCACCATAGGTTTAAGTATGGAAAACTAGAAACCCATAAAATTATGACTAACCAAATGCATGAATCTCCTTACCTCTAATTATACCATTTTTTCAAAGAAAGCAACCGATTGTTTTTTTAAGCATCAATTTTTCAAATAAAGCAACAGATTGTTTTTTAAGCATCAATTTTTAAAATAAAGCACTCTCCCAACAGCTAGCCTCGCTGGCATCCAACGCTTTTTTAATTTTATCACGTTTATAATTTTTTGAAGTTTTTTTTTCTTTTTAAAATTTTTTAGTGTACTTTTTTATGCCATATTTAAATTTTTTTCATACTTTAGTTAGAGGTCAGATGGGACAATTAAAATTTATATGTACTTATAAAGTCATTTTAGAGACTTGGTTTTAGAATTAAAATATGGAGATAACTTCTTATAAGTACTTTAATGAGTTTCCAAAAGTACTTTAGTGAGTTGGAGATTTGGTTTTAGAATTAAAATATTAATTAATTAGTTAGAATTAGTTTCTTATAAGTAGTTTAATGAGTTTTGAGAAAGTAAGAATTAATAATACATCATTATTTGTATATTTGGTTGTTGTGCAAATTTTGATGCTCTTGATAATTTGTGATATGCTATTAGAGCATAAGGAAGAAGATTTTGAATCTCCTAAGAGAATGACATATAAGAATATATTTTGTAGAATTAACAATCTTAAAAAAATTGAACAAAAAAATTGAACATAACTCATGTAAAACAATTGTTGGATATGTTTCATATTTCAAGACTAAATGGTATGTTGGCTGAAGATTTTACATCAAAATTTGTAATTTGATGAAACATGGTCATGCTAGTTCATTTTGGAGTTTGTGGAACCATAGAGGAGCACAAGAAGCTATCTTTACAGGAATATTTATGCTCCATTTATGTAAAAGGGAAAAAAGCACGAAAGGTTTGAGTGAAATATTATGTGAATGCTTTGAGTGATTTAGTCATTAGGGTGATTGTGTATCAAAATTAATTGCATCCCATTGACACTTACATTGATGTCATTCCCAATATCTATCACTTATGTTGATTTTCCTTTTAATCGTTTATCATATGTGTCCTACATTATCATAATCAACCAATGTCATATTAAAATCAAAGGAGAATGGTTTTTATTTCATAAAATATAAGTGTATGTCTTAGAGGGTTTGGTTGTATAAGAGAAACCTCCCATCTCATAAGATTTGAATTTTTTGATTATTGTGAAGATCCTGGTAACTATTTATTCATTTACTTGATTGATAAGAAGAAAAATAACAGTATGATTGGAACTTAAATTTTTATATAAGATTTTAATGATTTTATGTTTCTTTTCTCTCTAGTAGCACCCTGATGATGGATCATGTAGTATGATCCGAAATGTCGATGGTTAAAAAAATGCTACATAATTGAATCCAAAAACTGATACTCACAATGAAGTTTTGCTAAAATTGAACTGTATGCTTTGGATTGATAGGGTTAATGTGTTTTATAAATCTAGATAAGGCATTCCATAGATCTTTTTCTATGTTTATATGACATTTGAAAAGGTGCATTGTTGGCGGAAATTGGCACCTTCAAATTTGATAGTGTTTTATTATGTCACTAAATATTTATATTCCCTAAACCATTCACATTATATTTGAAAAAAGATCATAGAGACTTGCATGCTTGTATTATCAAAAAATATAACGAGATATAAAATTAGTAATGTTTAATAAAGAGATTTATTGGAGGTTGGGGGCATTAAATCTTGGAGGAATATTATCATTTTAAGCTTGTATAGATGGAATCTAGGGTAGTACACTCGTGAATAGTTAAGTATGTCTAAACTTATGAGTACTATTGATTAATTAGGATATTTTCCTAAACACAAAGCAATTTGGGGTGTTCTGAGAACTATCAATGGTCAAATAGGACATTTTCATAGGCTCACTCATTTTTTGGTGTTTTAAAGAGACATGGTAGTCAATTAAGACATTTTTCTGGACATAAGTAGCTTAAGTTGTTCTAGACGAGTTAGAAGATATGACTGAGATGCTCTTGCAAATTTTTCATATGGGATCCTATAGTAATCCATGCTTTAGTGTTTATGTTATTTCCTTTTTTCTTTTTTAAATATAAACCTTGAGGGGGCATTCTAAAAATTATGGTTTACAAGTTGTAATAGTGTCACTTGAGTGACTTATTTTTAACAATAAAATATTAGTTAGTGGGCACTTAGTATTTCATATGTAGTCCAAAGACCTTTTTGGAAGTTACAAGAATGTAATGCTTATAAGAATTCACACAATATATTAGAACCTTGAAAACTAATAATACATCATTTTCTACATTTTTTATTCTTATTCAAATTTAAATGCTCTTGACTTTTCCAATACAATCAAACCTAGAACCCATCACATGCTGTGAGATTGTTCACAATCAATATCATAAGCCATTCTAAAGCAATACAATATCTCATATACGTGTATGACCTTCAAGAGTAACTTGTTAGTATAAAAAGTGTCATCATCTAGCTTGTTCACTAATCACCTTTCTAGGATGGACCTATTCAAATCTAGCTTATTTTTACTTAGGCTATTTTCTATTATTATCCAACTTCATAACATTGAGACTTGTGTCCTTGTCACTTGATACACCTCTTCCACAAATATTTGGCACTTTCTCACACATGTTTCTTGTGAGCTCATAAGTTTTTAGTTTGACTCCTACCTTCCTATAACATCTACCTTGACTATATATTCAAGGAATTTATGTACATTTTCAACATTATTCATTTATATAATATATATCCTATTGTGTTCATTGTTTCACTAGTGTATGTTTTATGTTTGTTATTTCATAATCATGGGTTACTCCAACATAATCAACCTCTATTATTCTCAAAATTCATACTTTTTAAAGGGATTCATACCAGGTTGTAAGGTATACTATAAGTAGAGCATGGTAATAACTTAAAGGGATGTACTATAGGTAGAGTATATTATAACTAGGGCTTAAACTACAAATATTGGACCAACCAATCATATGATAAATGCCCCCCCCCCCCCCCCCCGGCACAAAATAAAATAAAATTTAAATAAATTAAAAATAAAGATAAAGATAAATAAACAAATAAATAAATATAAAAAATAAAAAATAAAAATTAAAGGCATTGTTGCAAATGAAAGGCTACAAACTAATAAATTTGAAAATAAAAACTGACAACTAAACCACTTTGTCAAGGTCAAATATGAATATGTACTTGAATAAATTAGATTGGAAAAGAGTTGAAATGTGACTTTATTTCACTTAGAGATGAGGTGAAAATATAGTAAATAAGGTGAGACTGCAATACCTAGACATGTGGAAAAAAGAAAAATGAAAAGAATAAAAAAAATTATTTAGTGTTGGTCAAGAGAAATGAAATAAGTAAGAGTACTTTTAATTTAACATTAAGGAATCTTCAAAAGGGCACTAACTTGCAACATGTCACCCTTATATTAGCTACAATGTTAATGAGGTTGAATCCTTTACTAGCTTCCACTTCCTTGCCACACGGAAAGAGGTAGAAAGTGGATGATAGCATCAACCACTTATTAGAGGAAAGAAAGAGATAAAAATATGAGGATTGATAATGATAAAATTTCATTCTGGGCATCACCAATTTGGAACAACCATAATGACTTCTTGTCAAGTGATGCATGTGTGATATGCAACAATAGTATCGAGGATAAAGTCATGAATATTTCTTATAAGATAAATAGAAAGATGGAACAAGTCATGATTCAACGCTTGGGGAATTTATTACCTTTGACTCTCTCAAATAATGAAAAGAACAACTCCCCCCCCCCCCAAACCATCAAGGAAATCATTACTTAACTAAGATTAAGAGAAGATCTCTTGATACTCCTCATGTGAGAAAATTCTCAATGGTTGCCAAAAAGAAATACCTTTGTAATTCCCTATCACTAGAAATTAAAACCTTTAGTATTTTTCTATGAGATGGGCTCTCATTTGAAGATTGGTAGCTAGAAGCTTACTAGTATTTATGTGAAACACAAAAGGTAGAATGCTACTATTGAATGTTCAAGACAAAAAACAAAGTATCTCAAGAAGAAAGAGAAAGGTTTCTCCATGCTTGATAGACTAGTTACCTTGGAGTCTAGAAGTTTCCTCAATTGTGAAGTTTGCCACATAAAATAATTATTGGAGTTCTAAAAAAAATAATGGATCCCTCTTCTTATGAAACTCTACAAAAAGATTCCAAGATATGGAGAATATTTAAAAATTTGAGAGTTCATTCTATCGATGAGTGGATATAATAAGAGATTTCCTATCATTTTCTCTAAATCTTGGGTGTAGTGTTGGGTCACCATAGGAATTTTAAAGTTTGAGGCTCCCACATTTGATTTTGGTGGAGTTGATAAGTAAACAACCCACAACTCCCAAGAACACATGCATGCAAACACCTGTCACAAAAAGAGAGAGAAGCAAGAAGCTAGAGAAACCTAAACGCATACATCCATGAAAGATGAGACATTCTTGATGTGCAAAAACAAAAGTTGCAATTCAATAAAAATGAATGTTTCTCTATTTACAAGAGAGATCAATCCTTATAAAAGGAGATCAAAACCCTAAAAGGGTGAACAAACCTATGTTGCATGATAATAATTAATAAAGTAATTAATTATTATATGCCTAAAGTTTAGCTTAAGTAGAAAGAGATAATAAGTTACTTCATAATTAAATCAATATGATTTAATTAATAAGAAAACAACTTATTACTCTAACACCCCCCCTTACGATAAACTTTGGGAGAAGCTAAAAACCTAGAAAGAACTATTAAAAGCAAATGGGTCTCAGCAACAAAAGGCCTGATCAGGTACCAAAGTATAAAAGAGAGTCTCTATAAAGTGGTGAAATGGAGAAAACCACATGGGAAAAACTCTACTCCAAAAAGAGACAAAGACTAGTTTGAAGGACTAAAGAAGCCTCCAAAACTAGGAATGTTTCAGAAAATAGGAACAAGGATGAACATGTACAACATTACTGAAGCAAGAAGTGGAAAAATTTGTCAAGAAGTAATTGATGATTTGAAGATCCTCCATTGGAATATGACCAGGTAGAGAAGACTGTAATCTGCATGAGTGCCCTCAAATGACACTACTTGAATCAGGAGGCAAACAAAGGCAAACAACTAAAGTTGAAGATACAAAATACTATAATATTCATGAGTGCCCTCAAATGACACTACTTGAATCAGGAGGAAAACAAAGGCAAACACCTAAACTCAAAAATATAGATGGCATAAAAACACAAAAAGTCTGAAGAGATGATCAATCAAAGTTGGAAGAGTGGATCCAAAATTAGGACATAAAGAGTGTCCATATGGTAAATGAACTATCTCACCAAAATGCATAGGTACCAAGCCACTACATCCACCTAGTACATAGAATCAAATACTAAATACATAGATGATGTAGGAAAAGTAAGGAGGATCCAATTAAAGACAATCCAAATAAGCAGCCAAACACCACAATGTGGAATTACACAACAAGACAATGTTTTCAACTAAATTTTCATTAACATGCCCAACTGTAAGATCTTCTGAGTTAGGGCCAAATACAATCAAAGTATATCTATAATCTCTCTAGCTAGTCCTGCTCTGAAACAAATCAACAACTGATGGAAACACTAAGGTAGATTTGAACTTGAGCTTGCAAGCCTCCAAGCATGCAAACCACTAGCTCTCATGCTATTGCAAACTATCAAATAGCAATATAATCTTCAAGATCTCGTAGGATCCAGATCTAATCTTCTATCTTTCCAAATCTGCTAATATGCTCACTAACTGTCACTACCCCTAAACAACTACCCAAACACTCCTTAAATACTAATCTTCAGCCACAAGTCGGTTGGATAAAAAATTAACTCTTAAGCCAAGTTGGCTCCTATTACAAACAAATATTAAATGCAACAACAATCGGCTCATAAATAGCCTTACAAACATTTAATTCTCCATGTCCTCCTCTAGATCTACATAGGAGAATACAACAAAAGATGCCAACAATAAATGTATAAATTCGGCCAACCAAATCTCCAAGAACTCCATTCGGTAAGCCAAAACAACTAAGTTCTAGAGAAACAACCAAGCACCAATGAAACAACTAGCCAAGCCAAGCAACACCGAGCAACACAGGCATCACCGAGAAAGCACATCGACCGAGGCATTGCTGAGTACAAGTTCCACTGAGCACAAGAGGTTTTACTGAGTTCCTTCAGTGGCCGAGCTTCCTTCAATAACTGAGACCATCGGTTAAAGCTACAACCAAGTAACACAAAACTAAAACAACACACCTCTATGTAGATTCACTCACTACCCTAGAATGCCCCTGCATTAGATATCCCAGGTTTGAAAAAATGTTCTCATAGGCTGGAAGAACATTGTCTTGGATTTACCACATAAACCTCAAACTAGTTCTTCACATACAAGTCCTCCAACTTTTCACCTTGCATACTCTTCCACTTCAATTTCCTCTACCTCTTCAAGTCTTTCCTAGACAACACACAAGCTTGTTCTCCAGACGAATCATCCATCCTCTCAGGATCTGACAACTCAACTTGGCTACCAATACTCAGGCTCCTCCTACCGAGTGTTGTATCCAACAAAGGCATCAGGGAAAACTTCCTGTCATTCTTCTCAACAGTAAATACATTCTTGACACAATCATATATAGCTCTTTAATCATATTGCCAAGGTCGACCGAGCAATATATGACAACTATTCATGTCCACAATATCACACAATACTAAATCCTTATATTGGCCAATATGAAAATCAACAAAGGATTGCTCCCTCACTTCTAGAGCATGAACATTTTGTAACCAACCAATCTTATAAGGATGAGGATGTTTTATTCTATTCAAACCAAGTTTCTTAACCATGTCCTTGGCAACAAGGTTATCAGTACTACCACTATCAACAATTACATCACAAAGTTTACCTCTAGACTTGCACTGAGTTGTGAACAAATTAATCCTATGAAAAGGTTCCTCCTTTGCATCGAGCAATGTTCTCCGAACCAGCAAGTTCTCAGATTCAGGTTCATTATGAATGTTCTCATTTATCATAGCAGTTTGTCGGTCACCAAACTTCTTATGTGTACACTCAAAAGAATGGTGTCCTTCACCATAATTATAACAAGTACCCTTAAAGATAACTTTACCTATCTTATTCTTCGATTCTACAAGTTTTGGTTCATCTTCAACAGTCGGTTTATCTATTGTTGAGTGGTCAATTTTCTCCTTGCCTCAGGGATTACTATGTTGTCTCCTTTTCAACTTATCTTCTTCCTTCAAAGCACACTAATAAGCATCTTCAACCGAATCAATCTTTAGCATACCAAGCTCATCTTGAATATTAAATCTCAAACATTCACATACCGAGCTACTTTTTCTTTACCAAGTTCTCTGTGTCCAGATGAAATAGTCAACTTATAGAACTCCTCAGTGTAGTCCTCCATAGTCAAATATTTTTTCTTTAGATTTTGCAACTTCTTAAACAATTCAAGCTCATATTCAACATGTATGAACTTAGCTTTCAATTTAGTCACCATCAACCTCCACCGATTGATCTTCATTTCACCTTTATCTTCTCTATCTCTTTGTAATTCTTTCCACCAAATAGCAGCATGTCCTTTCAACTTAGTCTATTCCAATCTTACTTGAAGAGGATCTTCGATTTCTTCTAGCTCAAAGAAGTCTTCTAACTCACCAATCAAATCAATCAAGTCCTTGGGTCTCAAAGTACCAGAGAAAGTAGAAACTTCCATTTGATAACTAGTACTTAACCAAGCTCCAAATCTATGTAACCAACCAAATCTGTCTTCACCAAATCTATCTCTTCGGTCATCACCACTAGATCCAGCAGCTTCAAAGTCTACAACAGCTTCCTCATAACCATCATCACTACCAAGATTCCTCGGCATACCAACAATAGCTCTCATGACCTCAGTGATCATGTCATTCTTCATTAATTCCATCTCAGATCTGAAATCAACTTTAACCTTCTTTGTAATCTTTGATTCCACAGCATTAAAGAGATCTGCAATCGCTCTAAGGTCCAATCTTCTCGGAGGCATCCTTCAAGATTTTTGAAAACCCAAAGCAATAAATCAGCAACAAGGTCTTGGAGCAAACAACCTTAACCAGAGATTGGTTTACACACTCAAGATCTTCAAGCTCTGATACCACCTGATGCAAGATAGGTAAGGAGGATCCAATTAAGAACAATCTAAACAAGCAGCCAAACACCACAATGCGGAATAACACAACAAGATAATATTTTCAACTGAATTTTCATTAACATGCCCAGCTGTAAGGCCTTCTAGGTTAGGGCCAAATACAATCAAAGTATTTATGCAATCTCTCTAGTTAGTCCAGCTCTGAAACAAATCAGCAACTGATAGAAATACTAAGGTAGATCTTAACTTGAGCTCGCAAGCCTCCAAGCAATCTCCTTGTCTCCAAACATGCAAACCACTAGCTCTTCTATTGCAAACTATCAGATAGCAATCTGATCTTCAATATCTCGCAGGATCCAGATCTAATCTTCTATCTTTCAAAATCTACTAATCTACTCACTAAAATTTATTGCCCCTAAACAACTACCCAAACACTCCTTAAATACTAATCTTCAGCCACGAGTCGGCTAGATGGAACAATTAAATCTTAAGCCAAGTCAGCTCCTATTACAAACAAATATTAAATGCGACAACAGTCAGCTCATAAATAGCCTTACAAACATTTAATTCTCCATGTCAGCCTCTAGATCTACATAGGAGAATACAACAAAAGCTACCAATAATAAATGCACCAAGTCGGCCAACCAAATCTCCAAGAACTCTAGTTGGTAAGCCAGAACACCCAAGTGCCAGAGAAACAACCGAGCACCAGTGAAACAATTGACCAAGCCAAGAAACACTGACAAACACAGGCAACACTGAGCAAGCACATCAACTAAGGCATCGCCAAGTACAAGTTCCATCGAGTGCAAGAGGTTTTACTGAGTTTCTTTAGCGACTGAGCTTCCTTCAATAACTAAGACCATCGGTTAAAGTTGCAATCGAGTAACACAAAACTAAAACAACACACCTCTATGAAGATTCACTGAGTACCCTAGAATACCCCTACATCAATAGATCACACTATCGAACCAATGAATCATTAGAACAAACAGTAGAAACCCCCCAATAATGCTAACAATGGAGTAATGACAAGTACATTGAAAAGATCATCCAATATGAACTGCATGATACCAGGAACATTGAAGGTGAAGAGAGAGTACAACCACAAATAAAGATACCTAAGGCTAATGTCATTGGAGGAACACTCACATGACAAAAGTAGATGGAAAATAAAGACAAACATCAAACCCCCCTGGCACTTTATAATGGAGTGCGAGTACATAGAGCACAAACATGTGCAAGATCCCATAAATGCAATAGAATGACACTTTATCTCAGTGTGTGTGCATAAAATAATGCTACAAAAGTGAAGTATACACTACTTAAAGAAGTGTGAAGGCTACTTAAAAAAAAGAACAACCTAAGATGAGCCATTCCTCAAAAGGAAAAGATCCCAAGACCTGAAACATCCAAGATATCCACTAGATTGCAAAAATCCAAGAAACTAGATAAAATATATCTGGTGCAGAATCTTGAAAAATAACTCACAAAATTGGAAAGGTCTCAGAACAATCTTTCCAATGATATATCATTTTCCCAAAATGGAGTCTGAATGTGCAAGATAGAGCTCTCAGAGTGCAAAACTAAACATTTTTCTTTGATAGTAAAAAAAACTATTAAAAAAGAAAAATCAGAAATTCAAACCTCTAGATCTAGATAGATCACGAAACCAGATTTCTAATGATATCTCGTTTGCCCGATTTCGACACCGTATGCTCAAGTTATGAGCAAAAAACCACAGGTATGCTGAAAGACCCAAAAATGGTGTTCAGGGGTGTTGACATGTGCTGATGTCAGCACTTCATGACATTAAAATTGACGGTCATATGGTTGTCGCTGCAAAAGGCCCCCGGGGCTAAAAATTTTAGGTGCTTGACTTCCATGTGACCAGGGGTTGAAGCTGCATCCGCCAAGGGATTAAATTTGATGGCCAAATGGCCGTCACCGCACAAAAAATAATAATCTCAATATCATCGTACATGCATCAGGATGCGTGCCAGGGTCGTACAGCCCTGGTACGCAAAAAGAATTTTCCTTAGAATGCAACGACATTCGAATTGGATGTGCCTATATGGGTTTGGGGATTTTTGCCTGTTGTGAGCTCAACGGTGAGCTCCGTTTGAGCCAAAATTGCTCCAAAATACCAGTGACTACCTCAGGATCCGTGTTGGGGCCAGTAGCAATTTTTTTTGCCACAAATTCCAACTTTGTCCAAATTGAATAAACTTTATATGGATCTAGGGGTTCTTGGACATTGTGAACGCAACCGTGAGGTCCATTTGAAGCCAAGATTACCAGAAAGAGAGGTCCCCTAGATTCAACAAAAAAACCTCTAAAAATGTAGATCTGACGAACATGGCCAAATCTCTCAGGAAGAGGACATGAGAAAACATATCTGAAGCTCTCTGATACCATATTGGAGTTGATAAGTAAACAACCCATAGCTCCCAAGAACACCTGCATGCAAACAAATGTCACATAAAGAGAGAGAAGCAAGAAGCTAGAGAGGCCTGAACGCATGGATCCATGAAAGAGGAGACATTCTTGATGTGCAAAAACAAAAGTTGTGATTCAATAAAAATGAATGTTTCTCAATTTACAAGGGAGATCAATCCTTATAAAAGGAGATAAGAACCCTAAAAGGGTGAACAAACCTAAGTTGCATGATAATAATTAATAAAGCAATTAATTATTATATGCCTAAAGTTTAGCTTAAGTAGAAAGAGATAATAAGTGATTTAATAATTAAATCAATATGATTTAATTAATAAGAAAAAAACTTATTACTCTAACAGATTGGATAGGCAATTGGTTTGAGATACAAAGGTGAAACACAAATTAAAAGGAATTTGTGGAAAAATTATTCAAATAAAAGAGAGAATTAAAAGGTACCAGAATAATTCCAATATGAAGTCAAGTTTCCCCCTCTTTGATTCTATATGTGATGAAATTCTTTACTTTAGAAAGGAGATTCACTATTATACACAAGTATCATTTTCTATTACTTAACCATATGAGGAATGGTGAACAAATTTGTTTTCCCTTATAGTTGCTTTCAGCTATTCAAAAATGTGTTGATGATGGAGCTAACCCTCATTTTCAACAAGGTCTCATCATGACTTTCTACAAATTCCAACTATACATTTTCCACCCAAATTCTACCCATTAGCTCAAGTTTGATTTCGATAGCATGTATTACCCAAGATGGTAATCAAGATGAATAAAGAATTTATTTATTTTTACGATGGTTATTAGATAGGTTAGGTGTAAATGTATTATGACATGAATAAGTTTATATGTCCTAATACCATTTCAATAATGGGAACACAATATTTAGGAATAAGGAGGCATTCTTCTAGGAACTCACATTTATATTTGTTTTGTATCACTGGAGCTTCAAGACTTTTCTAGATATGATATGATAAGATCGGGCTTTAAAAAATTCAACACTTTTTATATCCAAATAATAAGACATGGTTGAGGTCATCCCTTGGGGTGATGAAATCCCCAAGTAGACCTCCTAAAGGGAAAGACAAGACTAGGTATTTTGATTATGTTTGTACAAAGTGAAAGGGGAGAGCATACACACAAAACTAGTGTTCTTAGAATTCGATCTTAAAACATAAAATAAAAACTTATGAGGATTTCGATCACCCAAGGTTGAACAAAGAAAAAAGGAAGTGCATACACCAATCACAAATGTTTGAAACACGACACATAATTAATTTGTATATTTCTATTTATGGAAATAATTGTGTGTCTTTTTTTGCATCAAAGTTTTGGATCACACTCAGTGATCCATCATCAAGATGAGAGATGAAGATGAAATGGATAGATTGTAGACCACTTAATTTAACTCAATTAATTTACCAATTACCCAAAGTACAACTAAAGCTAGTAAAAATAAAAAACTTTTCCAAATAGAACTTGTTTAAGACAATTCAGTACTTTTAAATATCATTTCTTTGATAGACATATAATAGTTGTAAAATTTGTTAGCAATGAAATTACAACAAACTAAAAATCAACTTAAAAACTACGTAGGTGGTAACCATAGAGTGTAGATTTTAATATTTATACTAATACAAGTAGTAAAATTGATTATGCACATGTTAAACTACTTTGCATAGGTGCCAAATGATAGAAACAATAGAAAAATAAGGAAAATAACATGACTATTATAAACGCTATACAAAAACCCTCCTAGGTGCTAAAACATGATTCCTACAAAAAAATACTATTAGTTTCTTGCAACATATCTATGTTTCACTAATCCTAGAAAGTAATTTAGATAGGGTAGGTCATTGGTTGGTCAAGAAATAAATAAAGACAAAAAATTAAAAGTTAACAAAGAAAAGATAAAATTACAAAATGATATAATGGAGGCACTATAATGCAGGCCATAGGAACTAAATAATGCAGGTGTCAAAGAACAAATTGTATGCAATGAATTGTGTAAGTGCATAGTCAAAATGTAGTTTCCAATCTTATCAATAGATGCATTGAACCACAGAGCATAAGAACCGTTATGTAACTTGAGACATTAAAAATCAACACAAAAAAAGCTCAAATAAAATGCTAATAACAAGGATGCGGGTCTCGACATGCATGCCACAATGAAAGAAATAATATGTGAAAGAGTATAAAATAAAAGGAAATGATTTGAAATGAAATCACCTTGACTCATTGAACTTCTCACCTCAAGGTAGAGCTATAGTAGATGCACCTATGAATACTTCATTTTCTCTTAATTTTATTTATAGTATGTGTTTCTTTTTAAATACAACATAGCCTTTCTATGAAAAGATAAATAGATGATTTTATAGCATGGATTTAATTATTAAACTAGATGAATTTTTAATATAAGGGAGCAAGTCTCCAATTTACAATTTTTTTGGTAGAATGGAAGCTATTATGAAAAGTGGCATGGAGGGTTGAGTTTGAGTGAGAGAAATTGGAAAAGATTGAAGGCTTAGCCTTATCAAAAGTGTCAAAATGTGGAAGCATGTGAGAATGGAATTTTTCGTAGGGAAGATGGTAAGGTGTGCTCACACATATGTGAGCACATCTTGGGGAAGAAAAGAGATGAAAAGTGGAAATAAAAGATGCAAAATTTAAGAGGTGTAGGGTAAGAAAGGCGACAGATGGAGAAAAGAGGAAGGTGTTGAGTGATTTTATTGGGAAGAGCACACTGCTTGTCACACATATGGTAGTTTAGGACATCCACATTGAACATCTCCAGGTGATAGTTGGTCAATGAATGAGATAAAAGAGTGTGAAATGTGCATGCAAGTATTTATGAGGGCTTGGAGGATACATGCCACATGACTATAGGTTTGGGGATTTGGAAATTTAAAATTGAAGAAAATATTAATGAATATTAGAAGAGGTATTAATTAATTAACTCCTACAAGATTAGAAGAATTAATGTGGTCAGGGATACATTTGATTCTAATTTGATTAATCAACCACTAGGGGGAATATACAATATGTAATTAGTTTCATGTTAATCAGTTATAAGAAGTTTGTAATTAATTAAATTTAATATAATTAATTCTTGTGATATGAATAATCAGATGAAGGAACTTGAATTAATTATTATAACTTTTTAATAAATTTAGGTAGTCATATTTAGGATGTCTACATCAACCAACTCTAAATTGAGACTTTACAATCCATAGAAAGAATCCTTCCTTTGTAAATTGAGTCACACCCAATAAACCACATACACAAACATTCAAGTCTTTGGATTGAGATATGTTAGGAAAAAAATAAGGTATCGTTAATAAAAGGTTATTGTTGGTATGTGATAGAAAGGTGTTGCAAGGGGGTACCCCCCTTGCAAGTTCCATTCCCTTGACCAAATGGATAGTGGGTGTAGCATGCCCCGATGGGGGCTTTAGGGACAATGACCCTAAAACAAAATGTCATTTATATTTTATCGTTATGAATCTTGAGCATTTATCATAAGGTCATAGACTAAGGGTGGATATTTTGTGTGATTTTTTCTTTCTTAGAAGGGAATTGTATTTTATGAGGGCATTGTATTATGATTGAGTATTGTGATGTATTCTAAGAGTATAATAGTTTTCAAGTTGCCTCTAGATGTTTATTGGTGACACTCTTGTAAGAACCTTTCTCTACAAGTATATTGTAATTTGTTGTTGATTTCTTAATAATATATTGGGTAGTTTTTTGAGAGTAGGGTTTTTGTCTAGAAAGGGTTTTCCCCATGTAAATTATTGTGTTTTGATTTGCATGTTATTTGTTTATTTTTGTTAAGTTTTGTAATTGTTGCAAAGATTTTTTTTTTTTTTCATAACTCTCCTCCCATGGTTAGTGTAGGAAATTATTTTGCTACCTTAGCTTCCTTACAAGTGGTATTAGAACTTGATCATCTTTGCTTTATATTGAGGGTTGTTGGGTTTTTGATCTAATCTATTTTTGAGTGAAATATTGTGTAGAAGATACTTTGTTATCTTTTTGCATGTATCTTCAAATGGAAAGTTCATTAGGAAGAATATAGGTGGATTTTTTTTAGAAATAATTTTGAGATGTGGAAGGTAAAAATGGAGGGTTTGAAATAATTAATTTACATTTGTTTGATGTTATTGATGAGAATGTATTGAAACCAATAACTCCAACTGAGGCCTCTATATATGATGTTATAAACCAAAAAGTTAAGGGTCTAATAAAATAGTGCCTAGAAACCACTTCTTTGATCAATGTCCATGAATAAACCTTTGCAAGTAAACTATGGAAGAAGCTTGGTGAGATGTACCAAGCTAAATATTTACTGAATAAGATTTTATTGAGGAATAAATTATATAGGATAAGGTAGTGAAATAAATTCCCACAAGATATAATCAATTATAAATAGAAAAAAAATCACTTCAACTATCTGCAAATCATAAAACTTCCAAGATCCCCCTTTCTCTAAGAAGGGAAATAAAAAGTATCAGAACTTCTCATGTAAGGTTTTATCTTCAAGTGAGAAGCTAACTCAAGATGATAATATTCCTCCAACATCTAATGCCTCCAATCTCAAATATATCTTTTTCTAAACTTGATCTATTTTAGGTCTCATTAGATTGTTGGCACTGTGATGAGATTGAGATTTGACACTGTGATGTATATTGGTTTTAGTTATAGGAAAAAATTGGTTTGGTTGTCATTGATGGCAACTAAGTTAGATTATTCATGTATCATAATCGATGAAGTACACGAGGCAATCGGTGTGAAGGTTAAGTGATCGGTAATGTTGGAAATTGGTTAACTCCAAAAGATAGGTAGAGAGAGAGGTCAACACTTTAGTAGTGGTCGTGACAGATGAAGAATTATGAGGTGCGATCATAGCTACAATATCAACATGGTTAGAGTATAGTGTGGTTTTGACCACAACTCATTTTGTTGATCGACGAGAGATTTTTTTATCACAATCTTTTAGATAGGTAAGAACACTTGTGTTCTTGAGTATCAGTTTGAAGACTCTAGATCAGTAAGCAGTTTAGTGGTTGGGATGATACTTATTGTTATTATGACATGTAATATGGGTTATAGAATTAATGAGGTATTATTTTTAGGATCGATACTGTTGTATAAGGAAGATATAAGGTGGTGCATTGGAGATGTCAAAATGTGTTTGACTATTTTGGAGAATTATAATGCAGATCTCATTAGAAGCTGATGCGGTCATAGAAAAATATGTTTTACATCAAGATTATCACTTTGAGGGGAAATTATTTAAATTTCATGAAATTGGTGCTAAAATTGTATATAAGTGGTACTTCTCATATTGGAAAGGTTGTTAGCATATTGATGTTGTGAAGATTGATGTTGTTGTTGTGGTTGATTGTGAAATCAATTAGTGTTGTGATCATAGATCTGATAGAGTCAAAGTAGTGAGCATTTACATGAAGTAGAAATCAGATTCAATCTATCAAGAAGTCAGTTCTACATCCATATCACTCAACTTATCATTCCCTAGAAGTTACAACAAGCAAATCCCTTAATTGGGTGAACTTTAACAGGTTCTTATTGTAAATCCCTTAACCAGGTGAGATATTAACAGAGTCTTAAAATCCTCTTATAAGGTAGATCTTAGTAGGTCTGATTATACTTTTAACAAGGTAATAATCACTCCTAACAGGGTGAACCCTCAAAAAGGGTAATTGTAAGCTCCTAACAGGAAAAACTCATTTACTATAGTAGTGGGCTTGTGGGTGTCATCCCCACTGTGGTTTTCCCCTCTAACCAAGGGTTTACACACAAAAATCATTGTGTCATGTGTGATTATTTTGTGAATGTTTTATATTGTTTACTTCAGTTATATGCTTTGTGGTTTGCAAGTTATTATTGAAGTTATTCAGATTAGTGGTTGAATTAGTTTATAATTTGGTTGCACTGATTCACCCCCCCTTCGGTTCCTAAGGGTTATAACAATTGGTATTAGAGCACTGCTCCTCTTGTTGATAAGTCTAATAGATTGAGGGAAATATCTACAACTTTGGAGAATTACAGGCATGAAATGGAACTTGAGAGTGCACACAAGATGATCAGTGAGCTGAAGGAGAAAGTAAAGAAGTCACTTTCTATAAGGAGAAAAATTACTAAACATCTGAATGAGAGTCAAGATTACATTGAAAAACTATCTGAAGGTAGTATGCTAGAGATTTTGAAGAATCATTTACAGATTTGATGGATAAGAACAAAGGACTTAGAGAAGAAGTGGAAAATCTGAAAAGAAATCTTGAAAGTCAATCTTTCAGGATGTGTGAAGATCTTGAAGGAAAGAGAATAGTTGAAAGTGCAAGGAAGACTATTGAAGATGCTAAGAAAGTTTTTGAGGATGCCCTAAGAGAAAGAGATGCAGAACTCTATAGAATAAGATAGGAATATACTTTGTATATAAACAAAATACAGGATACAACTGAAGAAAATTTGCAAGTTATAAATGAGAATGAAAGACTCAGAGAAGAGAATGAGAAAATGAAGAATGAATTAAAATGTGAGAAAGAAGAAAATGAAGAACTAAAATAGTACAATGAAAGCATGCAAAATATTGATGAACAATTGAAGACACAAAGAAGACACAAAGAGCCAACTAGTCTTTGTTACACTGGTCAAGGAACATTTGAAACCATTGAGTCATCAAAATATGAACCTGAGAAACCAAAAGATCAGAAGGTAGATCCTATAAATTCAGGTAAGAAACCTATCATACCTACGTGTTATAAATGTGGAAAGCCTTGTCATACTAAAAATGTGTGTAGGAGAAAACTGGTGAACAAGTCTTATACTTTTGATGGTTATTACTACAATTATCATAAGTATGGTCTTACTTCTTATGAGTGTAGATCTAGATCTAGCAGTAGATGTAGCAATAGATACAATGCTAGTAGATTTCATGGATACTATTTTGCATGTAACAAATATGGACATAATGCTGAGAATTGTAGGTCTACATTTTATGTTCCTAGGTCTCCAAATAAATCGACAAAGTCCTAATGGAAGAGAAAGACAATTTGATGTAACATGTTCTGTATGTGGTAATTATAGTCATCTAATGATTAATTATAGAATGAGAACTCAGAGAGGCAATCCTGGACCTTGGGGGTCAATTGGTATGGATTTATTTATTTTCTATAGGATTGGTCACCTTGCAAAAGATTGTCGGTTTAGGAACTGGTGATCCTACCAGTCAGAAGATAGAAAAGGTAAGAAAATTGTTAATGTTGAGGAAATTGGTTGAGAAATGAAGAAGATCTTGAGGAAAGAAGGAGAGAATCATGAAGATAAACATGAAGAAGTAAAATCATCTGAAGATAAATCACCATCCTATGGTGTAGAGGATTCTTCTTCATACTAATCATATTATTTTCTTAGGGGGAGCACTTAAAGAAAAATCCTTTACTCATCCCCTAGATCCAAGAGCGGTAAGATATATATAAATGTTATGGTGTAAGATGCTATGATTTTGGTTTTTATAAGTCTTTTTGGAGTTTTTGGTGATTATGTGGTGATCACATTGAATTTTTATGGTATATATCTTTTACCGTTTGATATCGATTATAACTGTTTGAGTACCTATCAATGGATTTGCATTAATTGGTGATATAACACTATTCCTACCATTGGAAAAGAATTTTTTTACCATTAGAAGTGTGTAACTATTATATCTCAATGATAAATGGAGGGAAGTGATTACACTTTTTACTTTTACATTCAATTGATTAGTTGATCCTAATTTTCTATCAATTTTTTTAGAGATCTAACCGATATTTTGTGAGTTATCTATCTGGTTCACAGTTGAATTTGTGTGTTATTGCAGTCGGTTGAAATGGCAAGGAGAGTTGATACTCCTGTGTTAATGAACATTTTTGATAAGCCTCAACCTATATTCAAGCTTCATCCAATAAAAGAGATAGAGATTGATGTGTTTGGTGCCCTATCTACAATTCACATGCGAGTGTTGTTGATCGAGGATGTTCAGTCGTATGTTCATTGCAAGATTGAAAAACTAGGAGCTAGAGCAATCAAGAGAGAATATGAGAATATGTGTATTGATGGTGTATTAAAAGATCAGAACAAACATCTACAGGTGAAAGGTTTAACGTATGTAGTGGACATTCCCACTAAATTTCATCCTGATTGGATTTTCTATGTGTTAAGAAGAGTGCATGATCATTCCATTTGGTTAGAAAATCCTCATAAGTTTTCGAAAACAATGATTCATAGAGTTAATGGTTTTCAAACACAAGGGTTAGAATGCACATTAAGAACAATTGTGACACATTTGGTTATTGAGCTAACAAAATCCTGATAAGACAACAAAGCTATGACTATACATGATATAGAAGATAGAGAAGTTCAGTTCACATCTATGGTAATAGGTTATCAGGTATATCAATCAAGAAGAGTTAATAACATGCTTGGTGGTTGTAATGCCCAAAAGTTTGGGTCAAAACACAACCAACAAATTTTTTTTTTGGGTAAAAGATCCAAGTTTATGATGCGGGACAAAAGTGCTAATGACGAGGTCCAAATGTGACAAGAGGTCAAACCTCAAAAAAGTTGTTTTAATATCCATAGGATGCTAGATGATATCAATATAATCGAAGAAGATCATTGACCACCTTCTCGATCAATATCGTAGATCATCGATCTATAAAGTGTATAGGTTATCTAAAAGGAAATGAATGCTTATTTAATAACGTTAATTCTATAAATAGGTTAACCATTTCCAATTATGTAAATTTCAAGACCAATTCGATTATGAAAATTAAATTGGAAGCTAATGAAAAATATTGAATATAAATTTCAATAATCGTCTATACTAATTTCTGTTCAAAATGAGTACATATTAATCAATTAATGATTACATTATTCCAATAGATCAATGCACCTATTAACTAATTAATAAATCTAAAGGAAACATTATTTAATAATGTATATATATTCAAAGATTTAAACTAAATTATATATGAAATTAATTATAATATATTAATTAATTAATATAATTATTAATTAGTTAATATACCATAATATATTTATTAACATTGTATACGATCATAAATTTAGTAATATGATATCATATATAAATAACAAAATAAATATTTAAAACATTGCTAAATAACATCTAACTATTATTATTAACATGTCATTAATACAAATTAACCTAATAACATAAATTAATTAACAACCTAAGCTATCTTAACAACCTACTAATCCTAAGCCACTCCCTAACTTTCTAGCTCCCTACCTAGATCTCCCTTCCTACTCCCTCCATCCACGTGCCCAAGGGAAAGGACACATCCAAAGCATGCGCCATTTTAGGGGAGATGTAAAAGTCTCCATAGGGAAGCGCATAAAAAGGGAAATTAAAGGGATGCTACATAAAGTTATGACAAGCCTTAATAAGTCTTGGGACCCTCCAAACCTCTTACCAAGAAACAAGGACCTCATTCCCAAAACCTGCTCCAGTTTTCAAAGGAGAGATAAATGCATTAAAGGTAATGCAGACATATAATATTAAATGCCAAATGGGTTTCCCATGCTGTGCGCCCATGATGGGAAGTCAGCTAAGGTACATTCCCTTGACCAATAAAAAAAAGTTTAAAATAAAACAAAGACCTGACTTTCCACCACATGCGCCATGTATTAGGGAGAGTATTAAATAAGGTAAGGGGAAGATAATAATGAAGTAAGGGGGATATGAAAGTAATTTATATTTTATTAGTTTACTACATATTAAGGTGGCAAGAATATTATATTTAAATGACTGTGGTATGGATTTTGTATGGGATTTTTATCCCATAGAAAATCTAGAGAGCATTTTGCTCTCTTAAAATCTGGAGAGTGTTATTTTGCTTGCACTATTTTTACATCTTCTTGCAAACTATGAGTAGTATATCTTCCTCATTTAATTAGTCTCCTTAATGCATAAGGAAGTCTATAGTCTTAAAATTGATAGTGTAACAATAAGGATTAGATATAGTTTGATTGCAAATCAATTGAGATATCAACATAAAAACTAATTTGTTCATTTCTTCATAGTTGTTTCATTACAATTTATAGGACTAAAAGAGTGATATGAATCAAATGGAGATTATTTTCAATGATCATGACATTCAAATCATCATATATGAATCTGCAATATTCCTACTTCAACCAAAATATGAAATCTTATTGAAATTGATACAATATCTATTCTATCAATATTGAGAACTCATTGCCAAAAGGAGAGTAATTTCAACTATAGTAAGAGATAGAAATCTTTAATAACGTATGCAAGGATTCATCATAAACATTAAGAAATCCATTTCAACTCATTTACAAACACATCAATAAAGTTTACAACATCCTAGTTTCAACAAAGCATTGCAATGAATAATTCCACACAATGAAAGATCAAGATAATAACAGTCTCTCATCCATTTCATCTTCACAATAGCTCCAAATGAAAGGCATTACATTCTCTTTTACATCACATGCAATCTAAATACAAAGAATGATCCACAATGGAATAAGAAGGATGTCTTCTCTCAACCATCCAAAGGATGAAAACCTCCATGATAGCTCCTCTTTGAGCTTCCACAAATCTGCAAATATATACAAGGCAAAAGGGAAACGACCATGGGATGCTCACCTCCCATCCTAGGCCTCTCATGAGGCCACCCCCAAGCTTGGGGAAACCACATCAAATAGGATACATTCACTCATATACAAACACTCACAAGAAACATACAATTGCAAGAGCCCAAAATTCCCTCAAGGGTATAACTAAGGAATTCCATGAACTCCTTTTGTGGGGTGTGGGTGGACAACCCATGGAGACAACCATTGCAATACAAGAATAAGGCCACACATGGACCCATATAACTGAATTTCATACAAGGCTCTCATGGCCAATCTTCCCTCCTTATACCCCCATTGCCACATGGGCTAAATGCAAGGTTTCTTGGGGAAAATCACTCACCCAAGTTCATCTTTCCTCCTTATACCCCCATTGCCACACGTGCTAAATGCAAGGTTTCTTGGGGAAAATCACTCACCCAAGTTCATCTTTCCTCCTTATACCCCCATTGCCACACAGGCTAAATGCAATGTTTCTTGGGGAAAATCACTCACCCAAGTTCATCTTTCCTCACACATGGAGGAGATTCTACACATGGAGTTGCCTCCATTTCCACACCCCCTCTCGATTTCTCTTCCCTCCCAAGGGTGAGTGAATCTGAGAGTATACAACCCAAAATCCAATCACAAAAGAAAACACAATGCCATTTCATGCTCTCACCATGACCAACCATGGGGAGCTAAAACACTTAACAAAATTTACATCTACAAGTTTCATCTACAACAAAATGAAAGAGATGAAGAGCAAGATCCTCCAACCTATGATCCAATGCAAAATGATGAAGTTTTGAGCTTTTTCTTTCTTCTATCCTCAGCTTTTTTCCTTCTCCAAGTTTAGTGGTCTCTAAAGGTAGAGAGTGGGTGAACAACCCAAACCCCTCTAAAAGTTCTACTAAAAGGGACTCCCCCAACCAACTCTCCACAACCCTCATTAAGATGGTCCATCATGCAAGTTGAAATTTCGTGCAAGATTAAATGGGCACTATTGGAGGGGACAAAAAGTCAATATATGGCTTCTCCCATGCTAAAATTACCCCTAGCCTATGGGTACAAGAAATGGGCTACCTAAAAATGCATGAAACTACCCCCTAGGGTCCCATTTAACCCTCCAAAAACCATGGTTCAGTTAATGCACGAAAATGTAAGGTATGACTTCACTTAGGGGTCCTAAGACAAGAGGATGCACTTAGAATACCCCCTCGAGGAAGCTTCTAGGACTTGCTCTCGCACTCCAATCACACGACATACCTTAGTTAACAAAAACTATAGTGCCAAGTGACACTCACATAATTAACATCACAATTAAGGTATGTCCAACATATTACAACACTTAACAATCCTACACATACATTCACATTACAGTTACAAAATAAAACACTTGACAACGAGGCCTTGGTCTCTTCAATAGATGGGGCCTTGGCTTTACTGATATCACAAGCATTCAATGTGGTTTCCCCGAATGTTTCCATGGTCCTTCCACCTACAAAACCTAAATGCAGCATCAGTAATTCAAGGAAGAAAACCATCATATATAAACATACAAGATGTAATATCCTCGCATTAATCTTAACTCAATTGCATACAAGGAATCATACAAAAAGTAATGATCTAACACAATTCAATTGAACATTCAATCACATAGAATGAAATATCATAATTTAATTGTATGTATGTAATCATATAGGATTCAATAATCACATCAAATAAATTCAATTTGCATAACTCAATTCATACTTCAATTGCATATATAATTCATAATTTAATTTGCATAATTCAATTCATAGTTCAATTGAAATCAAGATCATCCATAATCTATCATCATTATAAGATAATCTTCAGGTTCTCAAAACATGAAGATAATAATAAAGTCTAACATGATCAAATCCAAATCCACTAATCATGGATCCACATACAGAGTCAACAAAATGTATAGTCTAACATGTCCATCATAACATAACAGTAAATCGAATGAGTCCAAGTATCTCAATTTTCCTTAGTATAACATTTAAGATAAATCGATGGTTCAACATCGGTAAGGGGTAACCATAACAGTCGGGTCCTATAAAATTCTTATCACAAGTATAATTAAATTTCCCAATCTAGGAAAACAAAATGCAGAATAATCCTATTAGTCTAGGATCTAACAAATCCTTGTTCAGGGTTCTAATAATATCACCAGAACATCACTATGGTATAATCATATAATACATCATCAAAACATTACTCATCCTCCTCGTAGGAGTTACTAGAATCATCACATCAACTATTAATTAAATCCAAGATAAACTTAAGACTTAATACATAACTAATTTGGCATTTACATCTCGACTTCTCGAATCAAATCCTTTCGACAAAAGTACTCAATGGAACCTTAATAGTCTAGCTAGATCTATGATTCGCAGGGTAACATACTGCATCCAAGATTCACTTTCACAATTAATAACCTAGAGATATCACCTCTGTCATTGCGACACTTAGTTGATAGGTCCTGATATGAAGGTACAATATATAGGTCTATTCTGAGGTACAATTCCGTTAGGGATTTACCAATCATCCAGATACTACAACACCCCTTAATCCTTCGACATCAAATTGTCAAGGAAAAGGTGGAAACGGGGTGGACCTTACAGTGGTGCTATCCATCTCAGTTATCGAATAGAAAAAGATGATTTGGTTTATGACTTATGCAAGATGGTCAAAAGTCAGTTTTTGGCGAACATGGAGAGGATAAAGAAAGACAAAAATAAATCATTCAAGTATGGTGCCCTATTGGTATGTATATTCTTCTACATTCAAAATTTATTTCCCGATAGAGGAAATGTTGTATGGTCATTAGACAAACCGGTAGTTGTGTAGATAAGTGAATTCATTAAGGAATTGGGTGAAATTTTTTACAATATTATGTGGGGTTATTTCAAATATTTCCAAGCTAAGATATATAAGCGTGAAAGAATTTTTGCTAGAATAGTAGCTAAATATAAGGATGCTGTATATTTTCTAGTAGATATAAATTCTTGTATTATGATACCGGTTGAACCAAGAACTTATTGGGTTCCACCAATGGGTTATGAACTAGAAGGAGATTTAGTGAGACTTCATGTAGATGAGTTACTCTCATAACCCTTGGATAAACAAGCACACAAATTTGTAACATATGAAGAAGCATTTTCTAAAATTAATATACGACTAAAGAAATTGGTCATTGAAAGGAAAACTAGAAGGATGATATCTAATCTAAAATATAAATTTGGTAGTGATGAAGCAGGCACATTCGAAACTGTTGATGTTGCATCCAAAGGCCCATTATCCAACAACCCATCCACATATGCAAAAGTGAAGAGAAAGAAGAGTAAGCCCATAGTAAAGGAAATTGAAATCAAGATGGAACTGATAAAGAAGACATACAAGAGAAAGAGAAAATTAATTGATGAGAAAAGTGAATAGAAGGAAATTTTAGGAGATGAAGATGTCCAGACTAAATTAGACAAGGATGCAAAAGAATTGAAAGAGAGTGGTCAGAAGAAATCCGCAAGTGTTGATCATATTGCTAAAGACATAATGCAGACATGAAGAATGGGAGGAGTTGGAAGAAGATATGAATTCTTCAATGATGAAGACAAGAAGAAGATATAAGAGGATATCATATTTAGCCTACACAAATTTTTTATGACTCCTAGTGAGCTTTACCAAATTTTACCTAAAGATCTTTATGATTTAATCCATGCTAGGTGGAAGACTACATTATCAATGGATGTACAGAGAAATTATGAAGAAAATACTTAGTCAAGTGCGACCTGAGCTGAGTCCTGATGAAGTAAAAGCTATTACTTGAAGCATATAGACATGAAATTTGAATAAAAAATAGAGAAAAAAATATACTTGTTGGTAAGACATAGATTGTGTATAGTGAAATAGTGGAGATATGGAGGAAAACGGTTCAAATGTTGAAAGAAGAAGAAGAAGAACAAAAGAAAGAAAAATTTGTTGGTGAGTAAAAAAAGGGAAAAGAAAAAGTGATTGAGGACATTAATGAAACATCTACACATGAAGAGATTATAGGTTATGTTATTGTTGATATCCCTATTCAAGTGAAAGACATTTAAGATCAAGATCTTGAGTTAGCACAAACTAGTGGAGAAGAAGTAGAACATGGTCAAATTGGTGAAGATGGGGTAATAATAGAAGACACAAAAGGTAAAGATAATTCTCCCTCATCATCCCCTGTGAATTGTTCAAAAGGATTAATTTCTAAAAAAATAGAAGAAAAAGTAGGAAGTTTGAAAGAGGTTGAAGAAGAATATGATGTGAAAAGGAAATTGAGTCTTGGAGAGTCTAGTATAAACAAGAAGAAGAAGAAGATAGTGCAAGTAATAGAAGAAGAGGAAGTAGAGGAAGAAGAATTATTCACCACATTGATAGACATAACAAAGTTGAAACCTAAGGAATTGATGAAGTACTTAGATCAGTTGACGAATAAATTTGAAAGAGATAAGATGAGATCATAGAAGAAGAAAGCTAGAGTTTTGAGACAAGCCATTGATATCTTAGTTGAGTTGGCTCCTAAAGTTGTATATGATAAAGATGATTCTTTTATAGATCAAATGGACACCTTGATTAAGGCTATTTTAGATCAAGGCCCAGATTTGTAGTCTATAGAATTAAAGATGGTGGAAGATAAATTAGAGAATAAGATGATAAGTAAACTTATTAAAGGAGAAGATCACTGAGGATAAGAGAAAATTAATAGAATTGGTGAAAGAAGTTAAAGCTACATTGCTTAAGGTAGGACAAATTTTCACTAAAGTATCTAATCATTCATAGTTTGTAAAATATTTGAAAGAGAAGAGAGTTGAAGTCCTAAAGGAGCTGGAGAGCTTAACTGGTTAGCTTGATCCCATTTCAAGCTTAGTTATTGATTTTAGTAGTCAAGTGAAGTAGTTATTCAAAAGGTGAAGCAAATTTAGCAGGAACAAGACAATAGGTTTGTTAGTATACTTGAGCTTCAATCATCTTTATCCCCTACAATGGAGGTGATGCAACAACATGAGGAAAAGGTAGAAGGGATACTTTTTTTTATCAGACATGAGCACTTTAGAAAGTATGAGAAAGCTAGTTTCGAGTTTATTTGAGAAAATTATTGCTTTGGGTCACATGAAGAAGAGATGGGAGACATCCTTATAGTTAGAAAAGATAAACTTCAAGGTAATCTTTGACAGGATGTAAGTGAACCTTTGGAATTTTTTCAAAGGGGGAGAATATGTCAGGGTACATAAGGTTTTTTCCATCAATGCCAAAGGGGGGTTTTGTTGGCATTGTGATGAGATCAAGTGTTGACATGGTGATGTATATTGGTTGTAGTCATATGAAGGAATTGGTTTGGTTGTCATTGATGAATATTTTCTTTTGTCAATTGGAGGTGTACCATCTTTGAGGCAACTGTTATAGGTATTTAATGCAATTCACTCTTTCTATTTGTAGCTTTGACAACAAACTTTCTTTGTACCTCCTTAAAATGTCATCTTTGGCTATATTTTGTTTTTCATTTTTTTTTCAAAATGTGCTTTGTTAGTACGATAAAAGTGTTTTTTTCCAATCTTTTTTTGAAATATGTGATGCATATGAAGATTGAGATCAATTTTTTCTTTATTTTGATCAAGATTTCACTTCACACACTTTTCACTATTTATCATAGTTATAGGGATTGAAAAAATTGATTCATCACAAAGCTAAAAAAATCATAAATTTGGAACATTCAAAAAAGTCGATAAGTTTTCTGTAGGAATTGGAAAGCCCTCTGGACTTAATTGGACATATCTAGCCAGTTCAAAAATAGTGGATTAGGAAAAATTAGAATCTAATATGACCAGGGTTGGCAACTATATCGTTACAAGTGTCAGTGCCAAATAACAACAACATATACTATCACGAAGATAAAACATATAAATATTACCATAGATACTCACATGGCTTTGTTTGTTATTATATTGCACATTGAGATATGGAATGTCTTTTCAGCAGGTGGTTGTGGATGAAGAACTTCATAGTCAACTCTCTCAACATTCTCCCTATGTGCTTTTTGATAGTTATACTTATGTGTATAATGCATAATAATATTGACTAGTGCTATATTATTTTTCTTAATAAATTCCACATAATTTGGTGATCTTTTTGTTAGTTTCCATCTTCCTATTTTGCACCTAATTGTTAATTACTTATGTTACAAATAGCTCCATTAGAGTATGTTTCTAAACCATGGTGCATGCATTGATGTTCTTTTTAATGCACAAATGTTTTGAAATGATTTATTCTTCTTGAGGTTTGAACTCAATGAGGTTTTCTATTGTTTATGGAGGAGAGGGCATGATTAGCATTGTGCAACCAAGAAAACTCTAGGTAATTTATGATAATGTTATTTATTAAGCTAAAAAAAATAGTTACAAATATTTTTGCATTTATTTCCTTATTTTTCATGGTATAAGATTCCATAAGGGTCTAATGTATTATCTATAGGTTGGAGGTACAAATGATGTGGGAAGCACAATGTTGTAGAAAATTTTGGATTCAACCCTTTAACTAGAGCCACAAGAGGATGAGGAAGATAGTCGCAGATATTCTTATATAAAAATATTATACTTATGTCATTTATATAAAGAGGTTGAATTCATCACCTTTATACCTAGATTCACTAATTATCAAACATTTTAAGATGCACGAGATAATATTTTGTTTTAAATGTATAGTGGTATCTCCACAAGGATGTCACACGATACCTTCAAAACTAGAAAAGTAGGCTACCTAGTACAATGACTGATATTTTTTGTTTAGTGTATCAATAGAAAACATTGTAGAATATTTTAATGAATTAAACATTTGAAGTTTTAGGCGCTTGGGAAATCCATCTTGCAATCTTGAATAAGGCAACTTGTGGAACACTTCAGCATGTGAACCTTATCATTAAGATCATTCCTATTCAACTCCTTTGACACATTAGACAGACAAATATGCTTTGTAGATTCCTTACCAAATCCTAGGACCTAAAATGCCATATACCATATGAAGGTACATTGAAATTAAAAGTTCCCTCATTTTGACATTTTTAGATCTAATTAATGCATTAAGATTCAATGAGTTAGAGATTCACTATAGATAAAGTTGGCTACTGATTCAATGTTTGTTCAGTCTCTCAGTTTTGACAACCAAAATTATTTATCTTTTGAAGTGCATATTAATCCTATTAATAAAAATATTTTTAGTTGATCATATATTATTAGGATAGGTTTCATGATGGGTAGCCATAACTATAAAGATCCAAGTTCATTTGGAACTAATTTCATAGGTGAGACATATTTCGTTCATAAGTATATCCTATTAACTATTGAGCTTATGATTAGGTATAATAAATCATGATGTGATTATCCTTTTTCATTTCTTACTATGAGTTTGAATTGTTTGCACCAGGTAATTCATTGCAATCTAGTAATATGAGTTCGACTACAATTATTATTTTTTATTACTGTAATTTTGAAGGAGCCCCAAAACCCTTTAACAAAGTGTTGAAATGAAAAGCAACGAGGAATAGAAAGACAACAGACTATCCCCAAAAAGGATAATCCCTAGCAGGGACACTTCCCAGATTTACAATAAGCACAACCTCAAAAAGAACAAAAAAGATAAAAGTGAGCTACCCCTAGTAGGAAAGGGCTCCCATTGTAAAAGATAAAAAAATACAATTGCTTGAAATTCGCTTAAGAGAATGGAGGCAATGCTTGTGATTTGTAACCCATAATGTGTCCGAATTCAAGAGGAAGTGAAAAGTAATAATTACTTGGCGCATCACCTTCAAGGCTATCATTATGAGGGGTGATATTTGAATTGTGTTCGTAGATTTGTACTTTTCTAAATTCCACATCACCTTCGGCTTGCTCAAAGGTTGTATTACATCATTTTGTGTACTCATTATTAACAAATCTTATCGCCCCTTCTTTTTGCCTTATTCTGTCACAATTAATATGATAATTTATCTCACCATTAATTTTAATAGCACCATACCATTTTAAAGTTCTGTCACTTCTAGCCCCAAGATTGGCGAGCCCATCAGCAACCTGATTTGTATCATGAAAATTATTAGAGACATGGAAAGACTTAAAGGATTGGGGAATATATTTAATTTTAGAAATTATATGCTTTATAGTCCAGGAGGGGGGGGGGTTGATTCCTTTAATGTTGTTGACTATGTTAAGAGAGTCTCCTTCCAACCAAACATTTTTACACCCTAAGTCTTCCACTAGCATGATAACATTAAGAGCTACCATCGCCTTGACCCTATGATTTGATTTCAGCCCCAAGGGAGCTACTATAGCTCCCACACAATTTCCATACCAAAATCTGATAACACCTCCACTCCCAGAGGTTCTCGGGTTTCCTTTAGAAGCGCCATCAAAGTTAGCTTTGATCCACCCATTGGGAGGGGCAGACCAAACCAAATTGGCTCTAGAGATATCAGGCTGAAGATTAGAAGAATGGATGTTCCAATTTCTGATATCATCTTCAGACAAACTATCCTTGAGCTTCTTCTTACAATTGAGAATAGCATTGATAGAGTTTTCTTCCAGCCCTCTGCATATGTTATTCTGAATGATCTTAGGTTTAGCAAATTTCTCCCTAAATATTCTATTGTTTCTTTCCTTCCATATACTCCAGCAAAGGTGAGGAGGGATAAGTTTCCAGAACTCTCTAGCCAACTCATTAGAAAAAGGGCAGCTCCATTGAGTAAAAAATTCCTACCAAGAGTTAGGAAAAAGCCAACAAAAATTTCACTTTTTAAAAATTAGATCCCACACCCTATGGGTGTAGTTACAATGCAACATAAGATGGTGACAAGATTCAACATCTTCCATACGGAGAAAACATCTATTAACCAAAAGAAATCCCCTTTTAGACAAATTATCAAGAGTTAGGGGCTTATTTTGAACAAGGAGCCAAAAGAAAAAAATGATTTTGGGGGTTAAGAACTTATACCAAACATTCGCACACATAGGTTTGACTTCCCTTGAAAAAATAGAGAGCAAGTAGAGGCAATCGAGAATTCTACATTAGATGTAGGGGCCCATATAATTATGTCTTGAAATTTGTCCATAATAAACCAAGATTGAAGTTCATTCATAAGAGGGTGGAAGCTTCTATCTATAAAACCAATGTCCTTCCATTTATTATCTTGCTAGTAGTCAGAAACCTTTAATCCAAAGCAAGCTTTGGCTTGATTGATTGCTTCCTACCACTCTTGTTTATTAGCTAGAGGCTCTTTTTGGATCCAAGGATCATCCCAAAAATTAATTTTTACCCCATCCCCCAGCTTCCATCTTCTCCCCTCAAGAATGATATCTTTTGAAGAATTAATACTATTCCAGATATAAGAGCCATTGACTTTGTCTTCATTTTTTATGTAGTCCTCCAAATTTCTGAAATAAAAAAGATACTTATTTCTTATAATTTCATTCCATTGCTTTTTGTCCTGATAAATTCTCAAGATTTTCTTAGCCAGGAGGGCTTTATTAACAAGTTTAACTGGTCTTAGCCCAAGACTACAATTATTGTTATGTTGATTCCCACAGTTGTATTAATTATGATGATTTTTTGTTTGGGGGTTTATCATTTATGTCTTGATGCAGAAAATAAATGCTACTGGGAAAATTGAAATGCACAAACTTTTTGGTGTAGCATGCCCACTAAACTTTCATCTCATTTAATATTTGTTTAAGAATTTAGTTTTAAGTACAAAACTAGTACAACTATAACTTGTACATGGGAGCCATTTTAACTAGCTTGGAATCCAAATAAGAACATGGTACAAGTGTTCCAAACCTTAAAAGTGAAAGAATGTTTTCTTACATGGAGCTATAAAAAGCTACAAATAGACCTTTTTTTTCAATGCTTATGCTTCAGTTTTATGTTATTCCTAGAAGACCAAAGGTTCAATAAGTTTTTGCGCTTCAATTCATTGGCACACTTTTATGTCATCTATCTCTGGATGCCTTTTGTTCAACACCTCTTTATTAGCTTCATTTAAGAAATTTTCTATCCTCTTGTCCTAGTGAATAAAATCCTCACGTGATAGGTATGATGAGGAGATTCCCTTGCACCAGCACAATCCATATTTCATTCAATAATAATTGTCTTATCAATATTTACCCTGCACATTTTTAACTCAAACCTCTTCATCCATGTTTTGCTGCTTCAAATCAGTGTTTGGATATCTTTATATTTAATGACGTTGAGGAAAAAAAATTCTTCTTAAGTAACTGCAAGCTATTTGATTCCATTTTCCCTTGTTCCAGAAACAATCCACCCATTGATGTACTTGGGCCTTTACCTATTGGGCTCTATGTCCCTTCTTGTCATTGTAGACATGTTTCATATCCCTATTTTTCCATTGGGACTGCATTTGTATTTCCTTTCCAATCATTAGGTTTTCTCAATGTAGTGGAAATGCATCCTGAATAGAAAGGACATTACAAATGGTTGCAGATGGACATTCTAAATAGTTACAGAGGCCTTCCTCCAATGACAAAGAAATCAAGAATATTGGATTTGATCAATAATAGGTTAAAATACATTTCATACTTCTTATTTGTTGATTCATGTCATTGTTCTAATTCTCTTTTCCTATACAAAAGTAAAGGGTGAAGCATCATTCTTTTGAAAAAAAAAATCATCAATTAATACTAATGTCACACTTTCATTGCATCACATTTAGAGTGTAAATCAAAGAAGAGATTTACATCTATATCAACTAAGAAAAAAAAAGTTCAGCAATTAATACTAAATTCATTGAGCATTTCTTAGAATGTCTCAACAATAGCCCAATTTTATCACTCTTTTCTTTTGTATAAGGTTTGAAAATTAGAATAGAAAAATAACAAATAAATTACAATTATAATGCATTCTAATGCCGCTGAAAGATTTAAAGGTAAACCTAACAAGCTTGAAGAAAAATAGTAAATGATTTATTCATTCATTATTTTCAAAATTGAGGAACAAGTTAACTAATTCAACATACTAATTTTAAGTGTGTAGGTTTCATAATAGTACACTGTTATAGGGAAGACAATCAACTAACAAACTAGCTAGTTAATGTGGGTTGTGTGTTACAAGAACACTCAAAATCCTTTTCTCACAATAAAATTCTCCAAAACTCAAAAGACTATGTGATTTTGAAACAAGAAGAACAAAAGGAGGCAAATGTATTCTAAATCAAGGGAAAGTGGAAGCTCAAGACCATGAAGAACATATTTTTTTAACTGTTTAATTTCTTTTCTATATTTTTTTAATGTTTAAATCATCTTGTTTTGTTTTTTTCTTTCCATTACATACTTCTTTCTTAAGCCCCAACATAGAGTTAAAGTTGTCACCTAAAGCAAGAAGGTTGATACAATCAACAAAGGTCATGTATAGTAAATATGAATCGTTGTACTTAGATAAACCAAATAGACATGTAGAGATATATGTGGACAATGCTATCATCAAATGATATCAAATTGTCATCAAGAAGGATGATGGACTATAGAAATTTTTTCATCCATGTAATTTTTTAATAATTAGAATTCGCCTCTTTCACTCACGAGTTTTGTTAAATCAACCAATGTGAATGCATCAAAGCAATGATGGATTTGAAGAAAACTCAGTCCATAAGGATTGAGTTTTAAATTACTTCAGATTTGATACATGTGAATAACTAGCCCGTGACTTCTTGTGATTGAAATTGCATAGTTTTTTGCGTCATAGATAAGGAAATTCTCCATAAGACTCACTCTGTTTTTTTTAGATAGAGCATTTTCTTGTAATTTTTTGCCGTCCTCAGCGGTATAAACTTTAAACTTGGTTCAATATCGATTCTCAATTGAGCTTGGCTCTTTTTATGGACCAATTTTTTTAAAATCTCATAAACTTATTGTATCTTATTTTATATATAATATTTTTTATTTAACTATTGTATTTATTTTCTATTTTTATGAAACATGCAAAGATCTTTGTTCTAAGAATATGGAAAATAAAAAAATACTAAAAAATATAACTGCCCTTTATTATGATGTTCATATTTCAACAAAAAACAATTATTCTAAATTTATACAAAAATATTATGCTAAATAGAAACATCTATTTTAACAACTAGAACTAATATTAATAATAACAAAGTTAAAAAATGGAGGTTTTCTTGACTAGCAAAAAAGTGCAGAAACCCAAGCAGATAGGATGAAAAAATCATTCATGATGCCCTAACATTGGTAGAGACAATTCACCCTTTAAATATGTAATGCAAGATCCTATTGAAGGTGTCGTTCAGGAGAATTTTCTAACTATCAATCTTTCTGAGGAGATAAAAGAAGATATCAATGCCCTAATAATACTTGGGATCATCTGCTGATTTATAGGTGCAATATCAAATAGAAAAAATATTCTAAAATGGATCGAGAACTCATGGAAAAACCCACAGATTACAAAATTTTTACCAAGGTTTTTTTTTTCTTGTAATTTTTGCCACAGAGGAAGAACGTGAAAAGGTCTTGCAAGGCAGATTATGGACAATGGATTCAAAACCCTTATATATTCAGAAATAGAATAGAAACTTCAACCCCCTTACCACAGATCCACATGATAAATGTGTCTAGATTTATCTCAATGGTCTTCTAATGGAGTATTGAATTGAAGAGGCATTGGAAAATATTGGAAGGTCTCTTGGAACGTTGGTTGATATTAAGGAAGATATTGTGAATGAAGACTTATATATTTATGAAAAGTTAAAAATTGCTACCATTAGAAAAATTCCTAAGAAGATCAAATTATAAACCATGGGCATGGATTGGATATAGATAATTGAGGTTAAAGAGGAGAAGTTATTTTTCCTACGATGTGGCAAGAGAAACCATTCAACAATTGATTGTAAAGTGCCACAATAAAAGGGGATATTTGGTTACCTAAAACCCTAGCCACTGACAAATCCAAACATAAAATTTTTTAGGGCAAGATGGTGTTATAGGAAAAGAAAAACCCACCCTTAGTCACATGAATGATTCCCTTAAGATGATTGAGAATACCAGACATGATACTACAAAAGAGAGAGATCAATCTAAGCAAGGGAACTTGGCCGAATGCAGACATGAAGATAACTTAGAAAGTTTGTCTAAGGAAAAATGTGAGTCAGAGGAGGGTATTGGTGAGGATGATTTGGGGTTAACTGACATCATATGTATTAGCTAGATTGCTTAAGATTCTCTTGGCAGAGGAAAAAGTAGAAAAGATAGGAAATCTAATAAGAGAAAAAGGAAGTTGAGGTTACCGAAAAAGGATTTTTTAGTGTGGCCAAATTCTTTAAAATGAAGAGTACCAAGGGATAATGTGGCTCCCTTGGAAAGAAATGAAGATCACCACTTTGAATGTCATGGTTCTAGAAGCCCCCGACAAATGTAGGATGGTGAAGCACCATCTTGACAGATTACCAAGCAATATCATACTTTTTCAATAAACCAAATGCAATGAGACATGCAAATTAATTTGTAAGGTATTGCAAAGGTTGGATGGGTGTTTTCCAAGTGGTAGATGGATGTGCTGGTGGATTGGGTATTCTTTGGAAACCTATTTCCATGGTGGTTACCTTAATCAACAAAAGAAAAAATTGGATTTCTTTCAAAATATAGAGCATATTCACTTCATTAGAATTCGATCTAGGAATATCTATGGTCTAACACAGACTCTAGATAAGACATTGGTCTGGGAAGAGCTTAGTCAAGACATATCATCCACCAACAATGGGAAGTTTATTGTTGGTGGCCACTTCAATTCTATCCTAGATTTGTTTAAAAAAAGTGGAGGCATAAACACATGATTAGTAGAGACATGTTGGATTTTAGAAATTCCATTTAGTTGATTGATGTTGTGGACTACAAGAAAACATCAGGTTGGTACACATGGACCAATATAAGATCAAGTTACACAAACATTGTAGAGAGATTCAATCGTTACCTATGCGAGCCCAAGTGGGCAATGGACAACATCCTCTGACTGCTTCCACTCTTCCATATGGTGTATCCTACCATTTTTTAGTACAATTAGAATTAGGTTCAGAATGTTGTTGGGACAATGAATATTTTAAATTTTAGAGCATGGAATGGGGAGATAAATCACTACTAAAATAATTAGAGGAATGGTGGAACAAAGGCACCTTCAAAGGTACAATTAGTTATCATTTTACCAAGAAACTCGCTTACATTAAGAATAAGCTCAGAGTTTGGAACAAGGAATTTCTCAAAATTTTTTTTAAGGAAAATGATGGGATCAAGTTAGAATTGGACAAGCTAACATTATGGATTGTTTAAGAGACAAGGAGTTGAAGGTAGAACTATTCAAAATTTTAGCGAGGGAGGAAATATATTGGAAAGAAAAGGCCAAAGAGCTATGGATCAAGGAGGGTGACAATAATACCAATTTTTTTCATGCAACACTCAAAGCTAGGAGATCCCAAAATTAGATAAATTAAATCTTAGACATTGATATCAATGTTTATAAAGATAGAGATGACATTGGGAATTTGACACTTGAGTTCTACAAGAGACTTCTGAATTCTGGAGGTAATGGTGATGCTCATTGTATGGAGGGAATTCTTGAGATGATTGCAAATTTAGTCAATGAAGATGACACTAAGATGTTGTTAGAGCCTCTTACTAAGGAGGAGATCAAGAATGTTTTTTTTGGATTATACCCAAACAAGGTGCTTGGCCTAGACAACTTCCCTACAAGTTTCTATCAGAAATATTGGGGCTTCTTCAAAAAATATATCTAGAAGTTGATTGAAGAAATTAGATGTAAGGGGAAAATGTAAAGGAGTTTAACAATACTATGCTTGCAATCATCCCCAAGAAAGAAGAGTACAGATCACCATTGGACTTTTGGCCCATTGCTCTATGTAACACAATCTACAAAATTCTAACTAAGGCACTAGCAAAAATGTTAAAAAAGGTGATGCACAAACTTATATCTGTGGAGCAAAATGGTTTAACACCTCGATGGGAAATAAAAAACAACACCATACTCATGGCTGAAACTATTCACTCCATGGCTTCATATAAAAAGGTCAGTATGTTGATCAAGCTAGACACCAATAAAGAATATGATAAAGTATAATGGGATTTCTTAATCAGTGCTTTGGAGAAATTTGGCTTTGATAAAAATTGGATTAAAATCATAGAGGTATGCATTGGAATGCCTCACTTTTCTATGGTGGTGAAAGGAGAAATTTTTAGTTTCTTTAAGAGCATCAATGGGATCACACAAGGTGACCCTATATGACCTTTCTTATTTATCATAATGATTGAATCTTTAAGTAGATACATATACAAACTCAAAAACAAAGGGATGTGGAAAGGCATATTGATCTATGAAGATTTGAGTCCGGTCACCCATTCATATTTGTTGATGACACTACCTTGTTCAGTGAAGCCACAATAAGGGAGATGACTATCATCAAAGGAACTTTGGATTCATATTTGTGGATGACACTACCTTGTTCATTGGTGCATCCAAGACTATGATTTGGGAATAATTAATCACAAATTATAGGTATAAAATTGAGGCATGGAAACATAAATAGTTATCTTTTCCTGGAAGAATTATCCTAATAAAATTGGCATTGGATGCTATGCCTATTTATGGCATGCCCTACATCAATCTCTCTACTAAAGCAATTTAGGCACATAAAATCTTTTTCAAACAATTTTTGTGGGAAGGTGTGAAGGAAGCCAAGAGAATGCTAGTTTTAATTTGGGACATTGTGTGCAAAACCAAAGAGAATGGGGGTGCTAGTCTGAGGAAAATGGAAGGCCAATATATCACTTTGGGGGCCAAACTAATTAGAAAAATAGGAAATGGAAAAAGAGAAATGGTTTGGGAGATTGATTGGATGAGAACAAATGCTTATTTGAATTATTTGAGTTGTAGAGATGGATTCCAGATATGGAGTTGGAATATGGTGATGTCATAGTAGATTATTTAAGAGAAACACAACTAGGTAGTGGGATCTTTGAATAGATTCCTGTACATTGTCAGAATATGGCATTAGAGGATTAGGAGAAGCTCAAAGAGATTTTTTCTCATAGAAGGATATCGTTGAATGAACAAGAAGATGAAATTATTTGGTGTGTCTCTCGTCGGGTGAGTACAATGCCAGATCAAGATACAAAGTTCAAACTATCCAAAGAGAGTCAAAAGATTGGCCCACAAAACTTTGTTGGAACAAGCTAGTGGCCCCCTGAGCTGGAGCATTTATCTAGATTGTACTTCATCATAGGATTCTAACAGGTGAAATATTGAAAACATATGGATTCCTTGGTAGTATCTCTGTTCTTTGTAAACAAGCTAAGGATACCACCAAGCACCTTCTTTATGAGTGCCCTTTTGTATATCAGTCTTGGAACTGGCTATGCCAAGAAATGGAATGGGTCTTAGTAAGGGAGAATTGTTTGGTTAAAATTCCTTAATGGTCGACGAATTTTAGATCAAAAATCACTATTGGGGGTTTTATTGATTATCTCTTTGTCAATGCTACTATGAAAGATCTAGAATGAAATAAATCATTAGATTTTTAAAGGAAAATAATTCAATGTGGAAAGGGTAATTGAAAGGATAAAACATGGTATAATTAAACTTGCAAAAACAATATACAACAAGAAAATTGAATTCATCAATGACTAGGACAAAAAGATAGTGGTAAAATGGGAATGATTAATCCCCCAAGACATCAATACACATCCAAGGCAACAAAATGCAAAAATGCAATTTGGACTACTTGAGAAGAGGGAAGACTAAAACTCAGTTTTGATAGTATGACAAAGGGCAACTTGGGGGATGTGGGAGATGGATGCATTCTGAGATGTTATATTAGGAAGATGTTATTTGGCTAGTATGGGTATATTGGAGAACCCATCGACAATGAGGCCGAAATGAATAACTTGGAAAGAGGCTTAAAACTATGTGTAGATCAACAGATTGGCATGGTGGATATAGAAGGGGATTAAAAATAATAGTAAATGCAATTGAAAATGGGGCAATCTCAAATTGGAAGATCAAAAGGAAGATCAAGAACACAGTAGAACCTCTCAAGCAAATTTTGCACTACAACATATCCCACATTTTTCAAGAATCAAACAAAGTTGCTGATATTTTGGCAAATTATGGAATCTCCAAAAAATGCAGAGAGGAGTTGATTGATAACAATTGTTATGGGTTGGATTTATTGAAAATATTAAATGATGATTCTCCCATACTTGAACCTATTGAGAAGACTATCATTGGTTAAAATGCCAAATGTTAAATGACGTCAAGGTAGTCCATTACTGTCATCCACAAAGAGCAACTAACTATGTACATGCCTGCACTTACTCTGGCATTTTCTGGCAGACCTATGGAATTCAACTAATGATTGTTGGATAAGATCATCTTGACAATCTTTTGAATAATCACATGGTTATTACTATATAGTCTCAGAGATAACACCACGAGGATGAAAAAAAGAACTAAAGTGGTGAGCACCTCTGTGAATTTGCCTTTAGTTTTTAGATTCCATGAGATGCACAGGATGTGTGCTCTATCATTCAAAGATTTCAAAGGATACTCGATTTAACTAGGAGGTGGTTTGTCATATCGAGCCTCGGGTTGCTAAATTCAATGGTAATATGACACTTGGGTGAGCATAATTATAAGGAGTAGGATATGTTAGTCAGGTCACCATTGCATTATGGTTCCCCACTTTGGTCTAAGCTGATTTTGCAGAAATGAGATAATCCTTACATAATGTAGGATTCAAAAGACAATTGGTTCATTTGATAGATATGTCAAATATGTGGGGCTTGGGAAGGCATTGTCTGTGATTGTCAATTCCTTAGCAGATTGAGCCTTATGGCTTGATGTGTATATGTCTTGCCTTGTCTAGGCAATTTGGGTCTAAGACAAATGTAAACCAAGATATTTACTATTGATGTAATTGGAGCTATCTCCTTAGATAACACTTATTTATGCAATAAAATAAAATAACTAATATTAATAATAAATAAAATACACAACAAAAATTATAAAAATGCCATACCCTATATATAGTAGTAAATTAATCTTATTTCTATAAAGATTAGATTAAATTAAAAAAATATCATGTATTAAAAATTAAATAAAGTTGAATGGCTGACAACAAGCTCATCGGGGATCAAGTCTTGTTGAGTGCAAGACTCTGACATCATAAGGGATGAGGCCAGGATCGTTCCCTGGGTGAATTTGGCTGCGTGGATACCCTTTAGTCCTTGTCTCTAAGCCGAAGAGGTTTCAGACACGTGTGGGCCCGTATCAGGTTCCCAAATCATCTTCATAGTGGCCTTCATTGGTTGGTAGCTCGCAAGCATCAGCCAGGTCTGAACCCTCCATGAAAATGAGAACATACTTCCACATAAAATAACCCCAAAATGCTAAAAAAGCAGCATGATAGACCATTTCTGCGCAGTAACTTCAATTTCTTGGTGTCTTCAAATTACCAGCCTAAATTTAGAGACCATTTCTGTATAGTAACTTCAATTACCAGCCAAAATATAGAGTTCAATCTAGATTGAATTCATAGGCCACTCCTTTCAATAGACAAGTGACAAGGAAAAAAACAAACAACTACTTTACAATCTTTAAATATCATTTCATAAGTGAGATTGAGATGCTGTGTTTTGGGTGAAATGTGAAATTGCAATTGAGATTGAGATGATGCAGATTGAGATTAAGCCCTAGTAGAGAGCTAGGGCTCACTCCTAGTTGAAAAAGCTTTGATTATTTCAAATGCAGTAAGATGAGTAAGATAGGGTCACCTTGCAGGGGATTGCTCCTCTCTGCATTTCTGTCTGTTCTACACTATCCATAACCACTTTGCTTCTTGAGGTTTCTAATTTTCTTTGTTGTACATAATCTTTCTATGCATATCCCCCAAAATTTGAAAAGTCAATCCAATTGAAAAAATTTCTATGATACATGATGTAGAAATCTTGGTCACTAGAATAGGGCTCTATCCTTCTAATGAATGCTGAAGCTCTAGTTATTTTTCCCACCTCTGAAGCATAGGGCTCTACCTCTTTCTTTGTTCTTCCATTCCTTTCAAATGCAAAAAGATGAGGAGGAGAATACATTGTGGGCAAGACAAGGTTACCCTGCAGTATGAGGGGCATTATGCATGGGTGGATTTATATCACTCCTTCTTCACATTTATGTCTATTCTCCATAATCCCTACGCTCTTCACTTCTTGAGGTATGGTGAATTCTATGTTTTTAACCAGCTCTATTGTATTCAAATTTTCTAGGCATATTCCCCACAAATTTGAAAAAATACATTCCATTTCCTTTTTACTATGTTGATTGTAACTATAAAATATTTGTATGAATGCTAGAAGAATGCATAAAGAATGTTATATACAAATATTTACAATTTTGTTCTTTATAGTTTGCACTGTTAAGATTTGTATGGTACTACTATCACTACTTGTATATATTCTATGAAAAAAAGTTCTCTCTCCCACAATGAGACTGTGTTAGAGTTGTATCTCATATAATGAAAGCTTACATGTAATTTAACGTCTTTGGATAGTTTGTTTTTGTTTGGAATTATAGAATGAGAGGGTCTAAGGGTTTTCGAGATCATAGTTTCATTGATATATTTTATTTAATATAACATCTCCTATATCTTTGTAGCTTCTAGTATTTTATTTTGAGGACATTTTAAGGAGTCATAAGAGCTTGAAAATAGGAACTGCTAGAAACAATAATTATGACCCAAAATCCAAAAAAGACTTCAAAGTAGCAAAAATGACCTGACCGGTACCTATTAGTTAGGCAACTGTTACATGATCTTCCCCATCTTCAAAAAGTCTGAACCTCCTTGTTTGGAAGAACAAGACTACATTGCCACCAGTATTAGGGTACAGGCCTTTCAGTAGGCCTATCATCAAGGTATTCTCTAAGTATTCCTTGGCACAAGCCAAACCATTGCTAAAGCTTCTGACCCAAGTTCAGGAGTGCAGTGTCATTTCCAATGTTCAATTGGGCAGGCAAAACTAGATAAAGTCTCCAATGTAGAGGGCACAAACTAACCTTTGTTGCTATCACCAATAGATCAATCATACTTAATATCATAGCTCTCAGACAGAGTTATGCATCACTTTTGACCAAAATCTTAATCACATTCTTGGAAGATCTTCCATGATCATGCTCCCATAACTCACTCTCCCCTTCTATCCAATGGGACTAAAGACTACATTCTTCTAAAACTTCATCATCTATGTCTTGAGGTGTATCTGTGATCTTGTTTGTTGAATCTTGTTCCAACTTTGGACTAATTTTTTATTGTTCCTGAATGGGACTAAAGACTACATTCTTCTAAAACTTCATCATCTATCTCTTGAGGTGTATCTGTGATCTTGTTTGTTGAATCTTGTTCTAGCTCTGCACCAATTTTTTATTGTTCCCGACTCTTCAAATTATGTCTCTTCTACTCCCTTGCCTTTTGCTCCTTTTTTGGCTAATCTAGAATTTCATTTTTTTCTTCAAACTCTCAAATCTGGCTTCTGCTAAAAGAGAAAGCTCCCACTTCCAACACTCCTTCCTCTTTTCCTTCTTTCATGTTGTACCTCATAAGTGCTCTAATTATGATGGATAACTTTCCGCTCCTATTGCTAGGGTATTTTTAATAGAAAATGACACACATCCCTGGCACCAAATCACATAGCACTTCATCCACAAGGATCAATTTTGAAAACAACTAGACAAGATCTATGCATAATTATGGTCCTTCAACCCCATCCTATCAGGGTTGGATATTTGGAATACAAGCTAGCTACAATTCACTAACTGATCTAGAATTTCATTTTTTTCTTCAAACTCAAATTTGGCTTTTGCTAAAAGAGAAAGCTCCCACTTCCAATGCTACTTCCTCTTTTCCTTCTTTCATGTTGTACCTCAAAAGTGTTCTAATTATGATGGATGACTTTTTGCTCCTATTGCTAGGGTCTTTTTAATAGCAAATGACACACATCCCTGGCACCAAATCACATAGCACTTCATCCACAAGGATCAATTTTGAAAGCAACTAGACAATATCTATGCATAATTATGGTCCTTCAACCCCATCCTATCAGGGTTGGATATTTGGTATACAAGCTAGCTGCAATTCACTAACTGATCTAGAATTTCATTATTTTCTTCAAACTCAAATCTGGCTTCTGCTAAAAGAGAAAGCTCCCACTTCCAATGCTCCTTCCTCTTTTCCTTCTTTCATGTTGTACCTCATAAGTGCTCTAATTATGATGGATAACTTTCCGCTCCTATTGCTAGGGTCTTTTTAATAGCAAATGACACACATCCCTGGCACCAAATCACATAGCACTTCATCCACAAGGATCAATTTTGAAAGCAACTAGACAAGATCTATGCATAATTATGGTCCTTCAACCCCATCCTATTAGGGTTGGATATTTGGAATACAAGCTAGCTGCAATTCACTAACCATTGCTGTACTTACCAAATTGTGGGAAGATCCTCCATCTATGATCACCCTATACACCTTGTCATTAGACTTGCATTTTTTTTGAAAGACACTCTTTCTCCTCCAATCAGCTTCAGGGGCCTCTTTTTTCCCTGGATATTGAGGTTCTTTGTGACATTAAATTCTCTCCCTCTTTTCTTCAACCTCCTTATTCAGAGTTTTTTATTGTTTTTGGGCTACCATAACCTTTCTGGGGTTTTGATGACAGTCTTGGCAAACTAAAACATCTCAAGTTCCTTCAATCTCCAAAAGGTTGATGTCCTTGTCTTCTACCTCCAAAGCCCCCCCTTTCTTTGAAGCTGGCCTTCTCAGTTTAGCCTTCTACCTCTTCACTCATGTAAAGTTTTGAACATTTTTATTTCCCTTTATTTGGATTGTTATAACAATATCCATTTGATTAAAATAAGGTTATAGCAACGCCCAATTGATTCCTCCTGAATATATGAGTATAAAATTAGAGGAGAAAAACCATTAGAAATCATTAAAAATATATAGAGAAATATCTGTAATGAGTATTTTCCATCCTAAATCCTTCTCTAAGTTGTCAATGTGATGGCTCAGACTTGTTGGACGAGAAGAGCTCTGGCTGGGAACACTAGTACAACTCTTGCAGTGATTTGGGTTTCTCTATTGCAAGATGTAATTGGACAACATGTAGAAAGAGTATCTACGTAGGGGTGATTCTCCCATGCTTTCTTGATTCTCCCATGAATACATTTGTAATGTAAACAGCTGAAACATTTGGTCTGAACTAGCAGACCAAAGTCTAACATTTGGTTTGCATAAAAAAATATCCAAGTGCTTTCATTTGGTCTACTAGTTCATAATACTTTCCATATATGAAAACTAAATGATTCTCCCATGACTTTGGTTTGCTAGTTCAGAAGACTTTCCAGCTACAACAACTCAAATTAATGTATCTGATGGAGGTTGGCATCTAGATGGGGCATATGATTATAAGCTTATTTTCACCCCTATTGAATTAGGCTTACAAAGTACATTTGTTAGAACCATATCAAAGATTTTGTATCATAAAATATTAAACTTGTAAAATATTTAGATTTGGCATCTGGATGGGGCACAAGGTGCTGGTAGCCCAAAAAGGGGCATGGGAACAATGGAGAAAAGAAAAATGTTTTTTCCTGATTTCAGAAGATGCTTAGAAGGCCTGAGACCTAGATCGATTATGCTACCTCTTTCCCTTCTCTATTTTTCTGTATGTTTATCAGTTAGCTACCACATCTTCTCAGTAATATTCTCTCAATCTTGCTAAGGTTCATATGGATGGACAAACCTCCAATACCTTTCAATTTCTTGAATGTTGTGGCTATCCATTCTCCATTCTACGATATAAGTTTATTTTCTTTCTTACCTTTCTCATTGTCAAGTCATACTCTAATATATTTTCTTCTCTTGTCTTCCCATCATTTGGCCTAGCATGGAACTAAAAGGATTTAGGTGCCCTTATTCAATATCCAATTTGTAGTTTCCATTTGTAATTGTAAATAGACTCACATAAAATATATTAACTTATTATGCTTATTATCAACTAGGTAATGAGCACCAATATTTTACAACCTAACTCTCTAGTAATTGTTTAACCTATGGTTGGAAAAAGCCCTTCCTATTCCTCAAAGTTTGACAAAATAGTGGCTTGACCATACAGCCAAAGCATGGAGGGCATGCTTCTAAAGTTGTTCCAAAGGAAATATTACAATTTTTCAACAAAACAAATATTAGAAATGTATTGCAAGTGCTTCCAATCAACCATAGCATTATTAAAATAACCCAACCTGCTGCATTCATTCATTCAACTTACACTATTTGTATTACAATTTCAAGAAGGTAATTTTTTATATCATATTTTGTAAATATGAAATCAGTTATAGATCCTCTTGGTTGTGGAAGGTGTTTGCATTTATATGTTGTTGTATTACATTTAGTTGGGATGGGAATTACTCAATAGAAAAATATTCAAGGTAGATAGTTCAGCTGCCACTATTAACTCAGAGTCCCAGCACTTTTTACAGGGCCAGCTAGGTATGCTAGATAGTAGAAGCACAATATGAAAAACCCAATACTTATGGCCACAGAAAACTGAATCCAAAATTACCAGTGGGACCTTCAATTCCAATAAAAATTAAACTAGTTGAATACATCTATAAACACATTTTATAATTGGATTTTGCATTGTGGTTTTGGAAACACTTTTAACAGATGATATTATTTTTCTTACCCTCTACTTTTGTTGTAGGTAGGGGAGAAACAACGAATTCTCAGTGGAAACTGGAGCTAAACGAGAAAGAACCCACAAAACTAAAGGTGCAATTAGTCCAGTTGCAATGCTTTTAAATGCGCGTGTATTAGAATGTTGTTATTTTTGCCATATCAAATCTAGGATGAAAATATCAAAAACAAAATATTGTCAAACTATCCAGAGTGCTACAATAGTCAACACTTTGTTTCTTGATTACATGATTTGATCAATTGATCACATGATCAGATATAATGAATGCATTACAATGGCTGTATATAAGAGTTTATTTAGCTAGTGGTGAGGGGATGTGTGAATTAAATGGTTTTAGGAGATCACATTTTCTTATAATATGAGTTCTCTATTTTCGCTGATAATTATTTCAGAATTGCTTGTCTTCTCTATATTTTCCCTTCTGATTCTATTGTCCTTGATTTCTATTTGGTATTTCTATTTTCACTTGCATCAGAAAATTCATGTGCAGAGATATACAAGATTATTCTTATGGCCAGGCACACTTTCAGATGATTTTAAAACACTCACAATCTGTCTTTGTTTGGAAAGAAAGATGCTTTAGGCAGAAAAGCATGTAGGATAGAGAATATGACAAGCCAATCGAAAAACAAGCATAATTGTTTACCTCTGTAGCCATTTATTCACTTCACAGTTTTTTTATATTTTAAATTGTAGTTATATATAAAGATTCTAATATGCATGGTATTTGTTGATTCGTAGAGATTTTAACTTGGATTGGAGTGGTTTTATTTCTTGAAAATGAGGTGCAAAATGGATTGCTAAGGTATGCCTAAAGAATTTAAACTTCTTATTTTGGAGGTTTTTGTGTTTATATATATTTGTGTGGCTATTTGTTATATAGACAGAGTTAAATATTAGTTTTCATTCTTTATAATCAATTGTTTGTTGGAGTATGTTTTTATTGTCCTATAAGAAAGATTCAATGTTATAGGAATAGTGTATTTTTCCCCTTGGTTGAGTCAAAGAAAAGCAACATAGTGGGAATAACAGGGCTTTAGGGATGCAAGATTACTCATCATTTGTAATCCCATGAGTCATTATGCTGCAAGGTTTTAAATTTTAAATTACAGAGCAACATTATATATATATATATATATATATATATATATATATATATATATATATATATATATATATATATATATATATATATATATATATATATATATATATATATATATATATATATATATATATATATATATATATATATATATATATATATATATATATATATATATATATATATATATATATATATAATAATAATAATAATAATATATCTATAATAATAATAATAATAATAATTCTAAAATCAAAATCCTCCTTGTTTCGTTTGGAACCTTGTCAATTGTTTGTTGTAGTATGTTTTTTCTACTCTATGGATAAGACTATCATCCTAGTAGTTTTCTTTGTAAATGGTTTGGTAAGTCATGTGAAATTGATTTGGAAGCAATGTGAACTATCTTTGGGCATTGTGTTTTTAAATATAATGCTGGAGAATTGAATTTGATGAAAATGATTTGAAAACAATTTCTAAGAAGTGTATGCATAATACCTAAAACCTAGATTAGCTAGAATTTGTTTGAAAAAAGTGCAACCTTATAGGACAACACTTGGAAAAGTTCTCACACTTGGCCGATGAGAAGAGCTCTAGTTGGGAACCTTACTATAGCTCTTGCGGTGATTTAGGTTTCTTTGCTCAGAAGTGATTCTCCCATGCTTTCTTGATTCACCCAAGATATCAATTGTTATCCTAAAAAGATGAATTCTTAGGTGGAAAAGGAGCTACAATGGAGAGCCCAAGCTTCAGAAAAATGAAAATCCTGATCAAACTCATTTCTCGCATTAGAAATGTCTCTACTTTAATAAGTTTTTATGTTCCCACTAAAGATCTCTAGAACAATGTCAAGAAAAACTTGATTCATATCATTAAAATATGGAATCTTTAACATAGCTAAGAATATTTACTTTTCAAAATGCCATTTCCAAGATGCTCAGGACTTGTAGCAGCTATTGGTAAAAGAGGCAAGACATCTTTAGCTTCTTCCTCTTCAATAATGGTGTTTTCATTTGTAGAGAATTCTGTGCAAATGAACAAGCAAAATCCTCCTCTTGTTGATTGCTAGAAAATTCTTCAATCTTCCTTGTAGTTTCAATAGACTGACTTGCAGATGTTAGAGAGGAATGAACTGACTAGTTCTTTTGAAATGTTATCTTCAAAAAATATGTGTGGAAATTCCTTCTTCTCAAGTTAATTGCACAGAGAATGGTCCATCAACAGACAAACTATGTTCAACCAACCAAATTATAACACTATGCCTATGCCTGATTCCTCCTCTCTTCTAAATTATGACTTTTAACCAAGGTTTGAAAATGATATCAACAAACCCCAACTCAAAAAATCATAAAACTGAAACCCAAATCATGAAAAAAACTAATAAGGAAACAAACACTTAGATGTGATGATTGCATTCTCTGATGGTTGCTTTATGCTATTTTAGTGACTACCTTCTTGTGTATTTGCAACTGGGTTGTTAGTTTTACATATTATTTTATATGTTTTAGAGCAAGGGACAAATGGATAGTCTTAAAAATGGTAACAGAGTTGAAGTTTCCTATGATGAAGGAGGTTTTAGTGGAGTCTGGTTTTTAGCAACCATAGTGTGGAAGGTTGGAGCAAATTTTGTTGTTGAATTCAAGGATTTGATGATTGATGATAAGAAACAAAAATTGAGTGAGATGATTAAGGCTCATCAAATGAGATTTAAATAGACAATATTTTGAGCTTCAAGAAAAAGCTAATGGACATGACTGAGATGGGTGGGTGGGCAGGAGTTATAAATTGTGTCTTACCATATAATAATTATGTTGTTTATTTCTTGCAGATTGAGGAAAAATCAAAGTACCATGGCAGTAGAGGGAATCAATGGCAAATGGCTTCAGCCTTCAGAGGTATGAAAATTGCTCTTTCCATTGTTAGGTTCAAAAAAAATTTCATTTGACCGATTTGCAAGACTTCATTCAGCTTGTTTGGATGTTCTTCCTCCTAGTTTGGAATTTTTGTAAAGAAGTAAAACTCAATTTTTTATGTTCATAGATTCAGACATACTTAACTATTCATGAGTGTACTACCCTAGAATCTATTAATTATGTTGATTGTCATATAAGAGGGAGGTATTTTCAAAACCTTTTAATGGTTTTTCATGTGTCATACATTATCATAATCAACCAATGCCATATTACAATCAGAGGAGAATGGTTTTCATTTCAAAAAATACAAGTGCGTATTATAGAAAGTTTGGTTGTATAAGACAAACCTCCCATCTCATAAGATGTGAATGTTTTGACAACTGCAGAGATCCTTGTAACTCTTTATTCATTTATTTGATTGATAAAAAGAAAAATAACAATATAATTGGAACTTCAATTTTTATATAAGATTTTTCAAGAAATAGCAAAAGTAAGTTTTGCTAGTCTTGCAGTTGTATACTTTGGAGTGATAAGATTAATGTGTTTTATAAATCAAAATAAGGTGTTACATGGATCTTTTTCTATGTTTATATGGCATTGCAAAAGGTGCATTGCTGGTGGAAATTGACACCTTCAAATTTGATAGTGTTTTATTATGTCACTAAATATTTGTATTCTCTGCATCATTCACATTATATTTGAAAAAAGATTTTAGAGACCCGCATGCTTGTATTATCAAAAAATATAACGAGATATAACATTGAAGAAGTTTAACAAAGAGATCTATTGGAGGTTGGAGGCATTGAATCTTGGAGGAATATTATCATCTTAACCTTGTATAGCTAGATATAAAAAACAACACCAATTGAATCGTCAATGTCATGCAATTAATTTCGATGTGCAATCACCATAATGACTAAATCACTTAAAGAATTCACATGATATTTCACTCAAAAATTTCATGTTTCTTTCTCTTTTACAAAAATGAAGCAGGGGCAAACAAAATCTGGGCAAGAGAGGGCAGACGAACGAACTTTCCTTAGGATTCATACAAATTACAGAATTAGGAACTGGTATTGCAGTTTTGTGTCCAAAAGACGTGAGGTTTTTAGTTTTCCATCCCCTATCTCTCTTTTATGTAAAAATGATCCTTGTTTTGATTTGCAGTGCTACTCGATATTCTTGGTTCATGGTTAAAGGGCTTGATAGGGAACTGGTTGTAATCAATCAGGTATGTCTCATGTCTCCAGACAACTTCTTTTTAGAATTTAGGCATTGTGTATGACCTGTTATCATTTTGTTCTTTATGAGTTTAAATAGTTCTTTCTTCTGTTATATAAGCTTTGTATCGACTAGTTTGATTTATATTTTTGATGGATTTCAGCTTCCCTACTTTCTCTATATGTTGGGCAGCCATATTTTTGTGGGTTTCTAGTTTTCCATCCCTTATCTCTCTTTTGTTCAAATAAAATGTTCCTTGTTTTGATTTAGTCCCAACTTGCAAAGATATTCGATATTCTTGGTTCATGGTTAAAGGGCTTGATAGTGAACTGGTTGTAATCAATCAGGTATGTCTCATGTCTCCAGACAACTTCTTTACAGTATTTAGGCATTGTGTATACTATTATCATTTTGTTCTTTATGATTTTAAATAGTTCTTTCTTCTGTTATCTAAGCCAGTTTACTCGTTTGATTTATATTTTTAATACTTTGTTAAATAAGCCTATCAAAATAGGGTCACTCTTTTCCATTTGATGCCCTACTATGATGTAAAATCTCAATCGAATTGGCAAGAGATGTAATAACTTCATCCCACTTACTGGATTCTTCCTTTAGAGAGATGTCCATGCTTTGCTCCTCCCATTTTGATTACACTTTTATTTCTATAACTTGATTTTACGAGTTACATATTTGATAATTTTGAGTGAATGATATTGAATATTGTTCATTGGCAACATAGGCACAATCCCGATGGGATGGGATGTTGAAGAAAGGAAAATAAGATCAAAGAAAGGAAAAGAAGAGATGAAGATGATTTTAGCATACTTTTTTCTTCTTTTTAAAACGCAGCTGTACCGGAGTGCCATGATAATATAGATTAGAGAATATTAATACAACAAATGATTTGCTATGCTTTATGCTATAAATTAGTATGAAGTTCCTTAAAATGAATTGTTGCATAGTTATAGTCGAAAAAATGTTCATTGCATAATAATAGTTTATGAACTTAATATTTTTAACATATACTTGATGTATGTATGCTGTGTCTAATTCTCCATTATAGATGCTTTAGAAAAACTTCAAATACATCTACTCTGCTCTGCCTACAATCTCCCACTGTAGATTCTAGATCCTCAAAAACCATAATGCTTTGTTTTAAAAACCCAACAAAAATCTCAAATCAACAATACTTTTGAGTACTTTCTCTTCCAGCTATAAAACATGGAACTAACCTAAACAAATAGACCATGATGATAGGAAATGAATAAAAGCATTTTATTCACCCCTTCTTCATTAAATGTAGACAACACTACTCTACTAGAGGAAATTCAACCATCATAACATAATACTTCTGGTAACAGTTGATAAAAAAGTTTGGCAGTGAAAGATGGTGGTGCACCAACATGAGATCATGTTGCTAATAACAATAGTAGTTCTCTCAAATACCACAAAGATCCAATAGGGATGATTGAGGTACTATGTGTCTATTTAAAATTTTAAAGTGTTGATTTTGCCTTTAGAAGTTGTACAGGGACAGTGATGACAAATTATTGTCATTTCTTCAATTTTGTAACCATTGCGAGTACTTCACTGCATAAAAGAACATTATCTATTCACCATAATTAGTCGACAAGTTTGCAATTGTGTAGATAAGGGTGATTAAGAGTGTGAGTTGATTGTAGAAGGGAAAAATAGCACAAAGTAAACTATGTGAGAAAAAACCATTTTCTTGTTGTATTTGTTTTTTTATTATGCCCTTGGTATCTTTTTTTTTTTTTTCCATAAGAAGACTAATGAAGCAGAGAAGTTGCTATTTCCATTGGGTTTCTACAAATTTGGGGTTTCTAGGGTAAAATTTAGTCTGACAATATATTTTTACTTTCTTTTCTTTTCATTTTTGTTTTCTTTTAAATGTTGCTACAAGTATTGTTTTGTAAACATCCTAGTAATCATTCTTGATTGTCATTTGAAGTGAATTCAAGTAGAACAACAGTTTTGATTTTTGTGGCCTCTGAAGTATACCAAATATGTGTGCTTTAGATTTTACAGATTAGTAGCCATAGAATGAGGATAGAACACAGGGAATGACATGGTGAAAATTCTACGGGAGACCTCAAATTAGATAGTCAATTGCATAGACACCTCAAAATGCTTTATGCTTTCCTTTCTTTTCTTTTTTTCTCTCTTAAATGTTGCTGCAAGTTCTGTTCCCATTTCTTGTGCAATACAACGACAATTATTTTCTCTAACATTCTAGTCAATATTCTTTGATTGTCACTTGAAGTGAATTCAATTAGAACAACAATTTTGTGGTCCCTAAATTATAACAAATATGTGTGCTTTTACAGATCAATAGCCATAGAATTAGGATAAATCCATAAGGAATGACGCAGTGAAGATTCTAGGAAAAATCTCAGAATTAGAGAGTCGATTGCATAGAGATTGCAAAGTGTATTTAGGCCTATCTAGAAGACACCTAGCAAGCTTCATTTGAATGTTGAATACCCATCTGATTCATCAGACCACTTTCTTCAAACCCAAATTCTTCAACACTCCTAGGATTTTCATAGGATTCAATAGTCCAAAGGCAGCCTCAGATCAAGAGTTAGAAGTCCAACTTCTCCACTGAAATCCCTTATCCAATGTCATCATAGAAGCATGTCACTAAACACCAGACTATACTTTTCCATAATATTCTACATACTATCCTAATAAAGATGGTGACTACCTAAAGATAATGTTGGCAAGTGTTTCGATAGAAAGCAACTAGTTTCTTACGATACTAGTTCATTATAGAGAGTCCCTTCCATACTCCTAGATGTGACCATTTAATATGACCTCTCAAGTATGCCATTGAGTGTCATGTCATTATAGAGAGTCCCTTCCATATTCCTAGATGTGACCATTCCCTTGAGATTTGAACTTCAATTCCACAAACTAATAGATTTGGGAAAATTCCCCAACCGACTGTAATCATTGTTCTCCGAGGGCCGTATATTTGCTTCCCCTAGTCCTACCATAGAAATTGTCACACATGTTATTAACTCAAGTTGACACAATGACATTGAACTTGATGAAATCTTCAACCCCTTAATCCTTTTTTATTCTTAAGCTGTAATGTTCCCTATTTCCTTAACTTGCAATATTGGGGCAATTACTTCAATTTCTCAAACCAATTCTCCATATGACTAGTACTAATGTCTAATATATCGATATGATGTATGCTTTGAAATAGAATCTTGCTATCATTTTTAGTGACAGAGATTTTCTGCCTCTAATATATAATTGTGAACAATGATCCCCTTTGTAAAGACCTTAATATTTCTATATTGAACTTTTGTGTCTTTGCCAAATGAATGTTCTGTCATACGGTTGTCAAAGTCTTTCTAACATTGTCGCGGTGAAGCTGTTCATACAACTTGAAATTTGTTGACATTGTAGGTATACATTTTTGTATATATAAGAATACACCCGACCAGTCCTTAATTTGCTGATGTTTTCTTATCTATGGATGCTGATGCACTGGTATTGCTTTATGAGTACCCGCCTGCTGAGTGATAAAGAGTACTGATTGTCTTATATTCTCTTCGGTATTGCTGTATATTCCAAGACCACTGTAAATACCACTGTTATTTGTATTTCCTTTTCTTACTTCAGTTCAATCCCCTTCAGGCTACGCACTTCAGGACTCACATTATCAAAGGGAAGCTTAGCCTATTCAAGTTCTTCTTGGTTGGAAACAGCTTCTTCGTGTTTGTCTGATTCAAGAGTACCCATCCCAATGGCATCTTCCATACAATAATTCTTAATCGCTAATATATTTCTTTGGTTGAATTGGCTTCAGTCAATATTATGAATTGCTATATGTCCTACCTCAATTCTGATCGCGCTCTAAGGAAATATCCTTTTGCCAAATTTCCGTCCTATCTATATATCCCATTGGGTCAAGATGATATTCATTTATATAAATCACCAATTCAAGTTTATGAGGATTGCTGACTTGTTTGAATCTGATTGCTAATTGAATCATAGCAGACTATTTCTTCTTTATTGAATGTTGATTGGATTATATTCCAAGTTTCCTTTCTAAGCTTCGTCATTATTATCCTCTATACTGTGATCCCTTGTTCGATGGTTCCCAAGAGCTTGAATGCTTACTTAATATATTATTTTTGTTTATTCCTGACTGTCTACGGCTGACTGCTGTGATCGCTGCCCCTATTCTTCATTTCTGAATTCCCATTTGTATCCGTGTGTGGGAGAGGATGCGACCGTTCCTCTAAAGGTCGAGCTCCTGTATTCCTGTATTCTATCTTCATTCGCTATGTCAGTTACATTGTTTATTAAGCCGAGAGGCTTCCTACAGTGACATCAATTTTTAAGCCGAGAGGCTTCCTACAGTGACATCAATTTTCAATGTAAACAATTGACTTTTTTGAAAAAAATGACAGCCATTTGCATGTCTTGTGAGATGGATGATAGAATTTTAAGAAATACAGGAGTGACGAAGAGTTAGTAGTGGAGCAGCTACGTGCTAACATATGGTGGAACAGTTACGTTATCGTGGAGGAGTTACGTGCTTATTCCTTTCATGAGACATACATTTTCATTTTCTTCAATTTGATTAGCAGTTACGGTAGAGCACATTCCAATTTCTGCAAAATGTTACAGTCCAATATAATGAAATTTGAATATGAAAATTAGCTACTTATAAGGTGTCATCAGTTACATACCAGATAAGTTGAGAATATGAGAAGTCACTGTTACAATAGCACTTCGGTTACGATAGAGGACGAATCAATCCTCCCATATACAATTCATATTTTCATTTCATAGTGTCTGTGACAGCAACTTAGATACATTTGCATTTTGTAGGTACCGATCACTATCCCCTCTCTGTTACAAGTGCTTTAGCAACACTTTTAAGCTATTTTTGTTTTTGTAGTTGTATTCCACTCTAGATAATCTGATTATATCGTAAATTTTAGTTTGCAGGAGACTTGGACTTGATCACCACAGAGAGCAGGAGTAGATTGTGTGTGCAAGTACGTTGTACTAGCATCCTTTTTCTCCCATTCCGGGATAGAGTCTGATATGCCTGGTAGATGTTATTTATCAAAATTAGTTTAAATTACTGATTATTAAACTATACACATACATTAATCTCAATAAAAAATAAAAATCTAATATTTACTCAGAATAAATAAAATGAATAATGAATATGTTTCACAGCTGCTCTTGAGTGCTCAAGCAAACGTGTTGTATTTTCTTTGCCGCTGTTCTACTTTTAATTGTTTTTTGGAATATGTATTTTATTCTGGTTGTGTAATGATTTGAAATCAGAATTTGTAATTTTCTTTTACATTTTACCAATGTAACAGGCTACAAGAAGGATTTATATTTGTTTCTGTAATTCATATTTTTGCATTCTGACACAACTCATATTTACTTTGTTTTCTTCTTAGCTGTTGGCTTACAGGTTCTCCGCAGGTGAAAATATTGATATCTTGGGGATTATGGGAGTGAGTGGTGCGATGGCATGCATGAAATTAATTATTGATGTTTTTCTTTATTTTTTTCTTCCATTCCCACATTGTCTATCATCTACATATGCAAATTTCTTTCTATAAATTCTCTTCATTGATTAAAGATTTTTAATTGATTTTGATGGAATGCAATTAATTTTTTAAAATTTTTTTTTGCAATAGAATCTAAGTAATTTGGCAACCAAATTTGTTCATGATTGCAATTTTAGTAATTTGTGCAATCAAGATTTGTTTATGATTGCAATCTAAGTAATTTGTGCAACCAAGATTTATTTATGATTGCAATCTAAGTAATTTGGGTTAGTAAGATCGATTTGAAATTGAAATTTATTTTGATTCTTCTCTATTAGATTTGAAAAATATAGCACTCCTCAAAAGCATTGATTTTTCTCCTTTTTAATTAATAGTTTCTAAATTTAATAATATGTTTAGTTGTAATTCTCACTCTTAGCTTCTTTAGGTCAATGTAAATATTTTGAAATAAATAATTTCTCATGTTGATAGAAAAAAAAATATTAATTTCTGAAGTTGTTATTTTAAATTATAATAGAAATAAATTTTCACAATTAAAAAAAGATAAAAATGCACTTGCTAGATGCGATCCGATCAAAGGATTTGTTACAAAAGCTCTATTAGGACCTGCCTGGTTAAAGGACTTTAAACACCTTGAAAGATGTCACCCGGTTAAGGGATTTTGATACAAGGGACCTATTAGAGTCCACCCAAATACTGAGATTTATCTATTGTAGTTTTCTAGAAAATAATAGAAGTGTGATCTTTACATATGGCTTTACTTAGCTTGATAAGATCTCTATTTGTGTTTAATTGAGAATCATCACCGGTCACCGCAGGTGTATTCTCATCTACTGTTGTGCTACTTTGCACAATCTTCTATCTCTTTTTCTCAGTTTTCTTTTACCCCTACTTCTGTAGCATATAGGTTCACTCATTTTCTCGGCAGAATGAAGGCAACTCTTCTTCTCAACAAGCATAATAATATATACAATTTTGTTGCCCTAACTGCGCCTCAAATGCATAACCTAATCCTGAGATCTTACGAATACATCACTTAGTGGAGTGTTGGTTCACTGATCAAACATCCGATGCATGCTCTAGCTTAATTTGCTACATGAAGAAAACAACAGTTGCGTGTCAGGCAACCTTTCTTCATAGGAGATAACGCCTTAATTTAAAACTACTGAATCTGGGTTTAAATCCTTCAGTCATGCCTCAATAAACCATTGATTCCGGCTTTAAATCCTTTACCTGCACCTTAAACCGATCACCAAAATAACTCAAGATCACTTGGATTTACTACAATAAATCCCAATAGAAAGAGCTGGTTGGAATAGATAGTTGTGAAAAATGAACAATACTGAGAGGGGGAGGGGGTGAATCAGTGTTAAAACTTTAATGCAAAACTCAAAGCGCACACAAAAGGAATGACATGACAGAAATTTTTTCTCACGTGGAAAACCCAATGAGGGTTAAAAAACCACGGCTCAACTAATTCAAATGGGCTCCAACCCAATACAATATGAGCTACAAATCATCAAGTATACTTTCAACAGTCAGCTCCAACCGGACTTTCAAACAGGGCTACAACCCTTTTTAAGATACATTTTAGATTAAGACAACAAACGAAGGATCTATGTCTTTATTTAAGCATAAAGACTTTCAAACTCAAACTGTCAGGGAGGACTTGTAATGCAGCAAGTGTCACTGTGATGGAAGCTTTCTTGTAGATAGATTTCTTGTATCAACAAGGTTTCACAAGCTTTAATTCCAACAGAGTTCTGTTCTGTATATTTCTTTTAGCTGTTGTACTCTTGCTTCTAATTCATCCCTGTTTCTGCATTCTTAGTTCCTTGTTTTGACTCCACACACGCTCCCAACTGTCTCAGATTCCTCACTCCCTTTTTGAATGTACACACAAATTCTCCTTATCAACAATTCAAGAAACCACGTGCCTATGTAATGTTTTCACACACTTAGTATCATAACTCATTTCAAATGACGGTATCTATTTAACTCAACAATGACTGCTCAAAAACTTCACGCCTGCTAGCTAATATCTGCAGTGTTCTACATATGCATAGCAACCACCCACTACTGTTGAAATCACTATTTATATTTGGTCCCCATCTTTGAGTGACCTCCACTATCCTTTTTTGAACAGCTCAACACACCATTTTGTCGGCTCTCCTAATTTTTATTACATAAAAAACTTATCCCCTTCAGTTTTGTGTATATATTGTAGGGGAGGATGGATTGGATCCACTCCTCAAACCAAAGATACAAACATCATATTCAATACAAAACACAAACACAAATATATTTTCCCAAATAAAAATTACTCTGAACCACTCTGTAGTGGGCAGAGGAAGCAATCTATTGCTTGCTTGAAACACAATTACAAAATGCCTTTTTATAGAAGGCTTAGAAGTTACATAGAAAACTCTAGAATATTTTCTCATACCGGACATTCATTTCTAGAACATTCTAAATATAATATTAGAAACTTTACCGAATCCCTAATCCAGCTGGAGGCCTCTAGCATAATCTAATTCACTTAATATTTTGGACTTTGCATTTGAGAAATTTTTGGAAACCCTTCTAGAAGGTGTAAATTTCCACAAACTACTAAATAATTACTATTCTGGAAAATTTCATCTTAACCCGCAAAGTTGTTGGTAGAAATTACTAGAATCTTCTAACACTCCCCCCTAATTTCTACCACTAATTACATCAAAATCTATAATTATACATCAAGATCTTATTCCCTGAATTTTGTCCACGAATGCTGCGGCATTCAAATTCTTTTTTCTCTTCCCTCTTGTCTTCTCTTACTATCAACATCCTTTCATTTTTCTGATGCCAATGCCTTTCTTTTGCCTTATTCCAAAATGTCATTTTTCATATCTATTGATGCCTTTGTCTTTGTCCAACTACTGCGACAGTTCTTCAAAACCTGGATCTGGAACTTCCTGGAATCTTTCCATCTATAGATGTCTTGCCATAAATATTTTTTATGTCTTTACTTTTGCTATAATTTCCATTTCCATTAGCTTTCACATGTGAATTTTTATACTTGAACAAATTCTTGATCATACCTGTAATTTTTTGCCAACTTGATCCGTAGCTCCATCCACAATCCATTTTCATGTAACCTTTCGTAGAAGCATTCTTTGATACTTTATTCCAGCATGTCTTTTCACAATGACTCTTCAAACCGCAAATACTGCAAGGATGTAGATCCCAACATCTATTCTCTGTATGCCCTTTCCTATTACAATGCGAACACTGCATAGACTTCATTCCTTTAGTTGATTCACTTGTACCTATATGCATATTTCTATTGTCTGTAGCATATCCAAGACCTTCATATTTTGGCCTAATTTTAGGCTCAATTATATTCCTCATTCCTTGCTCATTCTTTCCTAGTCCTTTACTCTTGTATCCCATTCTTTTCATAATCTTCAAACCAATGTTGCCATCAAAACAACTAGTGTCTTTTTCATTATCATTACAACTTATATTTTCATCATCACACTCTTTTTTACAAATAACTTCAGCAAAATCACACTTCTCAATTGACAAATTCAAATCCTCTGTACTACATGAAACATCATGCACTAATTTATTTTCCTTTAAACATTCATTCTCTTCTGTTAGTTTTGTGATTTCCTTCTTGTATGTATTATTCTCTTCTTCTAGCTTCTTCATTTTTTCCTCTAAATCGTCATTTATTTTCTTAGTATCATCAAACAACTTTAACTTTTTTTCTAGCTCTTCATTTTTCTTTTCAACTTTGTCTAATTCATCATAAAAAACACAAATTCTTTCTTGAAGTTTACATTTTTCTGCTAACCCCTCTCTTATGTGCGTAGCCATTTCTTTTCTTAATTTTGCCAATTCCTCCTCCAAAAGACCTTTTTCACATATTAAATTTATATTTTCTCTCTTCACCTTTATTAATTCTTCTTCTAAATTATTTGATTTTTCTTTCTTAACTCTACCAGCTTTTCCCATTAGAATTAAATGATTTAACTCTTTGTAATAAATAAGGCACTTTCCTTCTCAAAATTTTCTGAATTCAAATCTTCATGACCACTTCTTGACGACAACAACCTTCATATCTAGACAGATAAATTTTCTCACAAACACTTATTTCTCCTGGCATATATGCTTTACCCAACACATAAAACGTTTATGCCACACAAATAACAGACCATTGAAAAATAAAATCTTTTAGTAAACAACAACTTCACCAAACACTACAAGTTCTTTACTTCATTTCACATGTAAGCATGTTAAACAATTTACACCCTTATTTCTTCACATAGCAGCCCCATCACGCAACACACATTTCTTCACACAGCTCCTCTATAACATAGATAACAAAGAGAACTTACATTGATCTTATTGTCTTTAATGGGCAATCAAACATCTTCTTGCATTGGCAGTTTTCCCGTGTGCAGCCAAGTTTGGTATCTCCTTCCAATCAGCAAAATGTATCCCTGGCACCTTGCTCTCTTTTCATCTTTACAAACATCTTCATTCGCAGCACTCCATTTATAGATTCCTCTACCCCTCCAGACTCTCCAAGGTCTTTTACCATTGGCTCTGATACCAATTTTGTAGGGGAGGATGGATTGGATCCACTCCTCAAACCAAAGATACAAACATCATATTCAATACAAAACACAAACACAAATATATTTTCCCAAATAAAAATTACTCTGAAACCACTCTGTAGTGGGCAGAGGAAGCAATCTATTGCTTGCTTGAAACACAATTACAAAATGCCTTTTTATAGAAGGCTTAGAAGTTACATAGAAAACTCTAGAATATTTTCTCATACCGGACATTCATTTCTAGAACATTCTAAATATAATATTAGAAACTTTACCGAATCCCTAATCCAGCTGGAGGCCTCTAGAATAATCTAATTCACTTAATATTTTGGACTTTACATTTGAGAAATTTCTGGAAACCCTTCTAGAAGGTGTAAATTTCCAGAAACTACTAAATAATTACTATTCTGGAAAATTTCATCTTAACCCGCAAAGTTGTTGGTAGAAATTACTAGAATCTTCTAACATATATCTTACCTTTTAAAAGAGATGCCAGACTTGTGTAATTTAACCATTACAGCTTTATATGCTAATATTAGACTATGGTTCTTCTTTTAACAACCGTGTATCAAAATACTCAGTCCTCGATGATATCTGACATTCCACTTGCCATTTTTTTAAAATGTAAAAACACCTGCGTTGCCATTTTTCCACCAAGATTCTTAGATGAATGCACATATATATTTGTTACACCTCTGCGTATTCTTCCTTCCAAAAGATACACAGCACACACCAGTCTTCACACTGATGCTCACCCACAATCACAATCGCATACCAGAGAAAAAATGATATTCTTCTAACGGGTCTTCATACAATGCCAGTCCCTGTTCGCCCTTTTTTTTGACACTTCCTGTTCTATTTCTTTTTTTTCACACACATTGTCTACTTCTCCTTCTATGACTAGTCACAGATATCATCAACAAAAAAAAACACATTTTTGTTTGACCCGCCGTTTTTACATTCCTGACTATCCTCTGTGGCTTCACCAGAGCCGTTACTTTTTTAAAAAATGACTCCACACACTTCTTGTGATATCATTAATTTAATATCATTGATTCTATGAATGTATTTGATGCCTTACCATTTTTTAATTTGCTTGCAGCCGGTTAAAATATAATCGTTCATATTCATTCTAATAGTGCCTCCAAATGTCAGCTTCCGACTACTAGGAGGAATACACGCGACTGTATCATCTTAAAATGGAAGCACTTCCATGGTAAGAGAGTTTAGCCCTCTGAGTAAGTGGTTTGGGGTCATGTCGAACGCCTTGAATAGATATTTGACTTGGATCTAGCTTTTCCCCCTATTCTACCCCATTTTCCACTTCTTCCTAGCATTTTCTTCCATCCTAAACTGTGAACCTGAGATTCTTGACCATAAGGTGAAAGCCAACCTTTTTAGGTCAAGGTCGACCTTGACCTTGACCTAGTCAGGGTCGACCTTGACCTTGACCCTAGGGTTTGGGATCTTCGGTGTTAGCTTCCAGTTTCGGGATCTCATCAAAAACTTGTCTTTTCCCTCTTCTTGGCCACTATTTCTCGAATTAAGTGTCAAATTCTCAAATTAATATTTGAGGTGGACCTTTCTCAATTTTTGTATAGGAATCCTAATTTATTATTGAAGATTAGCCTTTCTTGAGTTTTGTGCCTAATACTCAAATTAACTTTGGGGTTGGCCTTACCTCAAATTTTGTAACAAGGCTCTTAAATAATTATTTATTTCTATATTAAGGGTGGTCCCCTCCTAGAGTTTTGTGTCAAGACTTTAATTTAATTTCCTCTCCATGTGCACCTCTCTAGAGTTTTGTACCATGGGCCCTTAATTATTGTTTTCTACGAGGCCCCTCTTGTGGCCTAAATCACTATAAAAGGGAGCCTTCCTCTCTCATTTTGACATCTCATTCTCACCAAGCAATCTCTCAAGCTCTCAAGTGCAAGCAAGCAAGAAGATCAAGCATTCAAGACTTCAAGCATTCAAGCATCCAATTCATCAAGGAGATCCATTAGTTGTCATTGAAGGATTCAAGCTCTATGGAGCTCTCTTGTTGAAGATTCATCCATTTTCTATTTAAGCCTTTTCCAAGTTCAAGATCCATTCAAGATTGGTTTTGAAGATCTAAAGATAATTGATTGGAGACATCCTACATGTGATTCTACATTCATCCATTCTTGTGGATTCAAGGATTCAAATCCTCCACAAGGGTTTCAACTCAAGCAAGGTGAATTGTTCCATTTACTTTTTTTACTCTAGCAATTTCAATTCAATTTCAAGATTAATTCCTAAATTGGGGTTTGACTGAGGCAAACCCCCCAAACAAACAACCAAAAACTCTCTTTTTCTTGTAGGTATAGGTGCGGAACTTCAGATATGAGAGTAGATTTGGATACCCTTTTCGCCAAACTTCTAAGATCCATGAACAAAGTCAAAGTCGACCTTCATTTTCCTGAGGTCATCCTTGACCTTTTAAAAGGTCAAAGTCAACCTGATCAAATCTAGGAAAAAGATTTCTGGGTTTTGTAGATCTCACAGTTTCGGTTTGAAAATGTGAGAATCAATTATTTTTGAGATCATTTGACCGGATTTTCAGCCAATTCTTTTTCAGAGGTAAGTACTTTTATTTCTTAATTTCAATATTAGTCATCTACATTTACTTTCTACATCAATACAATTTCATGTAAGTGTAAAATATTGGTCTTGGGGTCTCTTTTATGTGCAATCCATTGTTCTAGGACCCCATACACTATTTTATCTTTTACATTTTGGTGAACTCGACGTGAACCTGACACACTTTCCCTCCTTTCTTTTGTGGATTCAGATGCTCTATTGTGTTAGATCTCCCTTTCTATTATCTTGTGTGTTCACCTTCACTTTACATTTTGGTGAACCCGACATACTTACCTCTTTCTTTTGTGGAATTAGATGCCCTATTGTGTGTTTGATTTCCTTTTCATGCTTATAGATCTCATTTGAATGCATTTGGATATATCTAGGTCTATTTATTATCATGTTGCATAAGTTGTTTCAAATGTTGCATGGTGTTACCCCTAGAAAGACTTCATTTATTACATGTTATCTCCATCATATTTCTCTTTATGGAGAGGATTTAAGGATTGATGTTAATTCTTTTCCTACTAGATGTCCTTCTTCCCCCTCTAGGGATCAAGCTTTAGTGAATTATGGTAATCCTACAATGTGCTTTATTGGTAGGGATGATAATCCTCCTATTTGGGATGAACCTTTGGATTTGGATGTTGATTACTCTCTTCCTCATGAAACCATTGTGGATGATCCCTTGGATAACGACATTGATTTATCCCCTCCTCATGAAGAAACCTTGATAAAAGAGGGTAATTTATTGATACATGATGATAACTCTTTTTCTACAACACACTCCCCTTATGCGGACATTTTAGTGAAAGAAGATGATATTATAGATCCTCTACCTCCATTTGAGATTCCTTCTAGTGATGAGGCATTAGTGGAGAATGATATGAATTCCCTTAATGCTCTCCCTTTTAGTGATGATCCTATAGAGAATCAAGATCTTACCTCATCTCCTCCTAGGATGTCCTCTTTTCTTCCTTCTTATGAATCTATTTGTAGTGTTGAGACAACTAATATGGTTTATCCTAAACCCTTGTTGACTGTCAAAGGTTGTCCCCACATTACTATCAAAGGTAAACCTATGGATTCTTTCAATAATCAAGATTCTATCACTCATACTTATCATACAAGGAACAACCTTCAACCTAATCTAGTGGTTTCTACTTCTTTGCCACCTTCTCAACCCATTCTTCCTCCTCCACCTTGTCTTCCTAGCAAGGAGTATAATTTGATTACCCAATTGCAAAATACTCCTACCAAGATTTATTTATGGGAGCTTCTTCAAACTTCACCTACCTACTATGAAGCCTTGCAAAAAGCTCTCGCAACTCTTCCTACTCCACCTCCTAATCAAGAGAACATTAATAACTTTTTACAATGCATGCATGCCACCCCAAGTCCTCCTAATATTGTTTTTACTCAAAAAGATTTACCTTCTAAAGAAGTTCAGAATCGATATGATGCTCTTATGGTTGCTATTTATATCAATAAAAGTATCATTCATAAGACCTTGATTGATAACGGATTTGGGCTTAATGTTTGTAGCATGGATATGCTCAAAGCGATTAGTACCGATCTTTCAACTATTCAACCTGATAATGTTCCTATACGTGGCTTTGATAACATTTCTAAGAACACTTTAGGAATCATTACTTTACCTATCAAAGTAGGTCCGGCCATCCTGAATACTCCTTTACATGTTATGCCTAGACCTCTCAATTATAACCTTCTTTTGGGTACACCTTGGTTGCATGAGATGCATGCCGTCCCTTCCACCCTTCACTGTAAAGTCAAGTTTATACATAACAACATGATCTATACACTTCATGCTGATGATGCACCTAATCCTTGTCTTAATATTCAAAATCACACTACTCCTATTCCTAAAAGCAATCCTTCTTCCTCTAATGCTCTTCCTGGCGATGATTGGGGAACTTTGGATTTCACTCCTACCTTTATTGGTGAATATAAGGTTAAAGATCTTGATTTTATGAACCAACAAAGAGAATTTGAACAACGAGTTTTTACTTCTAAATCCCTTAGTAATAACTTTGTCACTGCTTCTACCCACAATGAATCTGTCAAGCCTACTAAGGATGATATAGTGATTACTGAAGTTCCATTGACTTCTTCTGATATGGCTTCTCGTTATGGTCCTGGTTATCACTTCCTAGTTAAACAAGGATTTAATACTCAAGGATGTGATAAGCATAAACAAGGAATTCAAATGCCCTTACATATTGGGGGCCATGAACATTCTTATGGATTAGGATTTAATCCTCAACGACAAACCAATGTTTATAACATCTCCAATAACACTTCAAAACATGATGAACCTGTGAAGGACTTTGACCAAGCAGTCCTTTTGCCAAAACTCCTTCATGCTAAGATGATTACTAGACCTAAACACAAAAAGAAATGTAGTCCACACTTGAAGACTCTTCCTTTTTGTTTATATCATAGATTTCATGATCACTCTACTAATGAATGTCAAGCTTTACATTATAAGATTAGGCAGCTCATTGATAGTAAGGTTATTTATGTAGTACCTCCATATTTTGCTTTTAGTTTATCAGTGCCATACTCTTTTAGGCCACATTGCATGTGTGCATTTATGGATATTATTTCAGTGATTGTGGATTTATCTAGATTATGTTTATGCTATGATGTTATGTGATTTCATACTTAGATGATTATGTTATTATGATGTGATGTTTCATGTTTCGGTTGGTTTATGATATACTTACCCCATACTAGCATGTGTATGGTGTTTATATGCATGTATCTGTCTTATATGTCTTTATGGTAGAGGGTGGAGGCGTAGTTACTTGCTTTGTCGAGATCCACATGACTGATCATACCCTATCATTGCTTGTTATATGTTGTATGTACATGCTTTATTTTGTGCTGACAGGTTTGCAAGTACAGGGCATCATCTTCCCTGAATTGGTAGGAGTGAGCGTGCCCACATACATTCATCTCATGGTAAAGATGGGAGATAGTATTCAGACCCAAAACCCAATCCTTAGCCTATTTATCCTAATTGTTGGATAAAGTATCGGTTGACTACCTTACCCGAGTTTGGTCAAGTTGACCTAATTCGTGGATCCCGTCTTGTGAGTTTGTATGATGCATGAATGTTTTTGAAATATTGCCTTGATTTAATTGTTTGCTATGGTTATTTTAATTAATAATATAGTGGGAAAATAATGATTAGAGTAGTTCTTATGTCGTGAAATAATTATTAATTAATTAAAAATCAAATATGAGAATATTTGAATTTAATTAATTAATTGTGCTAAATTATGATTTAATATGTTTTTATTAAATTGTTGAAAATTAGTGCATGATTTAATTGTGTCATAATTATTAAATAATTTAAATGTGAAATTTTATATTACATGTGCTTTATTGATTTATGAGAAATTTGATTTCATAAAGTAACTTGTAAAAAGAATTTTATGTGAGTTGTGCATAAATAATATATTTTATAATTAATAATTGGTTTTTTTCCCTCAACTCAAAAAAAAGAGGAGTTTGATTAGGAGTTGTCTGGTGACTCATTAGGGTTTGCATGATAGGTGGGTTTGATTTTCTAATTGGGGAAAATTTGCATTCATTTTGGATAACCAGGTTTTGTTGGAATTTTCAATTTGGGGGAGAGAGAGCATTTTTGGAAGATTTTTGTGCTATCTTGTGTTCTTGAGAATTTGGTGTGTGAAACTTTTTGGGTGAAGTGTGTGTGCATCTATATTTGGATTCTACATATGTTGTGATTTAGAGTTGCAAGGTTTGAGCTTCTACATTTCAGATTTGGGAGATTCATCAACCTACAAGCAAATCTACATCAAATTTTATAGCATTGGAATTGAGGTGGGGTTTTGATGAATTTTCTAGTATTTTTGTCTGTAGAAAATTATGTAAAAATTGCTTTGTTTGTTTGATTCTGAGGGTTAGATTAGTAATTCTGGTTAAGCTTTCATTTTTAGGATTTTAAAAGCTATTAGAAAGCTTTTTCAGTATTTTATTATTACTTGGCATAGTAGGGAAATGTTGACAAAATTTTTGGGAAAAATTCCACCTAGAACTCATAGAAAATGAGAAAATCAATTCTAGTATAGTAAAACTATAGAGAAGATAAATTTATTAAATGGGTTGTGAAAAAAAAATGTATTTGGAGTGCAAAAATGAATTCTGGGCAAAAACAATACCCCCTCTGTGAAAAATGATAGTAAGAAAGAAATTTTACACTAGTTAAAAAAAAAGTTAGCATGCTTTGTTGAAAATTATACCAAAATTATGTATTGCATTAGAATACAAAATAATCAACAAATAGAATAGGACAAAAATGAAATTCATGTAAAAATTTCCTATTCTAGAAAATTCTCCAGGCCTGCGTGTTTTTCCATTTCTGGAAAAAGGCCATTGAAAAGGGATATTCCTTTGGAATCCCAAAATTAGTATTAAAAAAAAAATAGCTATTGTTGTATTGTAAAAAGCTCTTTAAAAAAAAATGTTATTAATTAATAAATGAGGAGGGCATGGGTTTCGATTCCGTACCCCCCTGTCACCTTGGCAGCCGCACCAAACTTTTTGAGTGTTTGTTTTATTAAAGAAAATTTTAATAAAAAAAATTATTAAAAAAAAAATTCATGTGTTAGATGGGGTGGGGACCACCAAAATCCCCAATTCCCATAGCCCTGCGCATGGGATATCGCTAGGTACCATGTGCAGCACATAGTACTGCGCACGGTACTGTGCGTAGTGCTATGTACTGCGCATACGGGGCCGCGCATGAAGGGAGGAGGGCAGTGGGGGTTTGGGTCCATGTGCCCCCCCTCACATGTCACTCAATTTACTTTAATATTTGTGAATTTTAATTTATGTTTTAAGGTTGTTCAAATTTGTTTATTTATTTGAAATTTGTAAATTATGTTTAGTTTAGGTTGTTTTAAATAAATTTTAATTTTTTCATATTATTATTATTTGTTATTAATGAATTTTGTTAATAAACTTTATATTGTAAGATGACAGATCCTATCGAGTTTCTTGTTTAGAATTGCACTTGTGGGATTATTTCATATTTGTACATGCATTATTTTATACTGAAATTGGTTATTTTTCACAATATGGTTTTTATCTTTCCTATATGTTTGGGTTATCAGTGTTATGGGATCTAGATGACCTAGAAAAGATAGAGGCCTGGGAATTGTCTTTTGATCATGTTGTTTATCATGTTTGGCATGAGTGTGTATTCTATATTTTTCAGTTGACCTTATAGGCTCTTGTTGTTTTATGAGACTCAGTGATTAGGATTATGTAGTCAATCCTAGCTTCGGTGATGAATCTAGATGTGTGACTAGCTGTTTTATCTGAGTTTTGATCTAGGTGAGATCTATGAGCCTAGGGTAGTTTACCTAGATATGTGTTAGGGGGTGGCTTGCAATAAGCGCCAGGGCTCTCAAGTGGTTGTTGTGGATCACTTATTGTAAGTTATTGTAAACAAGTGATAACCTAATTAAATTAAGGGAAATAAATGAACCTAATAAGATAGTTTCCTCTCCCATGCTTGAGTGCTAGTATAGACTAAGATGAGGATGAGATGATGCTTGCTGCCTATTGAGGTGTGTGTTTTGGCATAGTTAATGACTTCGTTAGTATGAGAAGTCATTGATTCCGTGTATGGTCACTTGGGTGCCGGGATCTAGAGAGATTACTAGGATGAGACTCAAGGGTTAGACGTACATGATGAAACCTTCCTACACATAGTCTAGTTATCCTACATGGTCAGTTGCCTCTGGATTAGTGAGTCATACCTTTCACTACTTTTGTTGACCTTGAGTTAGTAAGCTATCAAAATTCCTTTTCTAGTGGTGTTTCCTATATTGACTTGATTATCCGATTGGGGTCCTATGTTATCTCCTCAGCATGGTGGGGTAGACCTTTGTGGTTCTACACGGATGGGTGGTAGTGATTCTTTACCATTCAAGATTTGACGTCCTGGTACCAGTGCTTGGTGGTGTCTTTCCATTAATAAATGAGGAGGGCACGGGTTTCAATTTCATACCCCCTGTCACCTCGGCAGCCACACCAAACTTTTTGAGTGTTTGTTTTATTAAAGAAAATTTTAATTAAAAAAAATTATTAAAAAAAAAATTCATGTGTTAGATGGGGTGGGGACCACCAAAATCCCCAATTCCCATAGCCCTGCGCATGGGATATCGCTAGGTACCATGTGCAGCACATAGTACTGCGCACGGTACTGTGCATAGTGCTATGTACTGCGCATGCGGGGCCGCGCATGAAGGGAGGAGGGCAGTGGGGGTTTGGGTCCATGTGCCCCCCCTCACATGTCACTCAATTTACTTTAATATTTGTGAATTTTAATTTATGTTTTAAGGTTGTTCAAATTTGTTTATTTATTTGAAATTTGTAAATTATGTTTAGTTTAGGTTGTTTTAAATAAATTTTAATTTTTTCATATTATTATTATTTGTTATTAATGAATTTTGTTAATAAACTTTATATTGTAAGATGACAGATCCTATCGAGTTTCTTGTTTAGAATTGCACTTGTGGGATTATTTCATATTTGTACATGCATTATTTTATACTGAAATTGGTTGTTTTCCACAATGTGATTTTTATCTTTCCTATATGTTTGGGTTATCAGTGTTATGGGATCTAGATGACCTAGAAAAGATAGAGGCCTGGGAATTGTCTTTTGATCATGTTGTTTATCATGTTTGGCATGAGTGTGTATTCTATATTTTTCAGTTGACCTTATAGGCTCTTGTTGTTTTATGAGACTCAGTGATTAGGATTATGTAGTCAATCCTAGCTTCGGTGATGAATCTAGATGTGTGACTAGCTATTTTATCTGAGTTTTGATCTAGGTGAGATCTATGAGCCTAGGGTAGTTTACCTAGATATGTGTTAGGGGGTGGCTTGCAATAAGTGCCAGGGCCCTCAAGTGGTTGTTGTGGATCACTTATTGTAAGTTATTGTAAACAAGTGATAACCTAATTAAATTAAGGGAAATAAATGAACCTAATTAATAAGATAGTTTCCTCTCCCATGCTTGAGTGCTAGTATAGACTAAGATGAGGATGAGATGATGCTTGCTGCCTATTGAGGTGTGTGTTTTGGCATAGTTAATGGCTTTGTCAGTATGAGAAGTCATTGATTCCGTGTATGGTCACTTGGGTGCCGGAATCCAGAGAGATTACTAGGATGAGACTCAAGGGTTAGACGTACATGATGAAACCTTCCTACACATAGTCTAGTTATCCTACATGGTTAGTTGCCTCTAGATTAGTGAGTCATACCTTTCACTACTTTTGTTGACCTTGAGTTAGTAAGCTATCAAGATTCCTTTTCTAGTGGTGTTTCCTATATTGACTTGATTATCCGATTGGGGTCCTATGTTATCTCCTCAGCATGGTGGGGTAGACCTTTGTGGTTCTACATGGATGGGTGGTAGTGATTCTTTACCATTCAAGATTTGACATCCCGGTACCAGTGCTTGGTGGTGTCTTTCCATTAATAAATGAGGAGGGCACGGGTTTTGATTCCGTACCCCCCTGTCACCTCGGCAGCCGCACCAAACTTTTTGAGTGTTTGTTTTATTAAAGAAAATTTTAATTAAAAAAAATTATTAAAAAAAAAATTCATGTGTTAGATGGGGTGGGGACCACCAAAATCCCCAATTCCCATAGCCCTGCGCATGGGATATCGCTAGGTACCATGTGCAGCACATAGTACTGCGCATGGTACTGTGCGTAGTGCTATGTACTGTGCATGCGGGGCCGCGCATGAAGGGAGGAGGGCAGTGGTGGTTTGTGTCCATGTGCCCCCCCTCACATGTCACTCAATTTACTTTAATATTTGTGAATTTTAATTTATGTTTTAAGGTTGTTCAAATTTGTTTATTTATTTGAAATTTGTAAATTATGTTTAGTTTAGGTTGTTTTAAATAAATTTTAATTTTTTCATATTATTATTATTTGTTATTAATGAATTTTGTTAATAAACTTTATATTGTAAGATGACAGATCCTATCGAGTTTCTTGTTTAGAATTGCACTTGTGGGATTATTTCATATTTGTACATGCATTATTTTATACTAAAATTGGTTGTTTTCCACAATGTGGTTTTTATCTTTCCTATATGTTTGGGTTATCAGTGTTATGGGATCTAGATGACCTAGAAAAGATAGAGGCCTGGGAATTGTCTTTTGATCATGTTGTTTATCATGTTTGGCATGAGTGTGTATTCTATATTTTTCAGTTGACCTTATAGGCTCTTGTTGTTTTATGAGACTCAGTGATTAGGATTATGTAGCCAATCCTAGCTTCGGTGATGAATCTAGATGTGTGACTAGCTGTTTTATCTGAGTTTTGATCTAGGTGAGATCTATGAGCCTAGGGTAGTTTACCTAGATATGTGTTAGGGGGCGGCTTGTAATAAGCGCCAGGGCCCTCAAGTGGCTGTTGTGGATCACTTATTGTAAGTTATTGTAAACAAGTGATAACCTAATTAAATTAAGGGAAATAAATGAACCTAATAAGATAGTTTCCTCTCCCATGCTTGAGTGCTAGTATAGACTAAGATGAGGATGAGATGATGCTTGCTGCCTATTGAGGTGTATGTTTTGGCATAGTTAATGGCTTCGTTAGTATGAGAAGTCATTGATTCCGTGTATGGTCACTTGGGTGCCGGGATCCAAAGAGATTACTAGGATGAGACTCAAGGGTTAGACGTACATGATGAAACCTTCCTACACATAGTCTAGTTATCCTACATGGCCAGTTGCCTCTGGATTAGTGAGTCATACCTTTCACTACTTTTGTTGACCTTGAGTTAGTAAGCTATCAAGATTCCTTTTCTAGTGGTGTTTCCTATATTGACTTGATTATCCGATTGGGGTCCTATGTTATCTCCTCAGCATGGTGGGGTAGACCTTTGTGGTTCTACACGGATGGGTGGTAGTGATTCTTTACCATTCAAGATTTGACATCCTGGTACCAGTGCTTGGTGGTGTCTTTCCATTAATAAATGAGGAGGGCACGGGTTTCGATTTCATACCCCCCTGTCACCTCGGCAGCCGCACCAAACTTTTTGAGTGTTTGTTCTATTAAAGAAAATTTTAATTAAAAAAAATTATTAAAAAAAAAATTCATGTGTTAGATGGGGTGGGGACCACCAAAATCCCCAATTCCCATAGCCCTGCGCATGGGATATCGCTAGGTACCATGTGCAGCACATAGTACTGCGCACGGTACTGTGCGTAGTGCTATGTACTGCGCATGTGGGGCCGCGCATGAAGGGAGGAGGGCAGTGGGGGTTTGGGTCCATGTGCCCCCCCTCACATATCACTCAATTTACTTTAATATTTTTGAATTTTAATTTATGTTTTAAGGTTGTTCAAATTTGTGTATTTATTTGAAATTTGTAAATTATGTTTAGTTTAGGTTGTTTTAAATAAATTTTAATTTTTTCATATTATTATTATTTGTTATTAATGAATTTTGTTAATAAACTTTATATTGTAAGATGACAGATCTTATCGAGTTTCTTGTTTAGAATTGCACTTGTGGGATTATTTCATATTTGTACATGCATTATTTTATACTGAAATTGGTTGTTTTCCACAATGTGGTTTTTATCTTTCCTATATGTTTGGGTTATCAGTGTTATGGGATCTAGATGACCTAGAAAAGATAGAGGCCTGGGAATTGTCTTTTGATCATGTTGTTTATCATGTTTGGCATGAGTGTGTATTCTATATTTTCCAGTTGACCTTATAGGCTCTTGTTGTTTTATGAGACTCAGTGATTAGGATTATGTAGTCAATCCTAGCTTCGGTGATGAATCTAGATGTGTGACTAGCTGTTTTATCTGAGTTTTGATCTAGGTGAGATCTATGAGCCTAGGGTAGTTTACCTAGATATGTGTTAGGGGGTGGCTTGCAATAAGCGCCAAGGCCCTCAAGTGGCTGTTGTGGATCACTTATTGTAAGTTATTATAAACAAGTGATAACCTAATTAAATTAAGGGAAATAAATGAACCTAATAAGATAGTTTCCTCTCCCATGCTTGAGTGCTAGTATAGACTAAGATGATGATGAGATGATGCTTGCTGCCTATTGAGGTGTGTGTTTTGGCATAGTTAATGGCTTCGTTAGTATGAGAAGTCATTGATTCCATGTATGGTCACTTGGGTGCTGGGATCTAGAGAGATTACTAGGATGAGACTCAAGGGTTAGACGTACATGATGAAACCTTCCTACACATAGTCTAGTTATCCTACATGGTCAGTTGCCTCTGGATTAGTGAGTCATACCTTTCACTACTTTTGTTGACCTTGAGTTAGTAAGCTATCAAGATTCCTTTTCTAGTGGTGTTTCCTATATTGACTTGATTATCCGATTGGGGTCCTATGTTATCTCCTCAGCATGGTGGGGTAGACCTTTGTGGTTCTACACGGATGGGTGGTAGTGATTCTTTACCATTCAAGATTTGATGTCCTGGTACCAGTGCTTGGTGGTCTCTTTCCAGTTGGATTCCTTATGTTACTTCTTCATTGATGTTCTTATATACTTATTCTTTATTGTAAATCTTGTATTAGAGTATCGCATGTGATACCTAATCTGGATATTGTAATTTAGTTGTTAGAATGATTAATGCATACCCTACGACATGTACAGTGGATGTATGTTTATTAGGTTTAATGTTTGTTCATGAGATGTAAACATTACGATGTAATTGTGGTATTTAATTTATAGAATCTTTTGTTGATGTTATTCAATATGTTATGTTAGTAAGTAATACTACGTCATGGGACCCATTAGATTTGTAACCTGTGTTTATGATGTGTGTTATGTGAGATAATGGTTATTGCTTTCATGTAATTGTATATCTTGAATGTTAACTTTAGAAAAAAAAATTGTTCACCAAACTTAGTATCATGTTCTAGGTTAGTTTCTTTTGGGTTCCCTGGCAGGGTGTTACAATTTATATAGCATGTGACAATGAGTTGTATTTCAATCCTGTTTTCTCTAAATAACATCTATGTTCCTATTATGGAGCTCCACATTATGTAAACAATGGTAGCCTAATACTTGGGGGCTCGTTGTCTTTCATAGTGTTGCGAGCGATATAATATGTCCTCTTTCATCCTTGTTTCTATACTTGGGGGGCAAGGATGTCATCTCCTTCATTTCTATCTTTCTAGGATTCACCTCATTCCTTTGTTAAGCAATATCTATCTATTATGTGATATCCAATTATAAATGAACATATTGATTTGCACTAAGGATCTTATTCCTTGATCACAACCGATTTCATTGTTTGACATTGGGTTTCCATGGTTAATAAATCTCTCACCTTGGAAATTGAACAGTGTGCTATCCCTCCCAAGGGTTACTTTTTCACTTCTTGCATGATATCTCTTTGCATTCGTCCCTTCCATGGCCTCATAGGAGCTGTGACCTTCTTGGCTTAGATTGGGTGTTGTCTATGGATATTGTCTTGATGTTGAAGAAGGCTTTATCCTTGTTCTTTTCTTTCCTTAACATGTCAAAATAGTACATTTTTGCCATCTTAAGGAGGGTGGCATATATACAACCTCCCTCACTCTATATTATGTATTTTTGTTCTAACCTTTTGTTTTGCAGCATGCTAAATCTCGGAAGGTAATGCACATAAGTTGCTAAATCCTGAAGGGACACGCATTTCCAATTTCAAATATGCTAAATCTTGGAAGGTAATGCACATAAGTTGCTAAATCCTGAAAAGACACACATCAATATGCTAAATCTTTTGAAGGTAAAGCACATAAGTTGCTAAATCCTGCGGAGACACACATTTTGTATTCCATGGTGATACAAGAAGGTGGATCCATGGGTACTTTACAAAAGATGTTAGAAGATGCACTACATACATGCACAAAGCTGCTAGAAGGCGCATAATGTTATGGGGTGACTATCAAGTATTTTCTTGGTGGGCCATCCTATCCTCTTTGTGGTTCATAGTGAGATATACACATCTTAATGGGTGAGCTAGCCACTCCTCTTTTCCCTTTTCTCTCTTTTTCTACTGATATCTCTCTTATTGCAATTTTGGAGTTGATGAAGACTCAAGTCCCTAGGGGCTTGAGGATTCCTTTGTCCCTTTGATTTCAATAAGATTATCTTTTTCTTTATGATCTCCTTTACCAAGAGTTTTCATCGAGTCCATACTCTTGCTAAAGTGGGGGCTTAATGTATCATCTTAAAATGGAAGCACTTCCATGGTAAGAGCGTTTAGCCCTCTGAGTAAGTGGTTTGGGGTCATGTCGAATGCCTTGAATGGATATTCGACTTGGATCTGGCTTTTCCCCCTGTTCTACCCCATTTTCCACTTCTTCCTAGCATTTTCTTCCATCCTGAATTGTGAACCTGAGATTCTTGATCATAAGGTCAAGGTCAACCTTTTTAAGTCAAGGTCAACCTCGACCTTGACTCTAGGGTTTGGGATCTTCGGTGTTAGCTTCCAGTTTCGGGATCTCCTCAAAAAATTGTCATTTCCCTCTTCGGGGCCACTATTTCTCGAATTAAGTGTCAAATTCTCAAATTAATATTTGAGGTGGACCTTTCTCGATATTTGTATAGGAATCCTAATTTTTTATTGAAGATTAGCCTTTCTTGAGTTTTGTGCCTAATACTCAAATTAACTTTGGGGTTGGCCTTACCTCAAATTTTGTAACAAGGCTCTTAAATAATTATTTATTTCTATATTAAGGGTGGTCCCCTCCTAGAGTTTTGTGTCAAGACTTTAATTTAATTTCCTCTCCATGTGCACCTCTCTAGAGTTTTGTGCCATGGGCCCTTAATTATTATTTTCTACGAGGCCCCTCTTGTGCCCTAGATCACTATAAAAGGGAGCCTTCCTCTCTCATTTTGACATCTCATTCTCACCAAGCAATCTCTCAAGCTCTCAAGTGCAAGCAAGCAAGAAGATCAAGTATTCAAGACTTCAAGCATTCAAGCATCCAATTCATCAAGGAGATCCATTAGTAGTCATTGAAGGATTCAAGCTCTATGGAGCTCTCTTGTTGAAGATTCATCCATTTTCTATTCAAGCCTTTTCCAAGTTCAAGATCCATTCAAGATTGGTGTTGAAGATCTAAAGACAATTGATTGGAGACATCCTACATGTGATTCTACATTCATCCATTCTTGTGGATTCAAGGATTTGAATCCTCCACAAGGGTTTCAACTCAAGCAAGGTGAATTGTTCCATTTACTTTGTTTACTCTAGCAATTTCAATTCAATTTCAAGGTTAATTCCTAAATTGGGGTTTGACTGAGGCAAACCCCCCAAACAAACAACCAAAAACCCTATTTTTCTTGTAGGTACAAGTGTGAAACTTTGGATTTAAGAGTAGATTTGGATACCCTTTTTGCTGAACTTCCAAGATCCACGAACAAAGTCAAAGTCAACCTTCATTTTCTTAAGGTCGTCCTTGACTTTTTAAAAGGTTAAAGTCGACCTAATCAAATCTGGGAAAAAGATTTCTCAGTTTTATAGATCTCGCAGTTTCGGTTCAGTATCACAAGAATCAATTATTTTTGAGATCGTTTGACAGGGTTTTCAACTGATTCTTTTTCAAAGGTAAGTACCTTTATTTCTTAATTTCAATATTAGTTATCTACATTTACTTTCTACATCAATACAATTTCATGTAAGTGTAAAATATTGGTCTTGGGGTCTCTTTTATGTGTAATCCATTGTTCTAGGACCCCATACACTATTTTATCTTTTACAACGGCATAGTTTGTTAGCCGTTTTGTAGAAGATAACTCATCATAGCGAGTGATAGTGGATTTGGTGCAAAATCCAACACATGGCAACCAACAAGGTAGAATGTCTAAAGCCAGACAAAAATAGAGAATGTGGTGACATGTTGCAATTTTATCCATCAACCATTGACAAGACACAATAGACATCGAACACACACCAGTAGCACAAAATTCATCAATTGACATAAAACTAACAATCTCCCCCTTTATGTCATTGATGGAAAACCACTGGAACCATAATTGAAACAATGTGCAAAACTGAAGAACTCCCCCTGAGCAAGTGAACCAATCTGAAAGCACTGCAAGTCTGAAGCAACTCCCCCTTAAAGATGAACTGACTGAAATAATTTGACCAAATCAGAATGGGATCTCCCCCTTAATCTCTACTCCCCCTTTGTCATCAATGACCATAAAACTGAAACATAATCTAAAAGATATAGCAATGAAGAGCTGGAGACAAACCTTTCATTGAGGTGAAATAACACCAAGCTTGCTTCGAAGATACTCGAAGTGCTCTCAGGGTAGAGGTTTAGTAAACACATCTGCAATCTGCTCCTGAGAACAAACATAATTCAACTTAACAACATTATTTGCAACCTGCTCCTTTAGATAGTGATAGTTAATTGGAATGTGCTTCATTCAAGAATTCATCACTGGATTATTCAAAATGTCAATGGCACTTGTGTTGTCACAAAAAATACAAATAGGATCAATAATCTCAAGCTTATAATCATGTAAAGTATTCTTCATCCAAATTACCTGAGTGCAACAAGACACTGCTACAACATATTGAGCCTCAGCGGTGGATAAAGAAGTGCAAGACTATTTCTTGCTAAGCTATGAAACCAAACAACCACCTAAGAAGAAAGCACACCCACTAGTGCTTTTCTTATCATCCACTAAACCTCCCCAATTTGCATTTGTATAGACTGTAAGAAGAAAATAAGAACTCTTTGGAAACCAAAGACCAAAATCAACTATTCCTTTCAGATATTTAAAAATTCTTTTAACTGCTGAAACATGTGTTTGTTTAGGAGAAGCTTGAAATCTAGCAACATATCCCACAACCTGCATGATATCTGGTCTAGTGGCTGTCACTTATAGCAGACTTCCTACCATGGATCTATAAAATGACTGATCAACTAAAGGAGACACATCCTCCTTACTTAGTTTGCATCCGGTTCCCATAGGAGTGCTAACCGGATTGCAAACTTCCATCTTAAATCTTTTAAGCAACTCCCTAACATACTTGGCTTGGAAAATAAAGATACCTTTAGAAGACTGATTAATTTGCAGCCCAAGAAAATATGTTAACTCACCCATCATAGACATCTCAAACTTATTTTTCATACATGCAGCAAATGTCTTGGACATCTTGAAACTATCACTCCCAAAAATCAGATCATCAACATAAACAACAACAATAAGAATGTTGTTCCCTTCCTCTTTAACATACAAGTTGCTATCAACATATCCCTTTTTGAAGCCCTGTTGCTGCAAATAGTTATCCAACCTGTCATACCAAGCTCTAGGAGCTTGTTTGAGTCCATATAATGCCTTCTTCAGCTTGCATACATAGTCTACATTATCAGAAATCAGACCTTCTGGTTGTTCAACATAAATTTATTCAACTAAATCTCCATTTAAGAAAGCTAATTTTACATCCATTCGAAAAACTTTAAAGCCTTTAAAACAAGAAAAAGCAAGAAAAATTCTGATTGCTTCTAACCTTGCAACCGGTGCAAAGGTTTCACTAAAATCCACACCTTTAATCTGAGAATAACCTTTGCAAACCAAACATGCCTTGTTTCGAATAATCTTACCATCTTCATTTACCTTGTTCTAGAATACCCATTTTGTACCTATCACATTCTTGTTGATAGGTCTTGGAACAAGCTCCCAAGTATTGCTCTTTTTGATTTGATCCAACTCCTCTTTCATGGTAGCCACCCAATGTTTATCTACAGCTACCTCTTCAAAACACTTAGGCTCAATCATGGAGATAAGTGAGAAATCATCATCCTCAAAATAGTTAACATTTTTCCTAGCATTTCTAGTTTGCCTTTCACCTATAACCTAATCAATAGGATGATTCTTTTGCACAAACTTAGAGGGATTTTTGAAACTAGAAGCATCATGTTCATCTTGAGAATCACTTCCAAAATTATCATGAAGATTTTCAACATCAATAAATGTAGGAACTATTTCTTCTTGAGCAGATTGTACTTTACCTTTATCACTTTCACCACTCTTGCTAGTTTGTCCAGCTTGAACATGTGGAGGAGAGGAAGCTACATCAGTGTTGGTTTGAGTTTCACCTTCTTCAGGGCTGTCATCATTCTTATCAAATTGATTATTAACTAAATGAACCTTGACATTAGCACTCTTTACTAATTTATGCAGCCTTTTATTGTAACATTTGAATACCTTACTCTTAGAAGAATAGCCAAGAAAGATGCCTTCATCAGCTCTAGATTCAAACTTACCCAAGTTATCTTCATCTTTCCTAATGTAACATGGACTCCCAAAAATCTTAAAGTACTTAACAGTGGCTGCTTTACCTTTCCAAAGTTCATAAGGAGTCTTCTTGAGCTTTTGTCTCAACAAAGTTCTATTCTGAATATAAACATCAGTGTGGACAACCTCTCTCCAAAATATATTTTTTACCTTACTTTCATTCATCATGCAATGAGCCATTTACTGAACAGTTCTATTTTTCCTTTCCACAACACCATTTTGTTGTGGTGTTCTTGGAGCTGAAACCTATTTCTTAATGCCATGTTGCTCACAAAATCTGACAAACTCATTAGAAGTGAATTCTCCCCCATTATCAAAATGCAAGCATTTGATCTTCAAGTCCATTTCATTTTCGACTAGACTTTTAAAAATCTTAAACTTCTCTAGAGCCTCTGATTTTTCTTTTAGGAATGTAACCCATATCATGCGAGTAAAGTCATCAATTAGAAGCATAAAATATTTCTCACCTTGAAGACTTGCTGCCCTTGTTGGTCCACAAAGATCTGTATGGATGAGCTCAAGTGGCCTATTGCTGAATCTATCTTTTGGTTTGAAGGAAGCTCTAGTTTGTTTGCCTTCTTGACAATTTTTGCAAACAATATTTGCTGGTTTTTCTAGCATAAGCATGTCTCTAACAACTTCCTTTTTTCTGATCTTAATAAGATTATCAAAGTTAACATGCCCAAAATGCTTGTGCCAAAGCCAAACATCCTCTACCTTGCTCAAACAACATGTCTCAACATTAGAATCATCAAGAATGTAAAGATTATTTGCTGCTCTAGTAGCTTTCGCTATGACATCAATTCTCTTTTTAATAGAGCAAGCATTAGAGTTAAAACTAAGATCACAACCTTGATCACATAGCTGGCTTATAGTTAACAGGTTATGTTTTAACCCTTCTACATAAAGAACATTCTCAACAATAGTTTCATCATTATTAATTAGGACTGTACCTATACCAGCAACCTTTGCAAATGAGCTACCACCAAATCTAACTTTACCACCTTTCATTTTCTTGAGAGAATGAAACTTACTCAAGTCACCTGTCATATGTCAGGAGAAACCACTATCAACATACCATATGTCCTTCTCACTGCTAGCTGGAAAGGTTGTTTGAACAACTAGAGCTTTAAGAGGAGTCTCTTGAACTTTTTCCCTCCAAACCTTAGTCACTTTAGCTATTTTTTAGGCTCAACATTATAAAATGAATCTGCATTGTAGTTGTTACAAAATCTAGATGTATGGCCAAACTTATTGCAGATGTAGAAAATCAGATTGTACTTCCTAAAAACATTTCTTTCATGCTGATAATAATTCTTGTATGGAATAGCTCTACAATCAGTGGCCCTATGTCCAAAGTAATTACAAGCAAAATAGTAGCCATAGAAAAAATGTTTCTTTACCTTGTTAGGAGTAGGCTGATTACTTTCCAGTGATGAAGTGCTTGATTCAGATTGCATGCCAACTCCACGTTTATCTTTGGTGGGTCTTTGAGAACCAAGAACATCATCTAGAGTGACTTTACCACTATTGAAAGATAGTTCTTCACTAGAGAGCATAGAAGTTTTACCAATGTTCCTCATAGCAACAATTTCAGCTTCCAACTTGGCAATGTTGTCTTCCTTTAATTGAATTTGATTTTCTAAATCTTCACGGATTTTTTTGCCTCCTCATTCAGAATTTTAATATCTACAAGCTTAGTTTCAGCCTCCTTAAGAGATGTAGCAATCTTTAATTTTTCAGCACTCTCAACTTGAAGAAGATCCACCAGATTCATATTTTTCTTTTTCAGTTTTTTAATCTCTGATAGAGCTGAAATCAACTCAAGCTCAAGCTCTACTTCATCATCTTTATCATCTCTAATATCTTCAGAAATAGCATCATCAATAGCCATGAACATGACTTCACTTATCCTTGAATCACTCTCACTGCTTGACAAATCATCGCTGTCATTTTTTGAAAACAACACCTTCTTACCCTTTTTGGACTTCCAATTTTTCTTGGTAAACCTCCTAGATTTTCGGTGCTTGAATTCCTTGTCATCATTGCTATCCTCATCTTTATCAAATGGACACATAGAAGCAAAATGACCAAGCTTACCACAGTTGAAACATTTCCGACCAGACTTGTTTCTATTTTTGTTAAAGCCCTTTTTCAATCTTCTAATGAGGTAAGCTAATTCCTCATTTGAGTCCTCATCTGAGTCTTCACTTAGATTGGTCTCTTTTTCTTAATTATTTTAGAAGCCTTAAATGTAGATTCAGTTTTAGAATACCCTTCAACCATAGTCCTCATTTCATATGCAGTCAAGATGCCATGTAGCTTATCAATAGTTAGAGTATCTAAATCAGACATTTCTTCAACAGCAGAGACTTTAGCATCAAGTCTCATGGGAAGAGATTGAAGAATCTTCTGAACTACAGTCTTCTCTTCAACATTTTCACCTAGACCTCTTAAAGCATTGACAACTTCATCAACATGTAGAAAATATGCAGCAATGTTTTCATTGTCCTTCATTAGAAGAGCTTCAAAGATAGCCCTGTGAGTCTGAACCTTAGCTTTCCTGACTTTGTCATCACCTTGATATGCATTGTGCAATTTATCCCAAATTTCTTTAGCTGTGTCACAGTGCATGACCTTTACAAACTCAGCCTCAGTTAGACCACACAAAATTGCATTCATGGCCTTGTCATTGTTCTCAAATTCCTTCTTATCATCAACATCTATATGAGGAGTAGCACCGATTTTATAGCCATTTACGAGACTAAGGTACACATCATAGCCAAGAGACATAATATAGGTTTTCATATGAACACTCCAGAAAGAAAAGTTATTTCCATCAAAGAGAGGAGTGCGGTTTGTAGCTAGACCTTCTAAGGCACTCATGATGGACACAAGGATCTAACTCTCAAGATTTCAATCATGGGAAGAGAGTGTCCTGCTCTGATACCAATTGAAAAACAAACAGTACTGAGAGGTGGAGGGGGTGAATCAATATTAAAACTTTAATGCAAAACTCAAAGTGCACACAAAAGGAATGACAGGACACAGAGATTTTTTCTCACATGGAAAACCCAATGAGGGTTAAAAAACCATGGCTCAACTAATTCAAATGGGCTGCAACCCAATACAATATGAGCTACAACTCATCAAGTATACTTTCAACTGTCAGCTCCAATCAGACTTTCAAATAGGGCTACAACCCTTTTTAAGATACATTTCAGATTAAGACAACAAATGAAGGATCTATGTCTTTATTTAAGCATAAAGACTTTCAAACTCAAATTGTTAGGGAGGACTTGTAATGCAACAAGTGTCACTATGATAGAAGCTTTCCTGTAGATAGATTTCCTGTATCAACAAGGTTTCACAAGCTTTAACTCCAACAAGGTTCTGTTCTGTATATTTCTTTTAGCTATTGTACTCTTGCTTCTAATTCATCCCTATTTCTGCATTCTTAGTTCCTTGTTTTGACTCCACACATGCTCCCAGCTATCTTAGATTCCTCACTCCCTTTTTGAATGTATGCACAGATTCTCCTTATCAACAATTCAAGAAACCACGTGCTTGTGTAATGTTTTCAGACACTTAGTATCATAACTCCTTGTTTCAAATCACGGTATCTATTTCACTCAATAATCACTGCTCAAAAACTTCACGCCTACTGGCTAATATCCATAGTGTTCTACATACGCACAACAACCACCCACTACTATTGAAATCACTATTTATATCTGGTCCCCATCTTTGAGTGACCTCCACTATCCTTTTTTTAATATCTCAACACACCATTTTGTCAGCTCTCCTAATTTTTATTACACAAAAAACTTATCCCCTTCAGTTCTATGTATATCTTACCTTTTAAAAGAGATGCCAGACCTATGTAATTTAACCATTACAACTTTATATGCTATTCTAAGACTGTGGTTCTTCTTTTAATAGTTGTGTATCAAAATACTCAGTCCTTGGTGATATCCAACATTCCACTTGCCATTTTTTTAAAATGTAAAAACCCTGCATTGTCATTTTTCCACCAAGCTTCTTAGATGAATGCGCATATATATTTGTTACACCTCTACGTATTCTTCCTTCCAAAAAATACATGGCACACACCAATCCGATGCTCACCCACAATCACAATCACATACTAGAGAAAAAATGATATTCTTCTAACGGGTCTTCATACGATGCCAGTCCTTGTTCACCCTTTTTTTTGACACTTCCTATTCTATTTCTTTTTTTTCACACACACTGACCGCTTCTCCTTCTGTGACTGGTCACAGCTATCATCAACAAAAAAAACTTGTTTTTATTTGACCCACCATTTTTACATGCCCGACTATCCTCCTCGGCTTCACCAGAGCCGCTACTTAAAAAAAAAATGACTCCACACACTTCTTGTGATATCATTAATTTAATATCATTGATTCTGTGAATGTATTTGATGCCTTACTATTTTTTAATTTTCTTGTAGCCAGTTAAAATATAATCATTCATATTCATTCTAATAGTGCCTCCAAATGTCAGCTTCCGACTACTAGGAGGAATACACGCGGCACAGTTTGTTAGTCATTTTTTAGAAGACAACTCATCATAGTGAGCGACAGTGAATTTAGTGCCAAACTAGACACATGGCAACCGACAAGGTAGAATGTCTAAAGCTAGACAAAAATAGAGAATGCGGTGACATGTTGCAATTTTATCCATCAACCATTGACAAGACACAACAGACATCAGGCACACACTAGCAATGCAAAATTCATCAACTGACATAAAACTAACAAGTTGATAGTTGACTATGACTTCCTTGTTTCATACCGTAGTCTTATAACATATCTGGTAGAGTCCTTAGATCTGTTGCAGTCTCTTTCTTGTCTTACCGGTTGCATTGTCCCAGTTGTGTTATATACACTAGTTGGATATTGCTATTAGCTGTACTTATCTATACCATTTTGTAGTTCAGTCCTTGGTTGATACTGGAATATTCTCTTCCCTAATTGAGTGCATTGCCCAGTTACTGATGCTTAGTGTGGAGACCAGTTACAATGGATTACAGTTATTCTTTTCTTGCCAAACCAGCCTCTCTTGATGTAGATTTTCTTAGAGCTTTAGCCTGTATAGAGATGACAAATCTCTATCATGTTTTGCCAATCAATGACAATACTTGGACCGGTAGAGAGCTTACCAGTTACTATCATTTGATGCTAACAATCTCCCCCATTGGCATTGATAGAAAAACTCAAAATTTTGAAGGGCATTTGGAGTCTTGTATTACTTCCCCGATTTGATTGCTGATTGCCAATTGCCACAATCTCTCCCCCTTTTTGACAATAATTCCAAAAGGCTAATCAAAAAGATTTCCATTCTCTAATCTGCTCCCCCTATGAGCAACAATCTCTTTTTGTCAGTTCATAAAAGATAAGGTGTACCCTTTTGTTGAATCATAATGAACTGATGACTCCCTGTTGATTATTACTAATGATCTGAGAGGGGTACAACCCCTAATCTACCTCTGAGGTAATAGCTTTGTAAATATATCAACAATTTGTTCTTTGGTGGGGACATACTTCAATCTTACTTCTTTATCCTATACTAGTTCCCTCAAGTAGTGATACTTGATGGCAATGTTCTTGGTCTTGTAGTGCATAACAAGATTTTTGGATATGTTGATGGCACTGGTACTATCACAGTGAATTGTGATCAATTTAGGTACATGTTCCTAAATACCTTCAAGCAGTTGTTTGATCCAAATCACCTGTGTGCAGTTGATTGCAGCAACAACATACTTAGCTTCAGTAGTGGACTGCAAAATGCAGTTCTACTTCTTACTTGTCCATGATACAATTCTCCCACCTAGAAAGAATGCACCACTGCTTGTGCTCTTTCTATCATTAATGTTGCCAGCCCAGTCTACATCAGTGTAGACTTTTATTTGGAATCCTCCCTTGTGTGGAAACCACAAGCCATATTCCTAGATTCCTTTTAGATATCTGAAGATTCTCTTTACTACCATCAGATGTGTTTCTTTGGGATTAGCAGAGAATCTTGCCACTATGCCAACTGTATGAGTAATGTCCAGTCTGTTGTGAACAACATACTGAAATTTTCCTATCATGGACCGATACATTGTTTCATTTACTTCTTTGACATCATCCTCTTTTGATAACTTGAGATTAGTTATCATTGGAGTTCCAACCGGTTTGGATTCTTCTAGTCTAAAAGTCTTAAGAATTTCTTTTATGTACTTGGACTGAGAGATGAAGATACCTTCTTTTAGCTGATGGACATGTAGTCCAATAATGAATTTTATGGGCCTAATCATAGACATCTCAAATTCTTTCTTCATTTCTTTAGCAAAGGCTTTGCTCATCCTGTCATCTCCTCCAAAAATGATGTCATCAACAAAGATTTTAGTGATTAGATTTTCATCTTTTCTGATTTTGAGATACATATTACTATTGTCACCGGTTCTTGTGAATCCAATGGTCAGAAGGTGTGAATGCAACCTTTCATACCAAGCCCTTGGAGCTTGCTTAAGTCCATAGAGAGCCTTTTTTAGTTTGCCGACCATATCAGTCTTTTGAGTAGATGTAAATCCTTCCGGTTGCTCAATGTAGACCTCCTCAATGTCTTTTGACTAGTTTATGAGTAATTGGTTGTCAAGGTTGTTAGTTTATTCTATCCCAAAAATCTCTCAAGTTTACTTGACCCATTTTCATATCCCTAATTTAATTCAATTCACATTCTAACCCGTTTAAATGATTATACCCTAGATATCTATTTTCATGATTTCTTCAAAATGATAATAATTCTATAGCTTGACAGAAATTAAGTGGGAATGGAAGTTCATCATAGACTCACTTACTGGATTTGATTGTTTTTAAATATAAATAGAAGATTTTGATGCCCTATCGTGAACTTTTATTCTAGCTTTTCTATCCATAGAATGATTAAGATATTCCATTCTTAAACCTTGAATAGAAAGTCCTTTAATGGCCTTCTACATTGCCATTTAAGCTAGTCTTTTCAAAATCAATGCTCCATCTACTTTTTCGGTTGTTTGGGACATGTCATCTTTTTCTAATTTTAAATCACCACAATTTTCAATATTATAAAAAATGATAATGATGGAACTCTTGAATTGTGGCATTACTTCCACTTTATTTCTTCTTTTCGCTTAAGTTCCACTTTTGGCTTTAAATTATGACATTTTTTTTTCTAGAAGCTTCTTTTAATTCCATTTCTTATTTCATTGTCTTGGGGAGATGATATATTTATTTATTTAAAGTTGTTTTATATTGAACTTCAAGTTCTCATGGAGGTTCAGGAACTTGAAGTCATCTCCCCTTCTTTTAATTTTCACCTTCTTTCTCACAATGAAATTTTCCTCTCCTTAATCAACTTATTCCTTGTGCTTCATCAGAATCTGAAATCCATATTTGAAATCCATTATGCCTATTTTCTTCATTAATTTTAAGTTCCATTTGATTCATCAGATCTTGACAATTGTTCTAGAATAAGCATTTCGTTCTAATCTTTTGATTTTTGAGCATCTTCTAACCATTCTTTTGGCTTTACTTGGTTACCTTTTAGTGTTTGGGTTCCAAAGGTTGTTTTAGAACAAATTACTCTTTCTAAATTGGTATACTCATAAATTATTCTACCTTCTATTGATCTTGTTCTAGGATCATTTCCTTTTATAGGCTTTGATAATAGTTCAAGAAGTGATTGTCAACTCCAAGGATCAATTTACGAAGAACACAATACAAATTACTTGACTAACAAAAGACAAGGTTGACTAAGGAGACAAGGAAGACCAAAGGAAAGGTAGTTCCAATGGAGGACTCAGATCCCAACAATAGTTCAAGTAAACTATACCTAAATCCCAAAATTCTATAAAAAATGAAAATGACTAAGACGGTAAAATTTTTGAAGGATAAAAGACTTGACTTAGACCACTTTTATATGGGTAGGAAAAGTGTGGAAACACATACCAAAGAAATTTCCTATTATTTTTTATGGTAGGAGATAGTGGGGGAGGATATTTCCTACATGTCCTTACATCTCCAAAATATCTCTATTGGTGGACATGGTAAAAAATTATAGAGGCCATGTTCCTAAGTTAGATAGTTTTAAAATCCACTAGCATAATCCTAACATTCATTTATTAAGCTTGGCATGTAAAAAAACAACTCTAAATTATTTAGAGTTAGATTCATTACCACCCTCTCAAAATTAAGTTTCAACCCACAAAAAGTATGTTCCCAATAAAAAATTCAAGCATACTAAGTTTTTATGTCATAAGTTTTAAAAAATAAAGTAGTAGTTTTAAAATTAGAAAGAAACTACATACTAAAGCTAATGGATGGATGAAAACTCCTTCAATTACCAAGAGAGGACAAAAATTGTAAGATATGTATTTTTCCATTATACAATAGATATTAGACATAACTAGATTATGGTTGCAGCAATAGCCAAAGTTCATAAAATTCTAAACCAAGATAATTGAAAAGGGTTTGGAGATTTTGATCTAAAAACTAAATGCCCAAAGAAACAAGTGAACAAAAATACAACCTTGTTGTGCCCACCACAAGACTATATGATTTGAATAAATTTTATATATACATTCAGATAGGTCCTAAAAATCAAATGGATCTAGAGGACATTACAAGTCATTATTATGATCATATAAAATGAAGGTATAATTGATGAAATGTGAGTTTGTATACACAAAGAATGATTCTTTGGGTATGGATTTGTCCTACCTTGATCATTTAGTGAACCATACTTGCATGCAAATTATTTTCTTTCATTAAGGAAAAAGAGATGGACAATGTACCTAAGCTTGACTAGAAACCTTAGAACACTTGAAGATGCCTCAAGATCGTAAATTACACAATTCTAGAAGGTGACATCTAAATACACTTATTTAGGCTTCAAAAAATAGGATACAGGATTAAGTATCATATTCATCATTGACCCTAAAGAAATAGGTCAATTTGATTTAAAAAGTGTGGTTTTTCATGTAATATGCTTCTTGTGCAAATTAAAGGGTTTTTGATCAATTATTTTGATTTAATGGATATAAATAAGAATGTTTCTATATGGCCCAAGACATTTTTATGGTGGAAAGGATTGAATGGATGGTAGAAGTGTTGAACATATTGAGAAGATATTTCCATTGTTTCCATTGATGTCAAAGCCTTTATAGCAGTTACATAGTTGTGCCAGTTTATTTTTTGTTGTATTAGTTGGTTGATTAGAAACATTGGTTGGATGCCTATTGGTTATTTGTGAGATATTAGGTTTTCAGTTATATGCAAAAAGGATTTAGTACATATAGTTTTGGGGGTACGATGTCAGGTGTACTTGTTCCTATTATTGAAATACATCTTTTTGGTACATTTGAATGTTTTAATGATTGTAGATACATAAATTTTTGGTTGGAATTTGTTGAATCTTGTGTCATAGAGCTCTTATAGGTATTCTTGCTACCTTTTGGTTCCTAGAACCGAGGATTGGAAATCCATAAAAGTTTTCCAAGATTTATCCTTGAGTTTTCCAATGGATCCTAGCCAATGGACATGAGATCAATCAAATCTGACTTAAATCCCCTACTCTTTAGAATCTGTAGGACCTAGGTGGGTAAACCTTCTCCCCAACTACCTTCTGAGTTAGAAATTTTTATAGCAGATGAAATACATAAAATGTCTCTAGTCATCTACTTCAAAATGGAAAAGATTTGAAATACAAGAATATGATCCCTCTAGATACTTTCACAATAAAATACCTTCAAAAATTACTTCAAACTAACAACCTATAATCAGGAAAATAGAAAAGAACAATGATTAACTTTTAAATATTCCTTACTCCTTTTTATTTACAAAGATCAGTCCCTTATCCAATTGGACACATAGTCAAGATTTACATTAATATTCACTTACTTTCCTCTAAATAAAATACTCCAAACCTTCAACAGTATCATCAATTACTCAATCCTATTAATGTTAATGGATGCTTCCTATAACATCAATCTGTCTATTTGCATTTGATCCCTTTCAGAGAGTCAATCAGATAAGAAGCACTCAGATAATAATTCACAATTACTTCTTATTTTCCTCAAATTAATATCACAAAAACAATAACCACGATACACAAGTTTTCAAGGTGGCAACAAAACTTTAGATTGATTACATCAAGGAGACCAAATTTAGTAACATCATATCAAATCTAATTAAACAAGAAACATGGTTAATTTTATTGATATCAAAAAAAGAAAGTACAATTGAGAGATATCTTTTCTTTCAGCCTAGACTAATGTATATAGTAAACATTTGTGGTTTCCCCAGAAAGGAAAATGACAAGCTTCCAACTATTTTAAATTATGTGCCTTTTCATCCACCTAATCCTAATCAACTGGAAGAAGTAACAAAAACATTAAAAACAAATAGAAACTAACAAAAAAATAAAATTGCAATCATCAGTCTACTGAAGTATCTTTATGTTCTAAGATTCTCTTCAATCCTCTTGAAGTATCGACGATTGGTTCTAGATACTTGTTAAACCATTTTGAAATGTGCACAAGTGATGGCTATTAATGGTGTAATATATCTGGCATGAATAGGAAATTCTCTTTCTATATACCCCTTATAATCGCTTGAGCTTCAATTATGAACTTAGAAAATTTATCCTCAAGCACAATGATCTTGTTTAAGAAAATATTGCTTTTATCAACTGAGAAATACCTATCTTCCTTCAAATGTTCTACAATTTGTAGGACCATATTTAAGTGTTCAATTTTCCACTCTTCAATGTTCTTCACACATTCCTCAGGATCTACAAACTCTAGGATATTCCAATGCTTGATTGAATTCAAAGATGACATCTTTTCTTTGACCCTTGCCTCTTCACACAAGATATATTGTTAGAGAAATCCATCAATTGAGGCTTATAGGTTCCCTTAAAGCTCACCCATGTGGCCAATGTCTATATTTTAAGGTTATAAAAAGACCCTATGAATTTTTCCTCAGTATCAAGCTCTACAAAAAAATTGGGATCATCTTGTTTCCTCACTTGATCCAATAAGAACATTTCCCTTAGGGACAAACCAGGAACCAAGAGAATGTCACTCTTTCTCAAAATTTCTCTTGCCTCACCCATAGTTCCATTTACATTATCTAACTCTAGTTCTCTTAAAATTTGATTCACAATCTCTTCATTCTTAGATTCTTCAACCCCCATTAATCTACTCTTCTTTTTCTCATCAAACTCTTTCATCTTTAAATGAATCTAGAAGTCCTTGAATTCTTGGGAGTGAATGAAATCATCCTATTTAACAAATATATTAAATATGGCCTCTCTTTCATCTCCTTGCAGATGAGCATTATTACCATGAATCTATTCCTAAAAAAAAAGTGGGGAGAAAGGGCCTTCTTCTTCACCTTGTCTCATACCCCTTAAAGTTGCAGCTATCTGATATCACATGTCTCCTTTCCCTTCTGACAATTCACATGGAATAGGAACATGTGTGTGTACTCTAAATAGTGCACTGCTATGGATCATTACAATCAAGAACACTCAAGAATGAGGTCTAACAAATTGATCCATAGCTCCCTAAGCATGGATTCAGAAGGATAGTTTGAATATTGCTCTCAGCTAGAGCTATTAGGCCTATAACCTTGCTAGTAAACCACACTATGAGAGATTCAAATGAAGACAAGGGAAAGAATACCAATATCCCCAAGAATCAAATGAAATGCAATGCAAGCTAAGAATGAGAATTCAAATGTGCAAGCTATGCTATGAAAATGAAAAGTACAATCTAAACTATGAAATGGAAATAGCAAGTGTTACAATCCTTCCTATTAAACTAGATGAGTTATTCTAAAGCATGAAAGGAAATCTAAACTATGTAAGCATGAAATATGGAACTACGATGCAAGAATGGAAACTAAACTATGAAGAAATGAAGAAAGCCAAGATGTGATGCAACAATGATCTCCAAAAAGCTTCAAAGTCTTCAAGAATTCCTGCAGCATAAAGTTAGCATAAAACAATTGACCTAGAATGAGGAAGAGAGCTCTTCTTTTATATGAAATGAGGAGAAATGGACCATGGAGATTAAGAGGCAAAAGTCTTAATCAAGGGTGGAGCTTGAAAGAGGAGAAATCCATGTGCACAAATATCCTCCAATGAAAAAATAAGAGTTGACTTTTGTGCCCATATGAGACAAAAAGTACTTTTCTTCTTTTTATAAAATAAGAATAATACTTTATTTGTGCAACTTAGGATAAGAGTAAAAGTGGGGGCTTTTTATTTATTAAAAGGGGAGGAAATATTCCTTTTAAATAAATAAAGACTTAGGATAAAATGGTTAGCCCAAGGCAAATAATAAAAAATGATAGAATAGGATTTGATCAAGGAAATTGATATAATTGAAAAAAGTTGATTTTTGAAAATATTGATTTAGGGATTTGATAAATTTTTGAATGGGGGCCCAAAGTCTAGGTGACCATTTTAGGGTGCATACATTTGCCCCTTTTTGAATAATGTGTGATCATTCTGGGAACACATGTGGTCAAAGAAGAATTGAAATGTGAGATCGATTTGGGGTCACAAAACAATCCAGACATGTGATCATTCTAGGAACACGCTAGGACAAAAATAAACCAGCTAAAAGACAAGACCAACACCGTTGCTATTAAGTGATAGTCAAGTCTCAAAATAAGAGACAAGAATCAAAAGACAAGACCAACACCATTTCTGTTAAGTGATAGTCAAGTCTAAAAATAAAAATCTCAAGCTGAGCTGAATGATAAGCTGAATCAAAGATTAAAGCTGATAGGTACTGCCCCCTCGGAATCGAAATCAAAATCAGGTAGAGGAGAAGTAGCAAATTGAGAAAAGATGATCAAATCATAATGAAATCATAATTAAAGATAAAGGATAATAGGATAACCATTAGGCAGTGAAAACATGCCCCAGTGATGAATGAGAAGAAAAGAATTGAGGTGAATGGAAGACTAGAAGTGTGAAAGACATGAAAAGGAAGAAATTCCATCAAAGATTGAAGAATTATGCCTCAAAAGGTCAGTGAACTGCGTAGAAGAAGGAAAAATTTTGAAATGCAATTTTGACTATCAAGATGAACTTAGATTTTGATTTTGATCTTGAAAATGGATCCAGGATGTCGAAATTAGCTAGGGGTGCAATTTTTGCGCAATTTCAAAGTGTTTTGAAAATTGGTCAAAAAGTCAAAATGCTATATAAGGGGTAAAAAGGGGAAGGATGTGATGAAAAGGACAAGAAGAGAAAGACATGGTTGAGAAGAAGCAAAAGGTGAGCGCAATTGACCAACAGGTCCTTGAAAGATGAAATGAGAGCTCTCTCCATATGCAAGGTGCAAAACTAAACTATCATGAACCTACAAATGCAAGCTACTATGAAAGTGGTTGACTTGCAAGGTCACAATGCCAATAGACATCTAATAATCATCATCGAGCTTTATTGGTAGTGGCACAAGATCATACAATACACACTAGTATGACTATGGGTATATGAATATGATCTATATCAGATGAAATGTGGGAATCCTACCTAGGCACCAAAGACATGTAGGTCAAGATGACTAGTGCAGTGAGATTACCTAAGTTTGCTATAGCAAGATTATACTCGCATCAAGACACAAGAAAGTCAAGATAGCTATAAGTATGCACTTGCAAAATAGTCAAGGATAATACCTTGTAGGTCCTAAGTGTCAAGTGGATCAAGCATAAATGCTAATGATAGTTAGGACCAACAAAATATACCCACAAGCAGATAAAGAAATAAAACATGTTCTCATTCCCTCAGTCTTCTAGCTATGCATCATCAAAAACTATCATAGGGAGATAACACTCATCAAAGAAATCATCATAGGCAGCACACAAAGAAAACAAAGTCAATCAAGTCTCAGTGAGTTGAGTGTTTAAGTGCGTGTGTGTAGGTCATAGAGTCAAACTTTGAGTATCACATCTGCTAGTGAGAGATATCATATCATACTAGACTGTGGGTAGGATATTTGATAAGTGTTAAGAAACACTCGATGCAAGTGTAGTGTTGAAAAAAAACACAATTTGGGTGGTGTTGAAAAACACCATTTGTGAAATGTCCTGAAGACCAACGCATTCAAAAGGACCAAAGCTAATATAGTTATGCCCCCTAGACAAAGACAAAGACCAATTCCAAACCAAGGCAACAAGGTCAAGGCATGATGGAGAGAGGCTAAGTGTTGAGGACACATGCTAAGAAACAAGGGTACAAAGGCCTCAAGTAGCACCTATTTCCAAGTTTTCACCACTTGGAAGATTTTTTTGATTTTTTCAATTTTTTTGTATTTTTGCTACCAAGGCACCTGTTTCTAGGTTTTCACCAAGGCACTTTTTCTATTTTTTTGAATTTTTTGCATTTTAAAAATTTTTTTGTAATTTTTTGTATTTTTTCAGGACTTTAGATGCTTTTTAGGATTTTTTTAGCATCATATATGAATTTTTTTGAAATTTTTTCAAGATCAATAAATATGTACAAAGGATGCCCCCAGACTGAATAGGCATCATGGGTAGAACTTCTTGAGGTGCAAAATATTGATAGGATTAGGGAGCTGCTCCCCCTGTTCATCAAATAAAAAGTAAGCACATGTCCCAAAAGCAACAGTAATAATGTATAGTCCAAGCCAATTAGGTTCAAACTTCTCCTTTTGTTTTCGATGTTGTTGGTTCTTATGATTCTCACGCAGGACAAGATATCCTACTTGAAATTCTCTAGGGTGAACCTTCTTGTTGAAAGCTTTGGACATACGCTTTTGGTAAACTCTCATGTGATCAAATGATGCTTTGTGTTTTTCATCAAGAATTTCCAACTCTTGTAACCTCATGGCGCGGTAATCCTCATCTATAATCAAACCTTTGAGAGAGACTCTAAGTGAAGGAATCTCAACTTCTAAAGGTAATACTACTTCAGCACCATAAGTGAGGGAAAAAGGAGTAGCCCCTGTGGGATTATGTATACTCATTCTATAAGCCCATAAGGATGGATTGATCTGTAGGTGCCAGTCTCTACCATTCTTGTGAACTGTTCTATGGAGAATCTTAAGAATGGTTTTATTTGAAGCCTCTGCTTGTCCATTTCCTTGTAGGAAGTAAATGGAGGACCAATGTTGTTTTATCTTGAATTTCTTGCAAAGGTGTGTAAGGTCCTTATTTTTGAACTGACCTCCATTGTCAATGATTATTTTAGAAGGTATCCCAAATCGACAGATGATGTGATTCAATATGAACAAAGAGATTGTCTTTCCTAAAGCAACAGAAAATGGAATGACTTCTACCCATTTGGTAAAGTAGTCAGTACCAATAATAATGAATTTATGTCCACCTGATGAGTTGGGATGAATTTTCCCAACAAGGTCAAAGGCCCAGCGCTGAAATGGCCGATGAGAAATAGAAGGAATAAGCTCCCTACTTGGAGCATGAATTAGGTTTCCATATTTCTGACACTTTTCACAAGATTTGACAAAAGCTATAGCATCCATATGCATTGTGGGCCAATAGTACCCTGCCCTAAGCAACCTTCAGGCCATGGCAAGACCATTGGAATGTCCTCCAAAAATGCCCTCATGAATGTCAACTAACGCTCGGTCAGACTCATCCTTTTCCAAGAACCTAAGAAGTGTCCCATCTAAACCCCTCCTATACTGATCACCAGAGATAAGGGTATGGCGAGAGGCATTACAGACAAGGTTTCTTCTTTCAGAGTGATTAAAGGTTTCAGAGATGATGCCATCATGGAGATATGAGTAAATGGGACCATAGCAAGATGACTCATGACTAACCAAGGTATAGATGGCATGGCTTTCTGAGGAGTCAAAAATGGGGTGACGTAGCTCTTCCACCAGGAATTCATATCTAGATTCATGCTACTCTAACTGGAGAATGGAAGCCAATGTAGCCATAGCATCAACTTCTTTGTTCTTTGCTCTAGGGATTTTTTGAAATGTGACAAAAGTGAAGTATTGGTGTAATGAATCAACCATCTTCTTATAGGGTATCAGTTTGTCATCCTTTGTTTGATATTCTTCGTTAACTTGGTTGATTATCAATTGTGAATCCCCATAGATATGCAGCTTTGTAATTCCCCATTCTATGGCCATTTTCAATCCATTGGTTAAGGCCTCATATTTAGCAATGTTGTTTGTGCATGGGAACAATAATTTATAGGACTTAGGAATAGTACACCCATGAGGGGAGACAAACAACACTCCAGCTCTTGAACCATTATGCATGAAAGAGCCATCAAAGAACATCTTCCATGTTCTTGTAGTCATGTACATGATGTGTTCATCTAGAAATTCAACTTGAATGGGCATACTGTCTTGAATGGGAAAATCAGCCAGTTGATCAGTGATAGCTTGTCCTTTTATGGCTTTACGCTTGACATACTCAATGTCAAATTTAGAGAGAATCAACATCCATTTAGCAAGTCTACCCATGAGAGCAGCCTTGCTGAGAAAATACCTAAGAGGATCAATTTTGGCTATCAAGTGTATTGTATGTGCAAGCATGTAATGTCACAACTTTTGGGAAGCAAACACCACATCAAGATAAGACTTTTCAATACTAGTATAATTGACCTCATAGGAAACAAGTGTGCGGTTGATGTAATAGATAGCTCTTTCTTTTCCTGTATCATCAAGTTGAGCCAATAATGCCCCTATGGAAGATTCTATTGTGGAAACATACAAGATGAGTGGTTTCCCTGGAATAGGAGGTATTAAGATGGGAGGATTAGAAAAGTACTATTTGATCTGATCCACACTCTTCTGGCAATCCTCATTCCAGACACATTTAACCCCTTTGTGTAATGTCTTGTTAAAGGGTTGAGCTCTATCTGCTAATTGTGAAATAATCCTCCTGATAGACTGAAGGCGTCCTTGAAGACTCCTCATTTGACTAATTTTTTTGGGAGGTGTCATATCCAATATTACTTGAACCTTTTCTGGATCCACCTCTATTCATTTAGCTGAAATAATGAATCCTAGAATTTTATCGGAGGTGACTCCAAATGCGCACTTTTTGGGATTCAATCTCAACAAAAACTATTCCATACGATCTAAAATGACTTCTAGATCTTCTATGGATCATTACAATCAAGAACACTCAAGAATGAGGTCTCAAAAATTGATCCATAGCTCCCTAAGCATGGAGTCACAAGCATAGTTTGAATATTGCTCTCAGCTAGAGCTATTAGGCCTATATAACCTTGCTAGTAAACCACACTATGAGAGATTCAAATTAAGACAAGGGCAAGAATGCCAATATCCCCAAGAATCAAATGAAATGCAATGCAAGCTAAGAATGAGAATGCAAATGTGCAAGCTATGCTATGAAAATGAAAAGTACAATCTAAACTATGAAATGGAAATAGCAAGTGTTACAATCCTTTCTATTAAACTAGATGAGTTATTCTAAAGCATGAAAGGAAATCTAAACTATGAAAGCATGAAATATGGAACTACTATGCAAGAATGGAAACTAAACTATGAAGCAATGAAGAAAGCCAAGATGTGATGCAACAATGATTTCCAAAAAGCTTCAAAGTCTTCAAGAATTCCTACAGCATAAAGTTAGCATAAAACAATTGACCTAGAATGAGGAAGAGAGCTCTTCTTTTATATGAAATGAGGCGGAATGGACCATGGATATTAAGAGGAAAAAGTCTTAATCAAGGGTGGAGCTTGAAAGAGGAGCAATCCATGTGCACAAATATCCTCCAATGAAAAAATAAGATTTGACTTTTGTGCCCATATGAGACAAAAAGTACTTTTCTTCTTTTTATAAAATAAGAATAATGTTTTAATTGTGCAACTTAGGATAAGAGGAAAAGTGGGGGCTTTTTATTTATTAAAAAGGGAGGAAATATTCCTTTTAAATAAATAAAGACTTAGGATAAAATGGTTAGCCCAAGGCTAATAATAAAAAATGATAGAATAGGATTTGATCAAGGAAATTGATATAATTGAAAAAAGTTGATTTTTGAAAATATTGATTCAGGGATTTGATAAATTTTTGAATGGGGGCCCAAAGTCTAGGTGACCATTTTAGGGGGCATACAATGTGCACTCTTAATTTTAGAAATCTTAGGAGGATGAGAGTCTGAATATTAATCAATAACAATTTATTTTCTCAACCTTTTGGGAGGAGGTTTGGTTTTACTTCTCATGTTACAACACTCTTTCCTTTCATCTTATCAAAATTCTGAATACAAAATTCCCATCGATAAACCTCATTATTTTTTTCATCATGAAACTAGGGCAATCCCCTTAAAATTCTCTCTTTTTCCAAGTCCATAAGGGTTTTGACCTTGTTCAACCTTTGGAACACTTCCAAATAATCATTTGAATTCCTTTAAACATCTTCATTTAAATCAAAACAATGCCTATATTCTTTTATTATAGACTTGATATGGCCTTCTAGATCATAGTCTCTTGACTTTGCATTGTCCATCTGATAAACATTCAGGTAGTCCTACAATTTCTCAAGGGTTCTAGAAACTACAAAAAATCACAAAAATCTAGTTACATTACGAGGAAAAGTACCTTTCTTTATAGGGGAATTGATTTCCTTTTCAAACCATAGGATTTTCCACATGAATTCCAGGAATACAAATATTTTTGATACATAAATAGGCACTTTTTGTGGGGCTTTCGTACACCCATATACTCTGAGTATTGTATGATCATACTTGCACATCTAGTCTACAAAATTGTGTGTGAAATCTTGATCAAGATTTGTCTCCCTATGCCTCAAAAACTATCTGATTGAAGGGGGAATCCTTACTACACCATCACCCATGGCACTGATAGTCCAAACCATGAATCTATCATGGAATGTTATGTAGTCAGTATATTTACTATGTTTGTCCCATGCTCGACACCATAGTTGCACTGGAAGTATGTTTCCTTGAACATTCACAGTGGTTAAGTTTAATTAAATTATGAAAGATACTGCTATTATAAAACAAAATCATATGGAACAATAAATAATAGTGTTTACACTTGTTTGTCTTTCCCCATTCCAATAGTTCTTTATTCAAAAACCTCTCCAATTCAAAGGCTATGTCATATTCATGTGATAATTGGGAGTTTATTTCTTCATAGATAAATACATAAGATCAATTAGCATTCAGGATTTATGTTCCTCCCCCAATACTTGTGTCCAACCCTAGTATGTTATTTGAAAGAACCACATAAAATTATTGGTAGAGAAAGGGGTTTTTCCATTCAATCTAACCACCCTTTTATTATCTTCCCTATTCATTAAAAAATGCCACTTCTTTCAGAGTCATGTTATTTACCATTCACTCATATTCTATAGGGAAGGATTCTCTACAAACTTAGTAATTTCCTGAGTATTCAGCCCAAAACATTCCTAAATCATTTATTTCACTATGACCAGGAGGGGATTTCCATCCACCTTTCTCACTATTCTAGTTTCTATCTTGTAATATGTGGCTAATGCACCGATCAATTCAAAATTAAAAAATACATTCAACATAATTATTTTAGCCATATCAAACTGATGCAGGAGATTCTTAGGTTATTGGCAATCCTATATCACCAAAAAAAACTTAGAGTTGTTAGTTGTTCTTGGTAGAAATTTTTGGGTTCTCAGTGATGTATTCCTGTTTCCACTGACGAGGCTCAGTTGCTACTCGGTTCCTTCGTTCACCAAGTTGGCTCGATTGGTTCACTGAGTTAAGTCATTGTCACTTGGTAATCTTGTTCACTGAGTAGTTTATTTTGAATTTCTATTGAGGTCAACTTGTGCATTGATTTTGGTCATGAAGTTAATGTTTGCATCAATCATTGGGAAGCATGTGGACCTTGATCCGATCATTCCTTTCTCCAATGATGGATCTGAAGGATGACTTGTTTCGGTAGCCTCTTATATAAATAAAGTAGTTGGTTTTAGTTTTAGGGATCAATTAGAAGTTAGGAGATAGGAACTGAAAGTGGAAACATCTCATGTTGGAGGACTGTTGTTATTGAACTCTGAATGTAATTAGGTGTAATCGGGAAGGCCTTACAACTCAACATGGATGAAGTTTTTTGATGAATAATAGAGGATTTACCCTACATTCTTTTTCTCCCTATTGTGTTATTGTGTTTGTGTGTTGTTTCTGCAAGGAGGTTGGTGATTGGGGTGTGCCTTTGGCCCCTCTTCATGAACTTCCTTGTGTCAGGTGGTATTTGAGCAAGGTTGAGATTTGGATCTAAATTTGTGAGTTTAGGTCAAGGGTTCCTTCTAGAAAACCCTAGTTGATATTTGTCGTGGGGTAGCAGATTGTGATCTAACCTGCAATTGCAGAGGGTTTCAAGATGGTTTGTGGGAGGAGAGATGAAAATATAGGATTGGAAGACATGCTATGACAAATTTATGCTAGATTAGAAGTTGTTGAGACAGCCCAATGCCGAGGAAGACATCTTGAGGATGTTAGTGATGAAGAAATTAAAGATTAGCAAGGTGAAGCAGAACCTATACCTATGATGGATTAAGGTGAAGAAAGACTTTTGAAGGCTTTGACAAACTTGAATTCTACACCACATTTCAATCCTCCTCAATACAATGGAAGGATTGATTTAGATGAGTTGATGGATTGGATAACCAAGATGGAAAAGTATTTTGAATAAGAAAATGTCCATGAGGATAAAAAGGTAAAAATTGCAAGTACAAAATTGAAGAGTCATGCATCCTTATGGTGGGAGTATCTACAATGGGAGTGAAAGAGGAAAGGAAAATAAAAAATCAAGGTATGGAATAAGATGGTGAATAAATTGAAAGGCAAGTTCTTACCCTGTGAATATTAGATTAACCTAGTTAGGTGAATGCAAAGTTTGAGATAGAAAGATAGCTCGGTAAAAGACTATACTGAGGAATTTTATAGATTAGATATCATATCTAGACATGTTGAGGATGAAGTGGAAAGAATTGCTAGGTACCTGAATTGGTTAAGAGTTTCTATTAAAGAGGAAATTAGTTTGGTTAAGTTGGAAAGCATTGATGAAGCTTATCAGTTTTTCCTGAAAGATGAGGAGAAATTGAACAAAAGAAATGAACAAAGACAAAGAGAAAGAGGTGGCATATTCCCTAGAGGAAGAGGCAGATATTATGGTGAAAATAATAGATTTGATCAAGACAAAAAAAAAATTAAGATAAAAGAAAGACCAAGTGTAAAAGTAAGAGTTCTTCTAGAGGAAGAGGTAGTAACTATCAAGGTGGTTATAAAAGAGGTGGATTTTGAGGAACTTGTTACAATTGTAGAGAAGGACATAGGTCATTTGAGTGTACACATGCAAGTAATAAGGTTGTTAATATTAGAAATGATTTGGTGCAAGAAGACTCATTGGATGAACCTAAGAAGGAAAAGAATTTGATGGTCAGGAGAGCACTTTGGAGTGAAAGTAATAAGGAAGATCCAGTAAGGAAAATTTTTTTCAAGACTAGATGCAAAGTTTTTGATGAAGTATGGAAGGTAATCATTAACAATGGAAGCTTGCAAAATTTGGCATCTAAGGAAATGGTTGTAAATTTGCAATTGGAAAGGTTGAAACATCTGAAGCCCTATTAGATTTCATGGATCAAGGATGAGAATACACTATTGGTAAGTGAACAATGTTGGAAACTACAATTGAAACAATTGTTATATTTTCATTGATGTCAAACCTTAACTGGTAGGATAGTTTCTATCTATGAGAGTACCATATCTTTTGATGAAGAGGATGAGGAGATAACAAGAGAACCTAAGGAAAGGTTGAGTTACATGATACTTAAATGGGTACTTGATTAGTTGGCATATTGACAAGATAATGTGTTGTTTATCTTTAACACTAAGTAAAGAAGAAAGACTGGAAACATAGGCTTAACAGAGAAAAAGTGAAGAAATCTAGTTTAAGCCGAGTGATGTTAGTTTTGAGAAAGCACCAGTATATGCCGAGAAAATATAGTGTTGACCAAACATCAGTAATTGTCGAGTGATAGATAATTTCTTAGAAGAAAAATGTTAGCGATGACTGAGATACATAGTAATGACTAAGGAGATGAACATAGTATTGACTGAGTGTCAGTAATTTACATTTTGAGAAAGAATTGAGAAACCCAGCCAACATAATTGAATTCTTCAGATATGTAAAATGTGTTGACATTATTAATGAATGGTATAAAATATTTAATGTATGGTAAATCATTTTCTTATGATTTCAAAGAGAATTTTGGAGATGTATCTAGAAGGAAAAGAAGGAGAACATAATGATGGAAAGATTCGATGAATCTGACCTAAACCTAAGATCTATGAAAGAGATTAAGTGGAAAAAGATTAATCTACTTGATCAAGGAGGTATAAGATTAACCTAATTGTGAGGTTACAAACAAGAGAAAAGAGGTTGATGTTGTTGACTAATAAGTCTAAGAAGAAGATTGAAGGTGAAGTTGTGAAGGAGCTGAACAGAGTTGTGATTGCTTGAGGCAAATTCTGAGAAGATTAGAGATGGAGATGGAAATGAAGATCAATAAGTAAATTAGCATATGTGCAAAGTGGATCTGTATTTGCAAAGTGAGTTGTATAGAACCTACTATTACTTTCTAACCACTGTATCAGTTTAAATCATTTAATCAAGGTTGACCTAACAGTCATTTTGTATAAATCCTTTAAACAAGGTGAAATTTTGATAACATGTTCTTAATCCCTCTAACAAGGCTACTCTTAAAAGGGTGACTAAATCATTTAACCAAGTCACATTTAACAATGTGTATTGTAAACCTTTAACTTGGTTGGCTTTTCACAGAGCTCACTTTAGAAGTGTGAATTTCAGTAGCATGTTACAAGGGGTTTTTCCCAAATTGGGTTTCCACTATAAATCCTAGTGTTATACTTGTGTGAATGATTTTGATGTGGATGATGTTGAAAGTTTTATATTCTAAAATTTATTAACTTCAGGATAGTGGATTGTAATTTTTATGTTATTGGTATATGCTATAGAGACCAAGTTAAAAAATGATTAGAACTGAGATTGTTGAAGAGCTAGAAAGTTGAATTGGTATATCTGGACCTGAGAACAACTAATTCACCCCCCTCTCTGTTGTTCTAAAATAATTCTAACAATTGGTATCGAAGTTTTTTTTGCTTGTAGAGAAAAATTTTGAAGGTACTTGAAGCTAATGATTAAGATGTACAAAAAGGAGGTACCGAAGTTGAACAAGGAGAACTTCCCTACATGGCAGAGTTTGATGAAATTGCATCTAGTTGGTATTGGTGATATGGTGAAATACTATGTGGAAAATGAGTATGTAATACCTATTGTACCCTTAACTACCAAGGAGAGGAAAGAAAAACAAGAACACAATCAGGAAATGTTGGAGATTGCATCTACCCTAAGCTATCCTAAATTGGAAGACATTGAGGATGGTACTAATGCAAATAAAATGTAGGACACTTTAGAAGCTATATATGGTGGGGAAACAAATGTACTAAGAGCCAAATCTAAAAGCTCGAGAGGTAAGTTTGATGAAATGAAAATGCAAGATGGTGAGAATATTTCTTAGTATTGTGGTAGAATTAAGGAAGTAGTGAATGCTATAAGAGGAGCTAATGGAAATGTTGATGATGAGATTGTTATCAGTAAAGTATTAAGAACCTTGCTTCCTATCTATGCTATTAGAATTTCTGCAATACAAGAATCAAGATGTAACCCTGGTAATGTTCTAACTCTGGAAAGTCTTGTTAGCAAGCTTACTACTTTTGAGCTGTCTAATTATGATAACTTCACTATTCATAATGTTGAATCTACATTTAAGTCTCAAATGGTTCTTCATAAGCCTAAGAAGGTAAAATAAAGATGTGAGAGAAATGAAAGTGACAACAACAGTGACAGTGACACTTTTGATGATGATCTAGATGATCTTGAGGCACTTATGGCTAGAAGGCTTAAGAGAGGAAAAGGGAAATATAAAGGTAAAGTTCCTATTTTTTTTTTTCATGTAACAAAGTTGGCCATATTGCAGTAAGATTCCCTGATAGGATTGAAAAAGATGAGAAAAGAGAAAACATGTAGAAAGACAAGAGAAATCACAGAGATCACCGAAGGTACAAAGACTACAAAGACAAAGGTAAGAAATCTTGTGATATTGCTGAAGAGGAAACTAACATGGAAACTTGTGAATCTGATGAATGTGACATAGAAGTTGTTTATGCTACTATGAAAGATGATTCTAATGAAGATGAGAAAATTGCACTTATTTCGTATGTTAGTAAATGTGATAAATGGATTAGTGATAGTGGTTGTTCACATCACATGACTGGTGATAAAAGTAAGTTTGAAATCCTTAATCATTACAAATGTAGAAGTGTTAAGTTTGGTAATGATGCACCATGTTCTGTGAAAGGAAAAGGATCAATAAGATTGACTGATAAGATTAGATGTGATAATGCTTATTGGGTTGAAGGTCTTAACTATAATTTTTTGAGTGCGGCACAGTGAATAGTACTGGTTACCGAGTTGAATTTCAACACAGGAAGACTAAAATATTTGATGTCACTAGTGAACTAATTGGAATTAGAGAACAGACAAAAGGTAACTTGTTCTATCTAGACCTATCTGAAGAAACATGTTTTTTTGCACAATATGATGATGTATGGTTATGGCATAAGAGGTTGTGTCATGTAAATTTTGACAATTTAGTAAGTATCAGCAAGTTGAAGAAAGTTAGAGGTTTACCAAGATTGAAGAAACCTGATAATGTGATGTGTAAACAGTGTCAATTGGGAAAAATGACAAAGTCTAGTTTTAAGAGCAAGACATATACTTTTGACAATATTTTGGAATTGGTTCATACGAACCTTTGTGGACCTATGGGTGTACAAAGTTATTATGGTGATAAGTATTTCATTATGTTTTTTGATGACTATTATAGAATGATGACTGTAATGTTTTTGAAAGAGAAATCTGATGCATTTTAGCTGTTTAAGTGGTAGTTGGAAAAATTTGAAAAAGAAACTGGTAAAATCTTGAAATGTTTGAGATCTGAAAGAGGAGGAGAGTTTATATCAAATGAGTTCAATTTTTTCTGCAATGATAGAGGAATAAAGAGACCGATGTCTGCACCTAGGACACTAGCACATAATGGTATAGCATAAAGGAGAAACAAATCAATTACGGATTGTGCCATAACACTGATGATTGAGAAGAATGTTGCACAAAAATTATGGAGAGAAGTTGTAAGTATGGTTGTTTATACCTTGAACCGAGTACAAATCAAGAAAGGTACAAATGCTACACCTTTTGAGTTATGGTATGGTTATGCACCTAATGTGAAGTATTTTAGAGTGTTTGGGAATAAATGCCATATATTGAAAGACAATAGAAATCAAAATTTTGATGCTAAAAGTGATGAAGGCATATTCCTTAGATATTCCACTAAGAGAAAAGCTTACAAGTGTTTGAATTATAACACTAACAAAATTATGGAAATTACAAATGTTAGAGTTGATGAATATGTAGATAAGAATGAATTTGAGAGCAAGCAAGAGCTTGAAGATTACATATCTTTTGTATACATGAAAGAAGTAGAAGCTAGAAGTAAACCTAAACAAGATACCGAGGAACTACATGATTCTACCGAGTCACAACAAGATATTGTCGAGTCATAGCAGGATGTTGCTGAGCATCACTAGGATGCTGCCGAGCATCAACATGATGCTTCTGAGTATCCATAGGATGCTGTCGAGCATCAGCGGGATGTTGCCAAGCAATCAGAAGAATAGGCAGAGAATTTACAAGATGAACTTGAAGATCAAGACCAAGGAGAAATCAAATCTGAACCTACTTTCACATAGTATGTGAGAAGACATCATAAGCCTGAAAAAATCATTGGAGATAAAGAATCTAGAGTCATGACAAGAAGTAAGTTGAAAGATCATACATTCTTACTATGTGAGTTTGAGCCTAAAATAGTAAAATATTCTTTAGAGAATGAAGACTAGATACAAGCCATGAATGAAGAAATAGAGTAGATAGAAAAGAATAAAACTTGGACTCTAGTGCCAAGACCAGAAGATAATAATGTTATTGGAACAAAATGGGTATTCAGAAATAAGCTCAATGAACATGGAGAAGTTACTAGAAATAAAGTCAGACTGGTATGTAAGGGGTATGCACATGAAGAAGGAATTGAATATGGGGAGACATTTTCCCCTATTGCAAGATTGGAAGGAGTGAGGAATCTACTTTCTTATGCATCTTACAAAGGATTCAAAGTATATCAAATGGATGTCAAGTCTGCATTTTTGAATGGGATATTAGAAGAAGTATACATTGATCAACCAGAAGGATTCGTTGATCCAAGAAATAAGAATATGGTTTGCAAGATACACAACACATTGTATGGATTCAAAACAAGCCCCCAGAGTATGGTATGAAAGACTGCTCAACTATTTGATAAAGATTGGATTTGTAAGGACAAATGACAACAACAATTTGTACATGAAGATTGAAAAAGGTAAATGGATTTTGTTAGCTAAAATATTTGTTGATGATATCATATTTGGAGAACAAGACACCCTATGTCAAAACTTTTCAAATGAGATGCAAACTGAATTTGAAATGTCTATGTTTGGTGAGATCAAATTCTTTGTTGGTTTGCAAGTCTATCAAATGAAGAAAGTGTTAGAAATAGGAAATATTGAGAGGGGGGGGTGAATCAGTATTTCACAAACTTTTTCTTTTGCCCACTTATGGATATAACAGATTACTTTAGTGCATACAAAGATTATCAAGCTAATTAACAAACATACCAGTAAATAGAAAGAACTCATAACACATGATATGTTCTCGAGGAAACCCTGGCCAAGGGAAAACCCCGGTGGGGATGGTACCCAAAAAGATCACTAATCAAAAGTATCATGTTAGGGATATTGTACCTTGTTAGGAGTCAATTTACAATATATAGTAGATCTATCCTGGTTAAAGGACTTTAGGCCTTGTTAGATGCCTTAACCCTGTTAGGAGTTAGATTACAAAACCTGATCACCAGCTGAGCTCACTACCCAAACAGGTAATACAAAAATGTTTCTAACTGTAATATGGTACTGCTTACAACTTTGCATCAATAGCATTTTCTGCTATCACAATATACAACTATCGCAAGTTATCCTTTCTTTCTTTTTACACATCACATATATTTTTTTTATTACATTTCCAGTATGCCTAATATATGAGTTATTAGAGCTAATAACTTTACATGGTCAGCTTCCAAAATCTTTATCCAAGAGTAAAAATCTAGGATTTTGTCCCTTCATAATGTTAAGTCATTATTTTGACAAGCAAAAATAATCCCTTAACTCTTTCGCTAATACTATCTCCAAAATTGTTCTGTCTACAAAAACTATCTTCGGTAAACTTTGAATAACTTTGTCTGTACTACTCCAAACTTTATGCACACTGAGATGGGGTATCCTCATACTTTTTAAAAGCTTTAGTTAACTATGCAAACAAAAATATTGCTCCAATGGATGTCGCCAACTAAATCTTCATCGGGTGCTCTGTCAGGATCACTGTATCCATACTTAGACAATTTCTTCCTTCAACTTGCCATACTTGCATTCCAGATTCTGCACTCTTAATAGAGATCATATGTTTCCATAACGACAACATCTATGCATCCACATAAGCCAAATTGCCAACAATCTCCCCCTTTGTCATTGGTGGCAACATATGGGAAAATTGGCTAAGTGTGCAAACAAAACTTCAAAGTATTTACACAAAATTATGGCCAAAAGTTATACAACACATATACAATATTGTACTCCATAGAATAGCTCCCCCTATGAGTATCCTTCCTCAACATATATTCAATTTTCTTCTATCTCTCCCCCTTTGACAATAATGACAAAGATAGGGTGTACAAAAATTTCAAAAAAAAACTTTATACCTTGTTATCAGCTATTGCAAAGCTGGTAGGCTTGCAACACAGTCACCAAACTCTAATTTTCATGACTCAAAATCTTTCTCCCATATCTTCTTGATGGATTTAGCAACATTGAGTAGAGTACTCAATCTGTATGCTGCTGTTTGACAAGCTTGTACGGAATTAAAGCTAAACTTCTGAAAAGATGTCTTTGTTGAAAGACACTGCTCAATTTGGTCTTCAACAATTAAGGTCTTGATTGAGATGTGCTCTCTCAAGATGTTAATCCTAAGCATCTTTCTATTCTTCTCCTCTGCTAACATTTTGATTTCATCATTTAACTTCCTTATGTTCTTCTCTACAGAACTTATCTTTACATTTGGGCTTGACAAGGTGTTTGTTTCAGCTGTAATTGCATCTAGCTTCTCTCTAATCTTCTTATCTTCTTCATCTGTTAGGATTTCTAATTTTGTGCATTGAATATACAAACTCTTTCCAGTCTCAAAATGTTTCCTCAAATTCTTTATGCATACATCCAAATTACCAATATCATTTCGAATATTTACACTTAAATTTTGTTGCATTTCTGCTTCAAAGTCTTCCTGAACTTTTATTCTAGCAATATCCTTTAAGTTAGAAAATTTAGAGTCAAAAGAGTTTATTACTATTTTAGCTTTCTCAAGTGGATCTGATTCAAATACCTTAGTGCTGATCACACTCTCAAGTTTCTCTGTCAAAACTCTAACTTTGCCTTCAAGGTCCTTCACCTTCTTATTCTTTCCAATAATTTTATTAAGAGATGTGATGAACTCAAGATGATCATCATCTTCAACTTCTTTTCCAAGGTCTTCAAAAATTGAACCAATTTGTCTCTTCTTACTATCAGGTGCACTAGGGGTAGTGACCTCTATCAAAATTTATTTACCTTTAACTGTCTGTTCTGCTGGAACTGATTCTGATACTGTTGGTGTTTCCACTACTTCTGTATCCTTTTTTGATTCTATAATCTTCTCTTGCTCTTCTAAAGCCAAATTGTCAACAATGTTTCCTAGATCATGAAATACTGCATCATCTGACTCTAGTGTCACTTTGGTTCCTTCAATGTCCATTGATTCTTTGCCAATATTGATATGTGAAGAAGATGGGACTTCTTCAATACCAACTTCCTCTGCATGCGGTTCCTCTGATTTCTTCTATTGAGGGTCTGATTCAACATGCTTTCCTGCAACTATATCTGTAAGAACTTGCATTACTGCTTGCTCTGTCTCTTTCTGTATTTCCTCCTTTTTGCCTCCCATTATAAGGATTGTTCTTCTCTTAGTTCTCAATAAAGTTCCAAGAGACTTCAAGAATCTCTTCAAATGATCTTCATCCTCAACTTCATAGAACTATCTGATTACATGTTCTCTCATCTTTATGTCCTCTTCTTGTGCTCTCTATTTTCTATTCACAAGTCTGTTATACAAATCTTCTGGGATCTTACCATGAATAGTGCTAAGTTTCTTATCTGTCACAATCATATGTGTAATCATTGCATTTTCAAAATTCAATCTGTCAAATGATCCATATAGATCATAGAATTTATTTAACTTAGTGAAGTCTCCATCCTTCAATATATCTTCATTAACTCTTTCAATTCTTGGTTTCCAAGTTTTCTTCTTGATTGAAACTACATCATCATCTTTAATTACTGCTACATTTCTAGGTACAAGTGGTACAATCACTTTCTATCTCTTACCGGGTCCTGTTGCACTCACTTTTACTCTTTTGCTAGGAATAGGAGAAAAAGATTTATCTCCTTCATCTTTTTTAGGTACTTCAACTTTTACCTTTACTACAATAGGATCAACAGGATCTACACTAGATGCCTCAAGTGGAATTACAAGATTTTCACTTTGCTTCAAGGCTTCTGCAGTCTTCTTAGCTATGTCCAACTCATGACTTGACATACCTGATTCTTTTAGTATTTTCTTCATAGTAGATTCAACTCTCTTACTAGATTGCTTCTTTTCTCTCAAACTTACTGCAGAGTTGAAATTCTCTTCATAGGTTCCAAACCTATTTGCATGACCATCCAACTCACACTTTAACAGTCTATTCACATATCCTACTATTTCTGCTTTAGATATTTCATAGCCAAGAGGGTCTATGAATTCCATTCTAGGCTCAACTGCTTCAATGTAGGTGAAATCAGTGTCTACCATAAAACAAATGTCATCTTTATGCTTTTCAACTAAGGATTGAGGAATCCTTGATTTGTTCTTAACAATATTCTGAAAAGTCTTCAATACAAGCTTCACACTATCATTAACTTTATCAAAAAGGTGCTTCATGTAGACTGAGTTTATTCTTTCCATTGTGTTCACATTGTCACTCCAATCAACTGTGTAAGGAAATCTTCTCAAAATATGGAAAAACATATAGGTTATCAGAGATGAAAACCTAAACTATGTGTACTTAGCCTTCTTAATCTTTTCTAAGTTCTCAAATAACTGAATTTTCAAAATTTCACATAGGTCTACTTGTTTCTTCTCAATACACATAAGATAAGCTACATGAACCATTCCTGTAGCCATGTCATCTTCCCTTGAACTACCACATAATTTAGTTGTTAGGATCTTGCAAAGGTACCTAACATCATCTTGCTTAATCTTACTTATCACAATTCCTCTACCATTATAACTAGATCCAGTGTTGTCTAAAACAATCTTTCTCATATTCTTTTCATTCAGTGGAATCTCTCCAACTTTTGATAATCCAGTAACATCATGAATTAGGTCAGCAGTTATATCAATAACTCTATCCTCCATCCAGAATTTCCCATTTTGGATTCTACTTAAAATGATCTTGGTAAATTCCTCATCATTAAATTCATACTTCATGGAATATTTGATAATTTCATTATTCTCTAGGTGCCCATAAGCTGGTTTAACTGACATGTCTTGATTATACAATTTCCTATAATCATCACTAAAATCTGCATCTCCCAAACTTTCAAACTTGCAACCTAAATATCCTTTAACATTCTCAATGTGCAATACTTCGTCTGGTACGGATGATAGTGCTAGTCTGTTATCAATTTCAGCTGGTTCTACTGGTTCTTTCTTAATCTTAGGTCTATTATTATCCTTAACATTATGAACCATAGAAATATCCATCTTATCAACTGATTAAAGATTAATCAGTTAGAAATACCTCAACTTTGCAAATCTAGGGTTTCGATATGATCGTCGTTGCAAACTGCTTCCAAACTTCTTCAAATCATCCTCAACTCACTTTTTCTTCTTTCAAATCTCTTTTCAATCACTTTTTAATTGTGATAACTTTGATTTCGACCTTATAACACTTCAAATTAACTTGATATGACATCATATTCATTCATTTTGCTGCTAAAACTTCAAAAAGGTGATTTTGCAAACCTGCAATCATAAAACTTTCTACGACCTCGCAAAACACAATATTTTCTTTTGCACACTTAACCATGGCATTAGTACAACATAATAAACCTATATCTAACTATGCAAAACTTAACTCATTCAAATTCCTAATCTACACTAATCCTAAGTCCTAAACTACAAAAACTTATATAATTTAAGTACTTAAAGAAGGGTCAGGTAAAGATTCATCCTTACCATTAGTTACATTACCTTCCTGACTACTTTCAGTGCTTAATATACCTCCTTGATCTGTGCCTTTATCAAATTTTACTTCATCTTTATTGCTACAACAACCTTTCTCTTTGTTTCCTACATTTTCATTCCTTCTTGCATTGTTCCTAGGGTTAGGGTTATGATGATAACCTCCATTGTTCATTCTACAAAATCTTGCTGAGTGTCCAAACTTATTGCATATCTAACAAATGATTCCATTATTTCCAAATCTCTGTCCTTGCTGGTTAATTTGTGACCTGCAATTTCTAGCAATATGTCCTACTTTGTTGCATCTAAAACATACTACCACTTTTCTTTGATTCATTTCTTCAATAGATTTCTTATCTACATTGTTAGTATTCCCAATCATTCTATCATAATTATTCAAAATTACTTTAGGTCTTCTACATTAGTTAGCTCTGTGTCCAAAACTATGACAATTATAACAATGTCCATTAAGAGGTTTAAATTGCTTACCTATGCAATCTCTCTTCATGTGTCCAATAGTATTACAAGCAAAACATCTACCTTTGAATTCTCTTTGCATACCTTTAGATGATTCTTCCTATTTTGATTCTTCTTTCTCTCTAGGTGGTTCTTCTTTAGGTGGATCTTCCAATGTGTTCTCATCTAGCTTTATTTCCTCCACACTTTTAGATGTCTTCAGATCTGGCTTCTTACTTTCATGGATTGTTCTAAACATACTAAATCCATATCCAGTCCTATCAAAGAATGGTTCTTCAAAAGAAATTTGTTTTCCAGTCTTATCACTATTTGAATATAGCCTTTCAAGTTGTTGTTTAGATTGAGTTAATTCACCTTTCACAATTTTATTATACTTCTCAAGTTCCACATACTGCACTTTTACTTTTTCAGATTCGGATGTTTGCTTTTCAAGTCTTGATCTCAGATCTTCATTCTCAATTTTCAATTTTTCATTATCAGATCTTAAATTTCCATCTTTCATACTAAGTTTCAGATTTACTATCTTCAGTTCATGCTTAAGGATCTCATTTTATTTTTTTAATTCATCACAATCTTCAACAAGCATATCAGATTTCTTTTCAGATTTCAGATCTTCAATCTTACCTTTTAATTTGTCAATAGCATTCTTTGCATCTTCATATTTTCTTCTTAAGGAGTTTCTTTCATTAGTAAGCATATCAATCTGTTCAAGAGCTTCTTCAAGATTCTTCTAAAGTTGATCCATATCCATAGAGATCTTACTCAAGCTGCTAAGCTTTCCTTGAATGTTCCTTCTCTGAGTAACTGCGCTCTGATACCAATTGTTAGAAATAGGAAATACTGAGAGGGGGGGGTGAATCAATATTTCACAAACTTTTTCTTTTGCCCACTTATGGATATAACAGATTACTTTAGTGCATACAAAGATTATCAAGATGATTAACAAACATAGTAGTAAATAGAAAGAACTCATAACACATGATATGTTCTCGAGGAAACCCTGGCCAAGGGAAAACCCCAGTGGGGATGGTACCCATAAAGATCACTAATCAAAAGTATCTTGTTAGGGATATTGGACCTTGTTAGGAGTCAATTTACAATATATAGTAGATCTATCCTGGTTAAAGGACTTTAGGCCTTGTTAGATGCCTTAACCCTGTTAGGAGTTAGATTACAAAACCTGATCACCAGCTGAGCTCACTACCCAAATAGGTAATACAAAAATATTTCTGACTATAATATGGTACTGCTTACAACTTCACATCAATAGCCTTTGCTGCTATCACAATATACAACTATCGCAAGTTATCCTTTCTTTCTTTTTACACATCACATATATTTTTTTTATTACATTTCAAGTATGCCTAATATATGAGTTATTAGAGCTAATAACTTTACATGGTCGGCTTCCAAAATCTTTATCCAAGAGTAAACCTCTAGGATGTTGTCCCTTCATAATGTTAAGTCATTATTTTGACAAGAAAAAATAATCCCTTAACTCTTTCGCTAATACTGTCTCCAAAACTATTCTGTCTGCAAAAACTGTCTTCGGTAAACTTTGAATAACTTTGTCTGTACTGCTCCAAACTTTATGTGCACTGAGATGGGGTATCGTCATACTTTTTAGAAGCTTTAGTTAACTATGCAAACAAAAATATTTCTCCGGTGGATGTCGCCAACTAAATCTTCATCGGGTGCTCTATCAGGATCACTGTATCCATACTTAGACAATTTCTTCCTTCAACTTGCCATACTTGCATTCCAGATTCTGCGCTCTCAATAGAGATCATATGTTGCCATAATGACAACATCTGTGCATCCACATTAGCCAAATTGCCACCAGAAAGGTATATATATTACTCAATCTAAATATGTCAAAGGAGATATTGAAAACTTTTGGTATGGAAGATTCCAGACCAGTAAGTACACCTATGGCCACTAGAAAAAAATTGTCTACAACTGATGATACAATTGAAGTAAACCAAACCTTGTATAGATCTATGATTGGAAAGGTACAATATGTTGTCCATAGTAGACCAGATATTGCCCTGGCAGTTTGGATTGTTGCAATATTTTCTGCAAATCCTAAAGAGAGTCACATGACGACAGTGAAAAGGATATTGAGATATCTTAAAGGAATAGAGGACTATGGATTGTATTACAAGAAGAATGACAAGTTTGAACTGAAAGTTTACATTGATGTGGATTGGGCTGGAAATGTTCATGATAGAAAGAATACAAGTGGTGGTGCATTCTTTCTGGGAAAGAGATTAGTCTCTTGGACAAGTAAGAAATAGAATTGCATCTCCCAATCTACAGCAGAAGCTAAGTATGTAGCAGCAACAGTAAATTATTCAAATTTAGTGTGGATAAAAAAATTGTTAAAAGGTATGAAGGAGGAAATCACTGAGCCGGTTGTTATTTTTTATGATAACACAAGTGGTATTAACTTATTAAAGAATTCTATTATGCACACTAAGACTAAGCATATTGCTATCAAGTATCATTACTTGAGAGAGTTGGTTCAACACAAAGAAGTGAGATTGGAGTATGTGAATACAAAGGAACAATTAGAAGATAAGATGCTCATGAATATCTTAGAGGTAAATTAGGGGTCATTCCCCTAATTGAGGCTACCTAGAAGCATATAGGAGCACTTCATCAAATGTTCTAATCATCCAATCTACATGGTAAAGATGTAAGAGACACAAGTTTATTTGGCATTGTTGTCAAAGAGGGAGATATTCAGGAAGAGAGATATAACATGGAAAAATCAATCAACCTTAGGGATAAAGAAAAGTAAATGGCCCTAAGAAAAGAGGGAGAGATTTAGATATAGAAAAGATAAATCTATCCAAGAGGAATTGGTACTTGGATGTGTTGGATGAGAATCAGAATGAAGATAAGGATATTAATGGATATCTATTGCATAGAGATTTTTTGTTGTTTTGGATTGTTTGGTGAATCATATGATATTCATGTGGTGTTTCCATCAATGCCAAAGAGGGAGATTGTTTGAAACTACAATTGAAACAATTATTATATTGTCATTGATGCCAAACCTTAATTGGTAAGACAATTTCTATCTAGGAGAGTACCATATCTTTTGATGAAGAAGATGAGGAGATAACAAGAGAACCTAAGGAAAGGTTGAGTTATGTGATACTTACATGGGTACTTGATTAGTTGGAATATTGACAAGATAATGTGTTGTTTATCTTTAACACTAAGTGAAGAAAAAAGACTAGAAACATAGGCTTAACTGAGAAAAAGTGAAGAAATCTAGTTTAAGCTGAGTGATGTTAGTGTCGACCGATCACCAATATATGTCGAGAAAATATAGTATTGACTAAACATTAGTAATTGTCAAGTGACAGATAATTTCCAAGAATAAAAATGTTAGCGATGATTGAGATATACAGTAATGATCAAGGAGATGAACATAGTATTGACCAAGTGTCAGTAATTTACATTTTGAGAAAGAATTGAGAATCCCAGTCGACATAATTGAATTCTTGGGATATGTAAAATGTGTTGACTTTATTAATGAATAGTATAAAAAATTTAATGCATGGTAAATCATTTTCTTATGATTTCAAAGAGAATTTTGGAGATGTATCTAGAAGGAAAAGAAGGAGAACATAATGATGGAAGGATTCAATGAATCTGACCTAAACCTAAGATCTATAGAAGAGATTAAGCAAAAAAATATTAATCTACCTGAGCAAGGAGGTATAAGATTAACCTAATTGTGAGGTTACAAACAAGAGAAAAGAGGTTGATGTTATTGACTAATAAGTCTAAGCAGAAGGTTGTAGGTGAAGCTGTGAAGGAGCTTAACAGAGTTGTGATTGCTTGAGGAAAATTCTGAGCAGATCAGAGATGGAGATGAAAATGAAGATTAGTCAGTAAATCAGCATATGTGCAAAGTGGATCTATATTTGAAAAGTGATTTGTATATTTTTAGATCAGAACCTACTGTTACTTTCTAACCATTGTATCATTCTAAATCCTTTAATCAAGGTTGACCTAACAGTCATTTTGTATAAATCCTTTAAGCAAGGTGACATTCTGATGGAATGTTCTTAAGCCCTCTAACAAGGCCAGTCTTAATAGGGTGATTAAATCCTTTAACAAGGTCACATTTAACAGTGTGTATTGAAAACCTTTAACCAGGTTGGATTTTCATAGAGCTCACTTCAAAAGAGTGAAAATTAGTAGCATGTTACAAGTGTTTTTTTCCAAATTGGGTTTCCACTATAAATCCTAGTGTTATACTTGTGTGAATGATTTTGATGTGGATGATGTTGAAAGTTTTATATTTTGCAAGTTATTTACTTTAGGACAGTGGACTGGAAGTTTTATGTTATTGGTATATGCTATAGAGACCGAGTTGAATGATGATTAGATCTAAGATTGTTGAAGAGATAAAAATTTGAATTGGTACATCTAGACCTAAGAACAATTGATTCAACCCCCCTCTCTATTGTTCTAAAATCATTCTAACAAACAGTGTTATGTGAATTTTAAAATTGGAAAGTACTATGATAAAGTGTTATGTGATATCATGCCTATGGATTGTTGTCACATCTTGTTGGGTAGACCTTGGCAATATGATAGAAATGCTATATATGATGGAAGATTGCATAAATATACTATTTGGGTTGATGTGAGAAGAAAAATCTTGTTACATCTGATTGAAGAATCTGTTAGTAATGTTTGTACATTTGTGAATTTTTATTTGATGGAAGGAAGAAAGTTTGTTAAGGATTTGAAGAAGAATGATGTGTGCTTTGTTGTGATTCCTAACAAATCAAGTGATAAAATACTGGATAACATCCCTGAAGAGATTGATAAGATACTCACTGAGAATAGAGAGATCATTTTTGATAATGTACCTGATGGTTTACCACCCAAGAGAAGCATTGATCATTGTATGGATCTGATTCCTAGAGAAATTTTACCAAATAAGGAACCACATCAGTTAACACCTATCGATAATTAGGAACTTAACCAACAAATTCAAGAATTGTTACAGAAAGGTTTGATCTGAGAAAGTTTGAGTCCATGTGTAGTACTATCTGTATCGGCACCTAAGAAGAATGGAGAATGGAGAATGTGTACGGATTCCTAAGTAATTAACAAAATAACAATGAAATATAGGTTTCCTATACCGAGAATGGATGACATAATGGACAATTTGACTGGAGCAAAGTATTTTACAAAAAAATGATTTAAAAAGTGAAAATCATCATATTAGAATCAGAGAAGGTGATGAATGGAAGACTATTTTCAAGACAAGAGAAGGTTTGTATGAGTGGTTGGTTATGCCTTTTGGTTAAACTAATGCACCGAGAACTTTTATGAGACTGATGAATGAGGTTTTGAAGAAATTCTTGGGTAAATTTGTGATTGTATACCTAGATGACATTCTAATATTTAGTAAGACTAGAGAAGAACATTTGTTGCACATTAAACAGGTATTGTAGAGATTGAAAGAAGAAAAGTTGCTAATTAATTTGGAAAAATATTCCTTCATGAAAGAAGAGATTGTGTATTTGGGATTTGTGATTTCAGTTGATGGTTTGAAAATGGATCCTGAAAAGGTTGAAGCTATTTTGAATTGGCCTACACCTTAAAATGCTAGTGAGGTAAGATCATTTCATGGTTTAGCAAGTTTCTACCAAAAGTTCATCAAAATTTTTAGTTCAATTTGTAATGCTATGACTGAGACTATGAGAGGAGATAAAAGAGAATTCAAGTGGACACATGGAGCTGATAAAAGTTTTGAGAATTTGAAGTAGAAGGTTGAATTGTCTGTGTTGGCTTTACCTGATTTTAATAAGGTATTTCAAATTGAATGTGATGCAAGTGGTAATGCAATAGGAGCTATTTTGAGTCAAGAAGGTAAACCTGTTACTTTCTTTAGTGAGAAGTTGAATGATGCAAAAAGGAAATATTTTGTGTATGATCAAGAGTTCTATGTTATTTTTCAAGCCCTAAATAAATGGAGACATTATTTGATACCAAGTGAGTTTGTGTTGTATACTGATCATAAGGGTTTACAATATTTGGGTAGTCAGAATAAGTTGAATCAGAGACATATGAAATGGGTTGAATATTTGCAGAGTTAAACATTTTTGATAAAACATAAGAGTGGAGTCACTAACCAAGTTGTTGATGCATTGAGTAGAAGAAGATATTTGATGACCGAAATGAGAATTGAAGTTCTTGGTTTTGATGACATGAAAGATTAGTATAAAAATGACCCTGATTTTTCTTAGCCATAGAGGAAGTGTAGAGAAACTATTCAAGATCAATCATGTACTAAATGGGAAGACTATTTCATTAAAGAAGGTATGTTGTTTAAAGGTATTCAGTTGTGTATATCGAGAGGATTAATGAGAACTAATTTGATAAAGGAGAAAAGTAGCAGTGGTTTGGCTGGACATTTTGGTATTGAAAAAACTTTGAATTTTCTTAAGGAGAAATGTTTTTGGCTACAATTGTCTAAGAATGTTCAGAAATTTGTAAGAAGTTGTGGAATTTGTCAAGTTTCAAAGGGAGTAAGTCAGAATACTAGATTATATACACCGATCTCTATTCCTAAGAAACCTAGGATTGATATCAGTATGGATTTTGTTCTTGGCTTATCGAAGATAGTAAGAGGTAATGATTCTATATTTATTGTGTTGGATAGATTTTATAAGATGGCACATTTCATACCCTATAGAAAAACATCAGAAGTAGTGCATATAGTAGATATTTTCTATAAAGAAATTGTCAAATTGCATGGATTACTGAGGAGTATCATCTCTGACCGAGATAGTAAGTTTTTTTGATACTTTTGGAAGACTCTTTGGAAGAAGTTGGGTACCGAGTTGAGGTATAGTTCTACATTTCACCCAAAGACTAATGGATAGACAGAGGTTGTAAATAGAAGTTTAGGTAATTTTTTGAGATGTTTAGTTGGGGATAAACCAAGTAATTGGGATTCTATGTTGGCACAAGCAGAATTTGCATACAATAATTCAGTGAATAGGAGTACTGGAAAAACACCTTTTGAGATTGTTAATGGCATACAAGCGAGAGGTATATTAGATTCAAAGGACATTGCTGGTGAAGAAAAGAGAAGTGTTGAAGGAGAAGATTTTGTTGAGTCCATGAAGAAATTGCATGAGGAAGTGAGACATAGGATGGTGAATAGTAATAAAAAGTACAAGGACATAGTAGATAGATCAAGAAGACATAAGACTTTTATAGTTGGGGATGAAGTAATGGTACATTTGAAGAAAGACATATTTCCTATTGGAAACTATGGAAAGTTGAAAATGAATAAATTTGGTCCTTACAAGATATTGAGGAAGTTTGATAGTGGAAATGCTTATGATATTGAGTTACCTGATGACATGGATATATCATCTCTATTCGACATTTTAGACTTGTGTGAATATCATGAACCTGATGAAGATATGATAGTGCCAAATGATTATCATAAGAAACTGACAGAAGAAGTTGGGTAGATTTTGGAACAAAGAGTTGGCAGAAGCACAAGAGAAAAGGAATACATGGAGTATTTGGTAAACTGGAAGAACAGACCGATTGAAGATAGTTCATGGATTACACAATTTGAGTTGGATTCAGCTTTGGTTGTACCTACTACATGATTTGGAGAATCATCTCAAAACAACCCTAGGTGTCTAATGCGGGAGCATCTTGGGTTCTTGGCAATCCTATATCACGAAAAAAAAGTTAGAGTTGTTAGTTGTTCTCGGTAATAGTTTTTGGGCTCTCTATGACGTATTCTTGTTTCCACCAATGGGGTTTGGTTGCTACTCAGTTTATTCATTCATCGAGTTGACTGGATTGGTTCATTGAGTTAATTCCCTATCACTCGGTAATCTTGTTCACCAAGTGGTTTATTTTGGATTTCTGTTGAGGCTAACTTGTGCATTAAATTTTGGTCATGAAGTTAATGTTTGCATCGATCATTGGGAAGCGTGTGGACCTAGATCTAGTCATTTATTTCTCCAATGATGGATCTAAAGGTTGACTTGTTTTGGTAGCCTCTTGTATAAATAAAGTAGTTGGTTTTAGTTTTAGGGATCGGTTGGAAGTTAGGAGATAGGACCTGAAAGTGGAAACCTAGCGTGTTGGAGGACTATTGTAATTGAACTCTAAATATAATTGGCCGTAACCAAGAAGGCCTTACAGCCCACCATGTATGAGGTTATTTGATGAATAATAGAGGATTTACCCTACATTCTCTCTCTCCTATTGTGTTATTGCTTCTATGTGTTGTTTGTGCAAGGAGGTTGGTGATTAGGGTGTGCCTTTGGCCCCTCTTCATGAACTTCCTTGCATCAAAACCTTCAAGGATTATACAACGAGATATTTTCATTCCCTTTTGAGTAGAATGACAAGAATAATGATCTATTGTGAATGGGTAAAGAATAATCCCCACATTCTGATCACTTACTAAATCCCTCCTGCTACCTTCCAGATGCTCCACTATCTCCAATGAACTAGTAAACCGTCCTCTATGAACAACTATATTCTTCTATTAGGAATAATATGGCATTAATAGTTTCAGCTGAAAACATGTTTTAAAACATCTACATGTGTGAACGAGCCCTCCAAAAATAATGACCACCTTGATTTCTAATGACCCTTCATAAATGCATTGGCATTTCATAGTACCCTAAAAGCCTCGGTATGCAAAATGTAACACATTTTATATCTCACAAACCTTGTATTTGTTTCTTTCTTGAAATAAAGATGTTCACTATTTCGCAACCCCTTCATAGCATCTTCATGTGATATAGAGATCATTATTCTCTTTGAATTTTTAGTGACTTGGTAAAGAATGAATATTTTCTGGTAGGTATTTATCAAAATTTTTAGGGATTTCTCACCCTAATAGTGGCCCTATTTGGGGATGAGGAATTGCTTTATGGGTTCCTACAAGAATCTATGAGATCTCTAGGCAGCGAACCACCTGCAATGACAAAAAACACAAAACCACAAAAATAAAAAACTATGATACAACAAGAAAATCTTCACTCTTAGTAGAAAAAATGCTTTAGGAACTAGCCATGAACTAGTAGCTCCTGGATTTCTCATGAGGTATTTTTTAGATAATAAGAGCACTTTCCTTCTTTACTCATGGTCACATATGGACCATCCCATAGCAGATCAAACTTTCCATATTTCCCTTTGTCATGATCCTTCGCATTCCATTTGATCACCCATTATCCTTCACGAATTTTTTTATTTGTGGATGCTATATCATGAAAATCTAGTATTTTTTTTGAATATTCTCATTTTTTTAAAGTTCTCCCCTCTAATTATCATCCAGCTCAACCAAATTCTCCATACTTTTTTCCATGAAATTCACATCCTCAACATCTTCTTGGATTATGAACTTATAAATTGGCGATAAATTATTTAGGGGTAATCTTTCCTTTTTACCATACACAAGATCAAAAGGAGAACATCCAATAGACTTGTTAATAGTGATCCTATCAGCCCATACAACCAGTGGAAATTTTTAATCCCATGCTCTTTTATTGCTAGAAAGCATTCTCTTGATAATTTTTAATGATTTTTAGTTACTTGATTTCACCTAGCCATTTCCTTAAGGGTGATAAGGGGTAGAATATGAAACTCTAATCACATAAATATCACAAAAGTTAGTGAATTAATCATACCTAAAACACATTCCATTATTAGTGATCAACTTACACGGGATTCCGAATCTAGTCAAAATATTTTCCATCAAGAGTTTGATCGCCACTTTACTAGTTGATTGCCTAGTAGATATGTCTTCCACCTATTTCGTAAAGAAATCAGTGGCTACTAGAACTCAAGAATGACCTCTTATTGATTCATCATGAATCTCTCCAATAATCTAAACCCCATATTTGGAAAGGTTCTTCTATTTGCAGGGGTCTGAGAGGAAATGCTCCTTGATATTTCAACTTTCCAGAGAATTTTTGACAAGGTTCACATTCCTTGACATATTTATGACAATCCTGAAATAGAGTCGGCTAGTAGTATCTTGTCCTTGGGATTTTAGAAGTGGTCTTAGCTGAGAAGTTCCCTCCACATACACCATCATGCAATTCTTTCAGTACTCTTTTAGCTTGATATTCATCTAAGAAAAACAACAAAATCCCCTCCAAATTTTTCCAGTACAAGTCACATTCAATGAGAACATATTTAGATGATTTTAGCTATAGTGATCTATTATGATTATCAATCAATCCTTTGGGGAGCTTCATGTGTTTTAAAAAATAAACTATATCTTTATATCAAGAGACCATTTCAATACTAGTAACTGTGTTTTCCAGGTCCACATGATTTATTTGAGTAGCTTCTAAATTCAATTTAGCCATGAGTTTTGTTAAAATTTGACCACGTACCAACTTAGTGATCTAAATGTTGATGTTGAACTCTTGAACCTGGTCAATCCATCTGCACCTCCTTCCAGTTACTTTAGACTATCTTAAAATGTCCTTTACTACAACATTTGAGGCATAAGCAGTTACCTCAGCTCCCACCAAGTAAGGCCTAAAATACTTTACTAATTTGACTAATGCATAAGATTTTTTAGTAGTAATATCATGCTTAAGTTTAGAAGCTTGCAATTTTTTACTGAAAAATGAGATAGGTTGTTCATTCCCTTCATCATTCTTTTGCAAAATCACTGCTGCAATAGTATGATATGAAGCAAAAGACAAAATTTGAAAAGGTTTATTAAAATTAGGAGATTTCAACACTGGTGCCTCCTTAATTTCCCTTTTAATTCTTAAAAAAGAATTAGTGCCTTCAGTTGTCTAATTTAGAGTAGCCCCTTTTTTCAACATCTTTGCAATGGGCTTTACTATTTTAGAAAAGTTTGGTACACATTTTCTGATAAAATTGATTTTTCCAAAAACTTATTGGATCGCCTTCTCTATTTTAGGAATGGTGATCTTTTCAATAAAATAAGTCCTCTTAGGATCAATCCTTATTCCCTCCTTTGATACAATGTTTCCCAAAGACTTTCCCTAAGTGACTCCAAAGTGACATTTGTTGGGATTCAAAGATATTCCATATTCTAATGCTTGAAGAAAAATCTTCTCCAAATGCTTACAATGATCTTCAAATTTGTTTGAGTATGGAGTGAGATCATCCTTGAAGATAGCCATGATGACATTGACCAAATCATCAAATTCAACATCAATATCTCTCTGAAAATTAGCTCATGCATTCGTCACTTTGAACAATATCCTCACATAAACATATGTACCCCAGGGAGTAGTGAATGTTGTTTTATATTGATCTTCCTCTTTAACTTTAACTTGATTATATCTTTAAAAACCATTCATCATAGACAACAATTCATTCCTTGTGACCATTTGTAATAGAGCCTCCATGTTTCGTAATGCATAGTTATCCTTAAGTGATGACATATTTAGGTTCTTGAAATCAACACACAATTTGATGTCACCATTCTTCTTCCTAACCAGGACCAAATTTTACACCCAATTGGAATTCCTTATAGGCTTGATGTCCCACCATCATTGAGTTTCATTAGTTCTTCTCTCACCTTGAGGACTAATGTAGGGTTAATAGGTCTTTTCCTCTAATGGAATAGCTTGGCATTTGGCTTGAGTGGAATCTCATGTTGGAATAAATCTTCTCTATACATTTTCAACTCATCATATGACCAAGAAAACACATGTTTGTATTTCCTTAGGAGTTTTATTAGTTCAAACCTTATCTTTGGTGCAAGTTTTTTCCCAAGACAAACCTCCCTTGGTGCAACATCCAAACCAAGATTTATTTTTTCAATATTTTCCTAAGTAGATGGGGTGGGTATTTTATCTATCTTTTCATCCTTGCAAAAGGTATGTTCAAGAGAAACCAAACCCCTAGGAATCTTGTTATTTTTTAATTGCACAATGTCCTTTCCAAAAAAAGTCTTTTTATCATTCATGATCTCCATGAAAGCATTGAAATCTATCTCCTAACCTTGATACTAGTTTTCACATTTGAGGAATCTCAATAAATATTGATCATCTTAAAAAATCTTCCAATTATAGATATTGACAAAAGCATACCAAAATTAGGAGAAACCTCTACAAGAGTAATATCAATTTTATATGTAGCCTCTGGGCATTCAACAATTTTGAACTCAACATCTTTCATTATGCTTGTTATCACTGTTATAAATTTGTCCAGCCCCATGCTAGTATTTTTGAAAAATAATCCAATTTAAGGGTCTGAGGGTTAGGTTTTATATTGAAAACCCTACGTTTCGTAAAGCCCTAATTATTTTTGAAACTTGTTATATTTTGGCATTACTTTTTGGCTCACTAATTCTCCAAAATATGCATGTGCTAATTTTCACCCCCTTTGACCCATCACTTCATAGGTTATATTGTTAAGTTGTTAGGTGGGGTACTTTTTAATTTATTTCATTTAGAAGCCTAAGTTTCGATATTATTTCTCAATAGTTTATTCTCTCTAAAATATGTGGCTGTCATTGAACTGCAAGTCTTCCCATTGTCAGAATATCTGACATGCGCTTTAGTGATGAGGTGCCATCTATCCAAGCGGGCCCGACTAGTAACAAGATGTGCTGGCATTTAAAGAATAGATTGCATCAACGGTTGTCGCTATACCATTGGACCAAGATAATAACCTTTTAAGCATTGCGGTATAGTGACAACCATCTGATGCTTTAAGGTGGATGAGATGGTAGGTGGGACCTTGAACCTCCAAGCCAGTATAACATGTATGTTTGTTATTGGTTAAGGTACAGTGATGTGGTGGTTGACTGGACTTTAAAATGGTAAAAGGGACTTCAAGAAAGGGGCTCGCCCATTTGTAAACGTGGCATCTTTTGATTCGACAGAAGTTAGGTGAGGTGTCATGGTAGGGCCTATCTTCCTAGATGATTAAAGTACAACAAGATCTAGTGGTTGTCATCATACCACTAGGATAAGATGCACATTTTTTAGGGTTAGCGGTATAGCGATGGCCGTTGATCTTGCTTAATGATAGAAACTGAAAGGTGGGGTCACTTCTTTGAGAATAAGTAAAGAGATACATGTTGAAAAGGATCTTATGGCTTTTGTTACACCTCTGGGTGGAGATGCTTGAGTTTTATGCTTGCGCTTTAGCGACAGGGTGACACCTATTGGCTCAGATCAAGATGAAGTTAAGTTATGTTTTTCCCACATGATTAAATTGAAATGTTTTCATTGGTTGAAAAATCATTTGGGAAAAGGTGGAAAGGATTTATGTGGCTTTGTTTATTGATCATCTGATGCACTGAAAATAAATTGAATCAACAACTATATTTCAAATTTTGCTCTATGACATTTTTCACGTCTTGCGAATGCTGAGGCTGCCAACTTTCAGTAATGGTGGGTTTAATGAGCTACGTGTAGATGGACTGTAAGTAGTTGGTGACATTATATATTGAAATTCAAATGTTGTTTCTCTTTACTGCTCTCATAAACCTTCTGGTGATTTGGATTTCCTCAAGGAGCGATTTTAAGCGAAGAATTTGCAGGTATCTGGTAGGTTTATTTTTTGAGTTCAGAATTGCTTAAACTCTGTGAAGGTATTGCAAGGAAGTTTCTATTTGCTAGTTTATAGCATTTAGGGTTCTCTTGAAGTATTCATATATTATTCTGTAAAGGCCCTAGTTTCAAAATGTCACCAAAGAGAAATTTTTCTAGTCAGACGGAGTATAGCAAGAGGGGTTTTTTTGAAGATTTGATGCAATTACTCTCGCATTCTAATAATGGGGTAGAAAGGATGAAAGATCTTGTCCCAAGAAACCCTAGGGACCTAATGGCTAAGGCACTCCATGATAGAGGAAATTGGATGCGAGATGCTAAGGTGGGAGAGAATCATAATGGCCTTAGCTTGTTTAGGGCAGCTTACTCACAGAGAAATTCCTGTGCTCCCCTTAGTAACATATGGCAATTTGATGTTGGGAGGTTAATATGCCCTGGTGTTTTCATGGATGTTGAGTTGTTGATACAAATTTCCAAGTGCTATGATCTTGTGACAAGGTGTGTCAAGGATGTCAATGGAAAGAACCTAATTAGCATTGTAGAGGATGAGATTAGGGAAGTGTTTTCACTGAATGACCCTTCGATGGGGTTAGAGAAGATAGATTTCAAAGAGTTTACAGAGATATATGAGGTACATAAGGATATTTTGAGAGCAAGGCCTCTAAAGGAATTCATTGATCAAATTGGATCAATGTGTGTTGTAAGTGCAAGCACCCCAGAGCCTTTTAGGCTAGATTTGTTTAGTAAGAGAACACAAGATTTTTATAAGTCTCTCACCTTAATTCTAGGGTATGATGAAGCAACTCACATGCCAGTCTCATACATGTTCATGATGGTACAAACACTTCACCCCCATTTGTCATTGATTTTTGATTTTGCATCTTATTTGGCTAACTTGATCCATGAGGGATTGCAGGGAATTAGGAACATGAAGGTTACTAGGCCATTTGGATGGTATTCAATGATTATGCACATGTTCTTAAACAAGGGGGAGGGATTTTTCAGTTCAACAGTGAATACTATGAAAGAAAGAAATAGAGAAACCCTCCCAGTCCAGCTATGGACCACAACTCTATCATGGGATAGGATGGATGCCAGTTATATTGCTTTTGACAGAGATTTTTCTTCTAGACTTAGGACTTTGCTATTCTTTGACAATCCTAGAATCCCAATGGAGTTACTGAGACTGACCAGGCCAAAGGAATACTGTCAGGACATCACTATTGTCCACAATTTTGGGGATATAATTTTATACCTTGTTTCTACAGTTTTCAGAGTGTATGGTTGTAGAGTGGCACCTTATATCTTTCCCTACCAAGTTCCATTAAAAATAGGATATGCTAAAATCTTAAGACAGATTGGTGACTTGCAATAGTCCACTCTCACTGGTAAGGGAAGGGGAACTTTTTTCCCAGATATAACTATTGCACACCAATATGTGATTACTAAAGGAGGATGGGTGCATTTAAATAAGGTCTTGCAACCCTATAGAATGTCCAGAGTAGTGGTTAGTTGTGTAGACATAGAAGGTTTTCTTTCAGGAATGTTCAAAGATAAAACAAGGTGTGCTTATATAGAGCATCAATTTAATTTCCCCGAGGACATAATAAGGAATGAGTTTGATCTTCAAACTCAAGAAGTTAAGAAAGAGAAATGGATTGTCTACAAAAAGACTGCGGATTTCATCTAGAATTTTGATGGAGCCTATGATCCATTAAAAGGTTTTGAGCCATGGGCAAAGTGTTGGATACAATTATCTGAAGGACATTGTTGGATTAGCTATGTGTTGTCTTTGATGTCACACAAATGTCATATCAATTATCACTCCCAGTATCTATCGAGTTCAGTCGGTCAGCTAAGTAGTTCTCAGTATCTACCGAGCTTAGTCAGTCAGCTAGGCAGTTTTTAGTGTCTACCGAGTTCTCTCGGGTGTCTAAAGGAAACATGATAGGATAACAGTGTTAACTGAGCCTCCTCGATTATCAAAGGAAATTAGTGGTTACTGAGCTCTCTCGGTCTCCAAAGGATGTTACAAAATTCACTATGGTTATCGAGTTCTCTTAGTCACCGAAGGAAATCTTTTCAGGATTAATGTTTACCAAGCAAGGTCGACCCTTTTAATGAATTTTGTTATTACAGTTTGTTTATCCCAGTTGACTGTTATAATAATTATTAGTGCCGACTTGTCAATCTAAATGATTATGAAATGACATATATATATAGAAGGTCAAATGATGAATAAGAGCAATACAACATGCAGAAATCATTTTGAAGAAAGGTGTATGTGAATTTTGAAGGATGGTCAGATATCCTTGAGGAGAAGCAAAGATTTAATTGATCAGTAAGGATCTAGTGAAACAGAACAGAGATCTATATTCAACAATTCAGTTGCAGGTTATTTCATTGTTACTCTCTAGCAATTGTAGCAGTGATATCAAAATCTCTTAACCGAGTTGGTTTAACAACCATTTTGTAAATCCTCTAACAAACAGTTCTATTGAATTGTTTCAAGACCTCTTACAAGGCCACTCCTAGCAGGGTAATTAAATCCTCTAACAAGGTCACACCTAACAATGTGTTTTGTAACCTTTTACCGGGTTGGCTTCTAACTAGGCATCACTTCAGAAGAGTGAAAAATAGTAACTAGTTACATAGGTGGTTTTTCCCATATTGGGTTTCCACGGTAAATCTGGTGTCTCTTGTGTTCATGTTATTTTCTTTATTCATGTAAGTTAATTAGTGATGAATGCTTGAGAACAGTTTAATTATTACACACTTCAAGGATCAAGTTTTCAACATTTCTCTGTATATTTATTGAGTGGCATAGTAAATAATTTGTTAAGATATTTAAGGGATCAGTGGTAATATTTTTGTGGTTAACTGATTCACCCCCCCTCTCAGTTACTGCATCTATATTTCCAACAAAAAGAAGTTGGATGCCCTTACGAAACATTTTGAAGGAATTATGCATGCTATGAATGAGAAGAAAGTTAAGGTCAGTAAGGTAGAACCTGAGAGGGCCAGACAAATTTTGAGCCAGCCTAGATACATGAAGTTGACTCCAAAGGGAGTTTATACAATGTAGAAAAGGAGTGGGTACACTATTCTCTTACCACCACAACAAAGAAGTGAGGATTCTCCCTCTACCTCTAAAGGGAAAAGGCCCATGGATGATCCAGCAATGCAGGGACCCTCTCCTAAGAGGCAGAAATAAGAAGAAGTAAGGCCAGGGGAGAAAGCTTATTCTCCTTCTCATTCCCCCATCCAGTTAGATGAGCATGGGGTAGCAGTGCAACTCATGCAAATGAGAAATGAGGGAGACATCTTGGTTTCCAGTGATGAGTTGCAAGAAGTGATGCCTAAGGTACCTAAAGAGGTAGCCATGGACCTAACTGTCGATGAATTTGAGGGTAAAAAATTGGACCCTATTTTGAAACAAGCAAGTGATTCCTTCCTTGCTAATGATAAATTTGTTAAGACTAGGGCATTCTCCCAATTTTTATGGAGGATGAAAATAAATCAATACAAAGAGATTTGTGAGAAGAGAAAGGAAGAGTTCCCTGATAAGGATATAACTAAGATAGAAAATGAGATCAAGGCAAAGACAGCTAAGCAGTTTGAAAAAATTACTCCTGAGGAGGGAAGGGCCATGGTTCATACTCCAGGGGTGCTGATTCTGCCAGAGTGGGACATTGCTGATGCAATTGTTTTTTATCAGGTCAAAAAGAGTAAGGTAAAAACTCTTGCTACTGTAGAGCAGGCCAAACAAGCTGCTAGGGGAATTGCCTTTTTTGATGACCATGTAGCCTTGGTGATGTGGTCCCTAAAGAGGGAGGAAAACAAAGGAAAGAGAGGATCTCTCTATAGGATATGCAGGTAGTTTACTAGTACAAAGGGTGGGAGAAAATTTTGGTGTAGAGGCATCAAATTTAATCTTGGAAACTACCAAATTTAATGTTAGGGTGGCAGAAAAGGATGCCCAGGAGAAGTAGGAGCTTAGGCTCAAGTTTCAAATGGTTCTTAAGTCTTATAATGAGCTCAAAGTAGAGCTAATTTAGAAAGATAAATTAATTTCTCAACTATCTGGACCCTTGGATCACAGGTCTCCCTAATTGGTAATTTCTGATAAGCCTATAGTGGCTTCATCCTCAAGCCCGATTGTTGAACTTCCACCATCCCCCTACCCATAGACAAGTATAGATGCAAGGGTTAGTTGGGAGAAACAAATATTGACAGAGGAAACTAACAAACTGAGGGAAATAAGAGTACAACTAGAGAAAGAAAAAGATGAAAATGTGAAGGCCACAGCTCAGGCACACCAGAAATATGAGGAGAATACAACAGATGCAATAATGCAGTTTGCTTATGATTTGAAGCCCTCCATTTTTTATAGTCATGTCAGCAAATTGCATTCTTTGTTTATAGTTTTGAATAAGGAGAAGACTGAAATGTCCCCATTTTTGAAGAAGTGGATAGAGAGATCTCCTAATGTAAAGTTATTTTGAATGCTATCAAAAGGACAAGAAAACCCTGATCCACTAATTAAACCAGTGCATCAGGTTGTGAAGAAAATGGTATAGTATGGCATCATTTTGGATAATTTTATTAAGAATTCAAGCATGTTGAAAGCTGAATTAATGCTTTCAAATTATGAGCTGGTGCCCACCATTTTCATAGATAAGGGTAAATTTAAAGAGTCATATTAGTGGAGAGAAGAAATGGACACACTATTGTCAGAAAGGGTGAATGGTGTCCTAAGTGACTCTTTTTCCTTTAGCACTACTATCAAGTTGTTAATAAATGCCAAATCAATGTTTGATAACATTCAGCACAAGGTCACTCAAATTGAAAAAGAGTGGGAACAGTTATCAAGTAAGAAGGTTGAATTTGTCAATTTTGATTTCCCAGGTGAAGAAGTATATGATAGGTGGAGGTATCAGTACATACCTCATGTTGAAAAAGTTAATCCTCCACCAGCCTCTTAGAGCAAGCAAAGGCATTCACTTTTTGGGTCATAAAGGTTGTTGAGTTGCAGGAGGACATTTATTGTAGTATGGACAATGAGATGCTACAGATTGGATTTGTTGAAGAAAGCCAAGGACAACATTGAAGACATAAAGCAAGGTGACTCAGCTGTAAATATCTCACCTGCTTAATTAGGTGTATTTATTGTAAACCCTTTTGGGTTGTTGTATAGTTTATAGGGTTAAGATTTTTGGAAAAAACCCTAGAATGATTGGTTGCTTGTTGCATCTCCTTGTGTATAAAAGGATTTTCCATGATCCTTCTAGGTATTGAGAGTCTAGGAGTTAAAAAGATAGAAACTCTGAAACCCTAACCCTTAGTCGAGGATTGTAAAATCTTGTATCATTTTATCAAAGAAATAGAAAAGAAGTACAGGTTGTTGCTTCTATTTTGCAAGCTTATTGATTCTGAGTATGATGTATGCAACATTCAAGGTTACACTTAATACAAATCTCAAGTCTTTGTCTCTCCTGTGAGTTTATTTAGTAAATCTTTAAGTCTTTTGGAGGTTTATATGTATGTGTTTAGCTCTGAGTTCTGATCTAGGATTAGATTAAATATTGCTCTGAGTGGGATGCATGTTTACTAAATCTATTTAGGGATTCTCTATAAGTAGGAAAGATTTGGAATATTTTGTATTTATGTTTCAAGACTAGTTATCTTTCAAACACTATTGTATTCATACTATCTTCTAATATTTTGCCCAATGGATAGGGCACTAGCCTATATTTTCCCATCTTTTCTTTGTATGGAATGATTGAAATCTTATAATCCTGAAAACATCAAATCAATACTAGTCTTTTACATTTTATTTACTTTATATGTTGTTCTACCCAGTGATGGAGAGTCAATGAGTAATAGGTTGTTACTTAGTACTTTCTCACTGTTATCTGTTGTAAGATCCAGTATTAGATAAGAAATAGAGTTAAAACTATTGGATCAGGTGTACCCACCTTGGTTTTGTAGAGCCATAAGTGAAGAGGGTAGTCTTGTCCCTATAGTTGGTCCAGTTGCTTATAGATTTCCTACATTTGGAATTAACCAATCCTTAACATCAGTCATAAGCATACTGGTATCTCTTGGAGTGTAAAATCTTTTGAAGAACCAACAATGCCAACAGTAGGGAAAAATCTATTGTCCATCACATAATGCTTGCCATATGTGGTATCAACATTTAATTTTAAATCTTTCATGACCTCATATGGCATGATATTTATAGCAGCCTAAGAAACAATCATGCAAATCTTCACTAATTTATCATTTACAAAAAGGGTCATATAAAATGGATCTACCTAGGTAGGATGCTTGGTTAGAGTAGTGCTAATGTAGATATCTGGGATTATTTCTTTATCTATATTGATTTCACCTCTTTCTTTCTCCTCTAGAACACTATTGAGAAACTTTATTGAACTATGTCAATACTATGGAAACTTCATCATCTCTAATAAAGGAATATACACCTTCATCTCTGATAGAGCATTAGTAATATCAAAAGTTGCTGATGGAACATTTGTGATGGGGTTTACTTTCACTGTTTCATTCTTATTACCAGTCCCATGTGGTTTAGTAAATTGAACTTTTCTTTTATTTTTGTCCATAGGCATTGAGATATTTCTATTTCTTCAAACATAGAATCCATAATTTCTTTTGGTTTTTTAATCTCCTCATGGGAATCTGGGTCTCTATAAATTACATCAAAAATTGGATTTATCTCATATGAAGAAGGCTTCCATCTTGTGGCCAGATCTTGCAATAAAGGCTTATTCTTCTTGAATCCACTTAACATCTCAACTAATAGGCAACACGCATCATAAACATCAGCACACTTCCCAATCACAACATTAACTTTGAAAGATAAAACTTTCTCCAAGATAGAGAATATTTGTATTGAGAGTTATTGTATGAACTTGATAGTGGGTATACCATCTACATCCTCCGAGGATTTTTGTGGTTTACTAACAAATGAACTCTGAGCATTATAGAAGACAACAATATGTTTCTCTGGCTTTGTCCCTTGTTGCTTCTAAATTTCCTTATCCTTTTCTGCAAGCTTGACATATAATTCATTTATAACCTTATTCAGTTCCATCTGTCTGATCACATAATTATATAATCAATTCTGCATATTCTTTATCTGATCTTTGTTGAACATGGCTCAAAAAACTAGTTCATTGGTAGAAACAAGTGGATTGGAATCCTCAACTATTTGTACAATTGAAGTCCCTTCAACATTCTTGGAGGAACCCATTAGTTTAGGCTTATAGGTTCCCTTGAAGCTCACCCATATGGCCAATGTCTCTATTTTAGGGTTATAACTAGACGCTATGATTTTTTCCTTAGTATCAAGCTCTACCAAAAAACTAAGATCATCCTGTTTCCTCACTTGATCCAGCAAGAACATTTCCCTCATAGACAAACTGAGAACCAAGAGAATGTCACTCTTTATCAAAATTTCTCTTGCCTCACCCATAGTGCAGTCTACATTATCTAAGTCTAATTCCATGAATATTTGATTCACAATCTCTTGACGCTAATATTCTTCAACCCCCATTAATCTACTCTACTTTTTTTCCTCGAAATCTTTCATATTTACTCGAATCCATAAGTCCTCAAATTCCTGGGAGTGAATGAAATTATCTTGTTCAAAAAATCTAGTAAATGTGGCCACTCTTTCATCTCCAAGGTAGGATTGTTATCTCCTTGAAGCTAATCCTTATAACCATGAATCTCTCCCACAAAAATAGAAAGTTAGGAGGAAGGGCCTACTTCTTCACCTTTTCTCATACCCCTTAAAGTTGTAGCTATCTCATCTATGTCTCCTTTCCCTTTTGAAAATTCACATAAAATAGGAATAGGTGCGCTCTTAATTTCAGAAACTGTAGGAGGAGGAGAGTCTTAATCTGAATCAATAATTTATTTTCTCAACCTTTTGGGAGGAGGTTTTTTTTTACTTCTCCTATTGCATCACTCTTTCCTTTCAAATTATCAAAATTTTGAATACAAAATTCCCATTGATAAACCTCATTAGTTTCCTCATCATGAAACAAGGGCAATCCCCTTAAAATTCTCTCTTTTTCCAAGTCCACGAGGGTTTTGACCTTGTTCAACCTTTGGAACACTTCTGAATAATCATTGCAATTCCTTGAAACATCTTCATTTAAATCAAAAGTATACCTATATTCTTTTATTATAGACCTGATACGGCCTTCTAGATCATACTCTCTTGAATTTTCTCTGTCCATCCGATAAAATTTTAGGTAGTCTTGCGGTTTCTCAAGGGTTCCAAAACCTATAGAAAATACCAAAAATCTAGTTACATTAAACATAAAGTATCTTTCTTTCTAGGGGAATTTTTATCCTTTTCAATTGACACGAGTTGCCACATGAATTCCAGGAATGCAACTAATTTGATACATAGACATGAAGTTTGTGTAGAGATTTCCTACACCCATATAATATGAGTATTGTATGATCAGACTTGCACATCTAGTCTACAAAATTGTGTGTGAAATCCTCATCGGGATTTGTCTCCTTAGGCCTTAGAAACTCTCCTACTGAAGGGGGAATCCTTACTACACCACCTCCCATGGCCTTGATAGTCCAAACGATGAATCTATCATGGAATGTTATGTAGTCAGCATTTTTACGATATTGTTCCCATTCTCGACACCATATCTACACTAGAAGCATGTTTCCCCAACTATTCATAGTGGTTAAGTTTAATGAATTAAGAAAGATACTTTTGTTCTAAAACAAAATCATATGGGACAATAAAGAATAGTGTTTACACTTGTTTGTATTTTCCCATTCAATCAGTTCTCTATTCAAAACTCTCTCCAATTCAAAGGCTATGTCATATTCATGTGACAATTAGGAGTGTTGTATCATCATAGATAAATATATAAGATTAATTGGCATTATGGATTTATGGTCATCCCCCAATACCCCATGTTCTTTGAAAGTACCACATGACATTATCAATAGGTAAAGGGGTTTTTCCATTCAATCTAGCCACCCTATTATCTTCCCTATTCATAAAAAATGCCACTTCTTTTAGAGTCATGTTATTTACCATTCCCTCATATTCTATAGGGAAGGACTCTCTATCCAACTTAGTAATTGCCTGAGTATTCAGCTCAAAACATTCTTAAATGATTTCTTTCATTATGACCAATAGGGGAGTTCCATCCACATTTCTCATTCTTCTATTTTTCACTTGTAATGCTTGGCTAATGCATCGATCAATTCAACATCAAAAAATATATTTGGCACAATGATTTTAGCCATATCAAACCTCCAAGGATTACATAATGAGATCTTATCATTCCCTTTTGAATAGAATGACCAAAATAATGACCCATCATGAATGGATATAAAAGAATCCTCACATTTAGACCATTTATTTGAAAACATACCCTTCATCCCAATATCTTGAGATCTAGTCAATACTTTTAACAATGTGTATTGTGGAGGATGAATTATTGTATCCCCTTCTACCACCTCCTTCTTCCTAGGCATATTTCTATCTGAAAAGGAAAACCAGACAAAGAGATAAATCACTTATTGAATTCCTCATGCCACCTTCCAACTTCTCCACTATCTCCAATGAACTAGTAAATTATCCTCTATGCATAACTCTATTCTTCTACCAAGAATAATATGGAATTAATGGTTTCATCTGCAAAAATGTTTCAAAACATCTACATGTGCAAACAAGCCCTCCAAAAATAATCTCCACCTTGCTTTCTATTGACCCTTCATAAATATGTCATAATTTTTTAGTACCCTAAAATCCTTAGTATGTGTAATGTAACCTTTTTTCTATCTTGCAAACCTCATATTTGTGCCTTTCAAGAAATAGTGTTCTCTATTTTTCAACCCCTTCATAGCCTCTTCATGTGATATAGTGATCATTACTCTCTTTGAATTTTTAGCGGCTGGCTAAAGAATGAATATTTTTTGGTAGGTATTTTAAACTTTTTTAGGAATTTCTCACCCCAACACTACCTAGACATTCTCGTATTTCATCAAATGTTTTTTGTATGATGGTCATATCTTGTTCTAGACATGTTTTATCTAGCTTTATCATTTGGATGGTTTAGATATTTTGTGATCAAGTCATGGAGTTGGTTGTGGTGTTCTAATGGTTCCATAATTTACTTATATTTTTGGTGAGTGTGATATGAAGCATATGTTTCTTAAGTGTGACCTATATTTAGGTCTTATGGTAATGTGATGTAAAGATTTCTTATGTATGATCTCTATTTAGGTTTGGTGGTAACATGTTAAATTTAATTGTAATATCATTTGTATTGTGTCCAACATGTTTATTGGCTTAGAAGACATATGTTATATTGGATTAATTTATAAATAATTATATATTTTTGTATCCTAGTAAATTGTGAGAGTGAAGAGATAGATAAAAGTAGAAAAGAGAGAAATGTTGGTTCTATGAGTGAATACTTATTGATGATGTATGTAAGCTAAAAATAAGAGTTTTAAAAAATTGTTGTGACATGAAAGAGAGGTTCATATACAGAGGTGTAGAGGATCGGTCTGAAGTACACTGAAAAAGATCTATATCTAGATAAACTATTGACTTTGGTAAGTGTACTACTAGCAGGACTTATTCATGCATGTTTAGATGCAATCTTATCAGTTCACATTTTGTTGGTAAAACATTTTTTAATAGCCATTTTATATAAGGTTAGTTAACCTGACCGATAGTGATCCAAGCAACAATCAAAAAATTGATAGAGAGCCCTTTGTAAAAATTACCTTAACTGGTGTCACCAAGTAACCAATGTTAATTTCATGAGAATTAGTTTCTCCACATTTTTCTGGTTTGGGTTTCCATGTTATATCTAGCATTATGGTGTTCATTTTTCTTAAGCTTTCATGATTTTAGTAGTCTTAATTATTTGAATGCTTTATGTACTTACCAGTTTAGAAATTTTTTAAGAAAGTGTTTGGAATAACTATTTCACCCTACTCATCTCAGTTATTCAACCTGTTCAATAATTAGTATAAGATATTGGTCCCTTGAACATATAGATTAATTACTTGAGGGAGATCTAGTATGTTTGAACATATGGAAAGAGAATAGAATTTTGTTGAGGATTGGTATATCATGATAAGAAACATTAAGAGTACCAAACCAGAGAATGAGTTGAAAGAGAATGTAAAGGAAGCCAATGCATGTCTCTAAACTAAGGGAAAAATTTAAAGTAGGACACATAGAAGTGAGTCAGGAACTGATCAAGGAATAAAAAAATGGTAGCAGATCTAGAAAAGAAGCAGATCTAGAAAAGAAGCTGAGTGACAGTAAAAATATTGAGGAGGTTCTAAAGGAAGAATTCAAACATAAAATGGAAGTTTTAGAAATAAGGCAACACATACAATTGAGAGAGAAGGGGGGGGGGTTAATCAATTGTGTCCTTAAACCAAAACCTTAAACAAATTTATCTTTTAAGCTTCAAATTTAAAAGTAACGCATGAAATCACTAATTCACAAAACACATGAACACATAAAACTGATATTATTTTATGTGAAAACCCTGTTAGGGGAAAAACCATGGTGGAGATCAAACCCACAAGATGATGTACTCTATAAGAGGAATTATAACTTCTTAGGAGTATTATAAAGGGGGATGCACATGTATTCAAGGAGACTTCCTATGGCTCACTGCTTAAATACAAATGAGGGAAAAAAGTCTAGGGAAACAACCCCAAAAATTACAACACAAGGGCTACAACCCTAAGTTGACAAAAATCCATAAATCATGAACTGACTTCTAGCATCTTCTTTATACCAATATAGCTCCAATGAATTACATAACACATTAGATCTTTGACTCAATTTTAGATTCCCCTCATACCTCTTCATACATATCCCATACACATGTATCCAGTTTGGATAGGAAAGATAAAGTACTGAGAGGGGAGGGGTGAATCAGTACCCTCAAAAAGTTTGACTGAATAAACAATCTACAATGATAGTGTCTATTTAACTAATTGGTTCCATTATTTGCACAATACATTCAAATAACTTTGCAAATGTAAAGTACATGAAAAAAAACAATAAAACATTCATGAAATGTAACTCATGAAACAAGAATTTTGGTTACGTAGAAACCCTTGTTAGAAGGTAAAAACTACATTGGGGATGACACCCACAAATTCTTCACTACTGCAGATAATAAAGTATGTTGGTTAAGGCTACAAGTGTGATAACTTTTGGTGATCTTACCCTGTTAGGAGTAACTTAAGATCGATTAGATCTACCTTGTGAAAGGATTTTAGCAACACCAATTAAGTGTGCACTTGGTTAAGAGATTTACAATCACACTGTTAAGTCTACTCTTTTAGGAGATTTATAACTCTATTATAATGATTAGAAGATAACATCAAATATCTATAAATGACAACTATGACTTGTTTGAATCAGATCTATGATATACTGAATAAATATCACCTTGATGTGTAGTAAACTTCTCTTTGTTATGCTCGGTAGCCTTGTATATTTTTGAATAAACTGTACTCTATTTCTGATAACTAATTTGTCATGTAAACCTTGTTTGAATTATGATGTCTTGAAGGTGAGTACTACTTCATGATATCCTTCTTGATTGATCTCCTCTACTTATGTCAAAATGACATCAATTACAATTATATAGTAAATTTCTATGACCTAATTAGCTTTACAAAATCTTAGAAAACCTAAGATCTACACTGTATAAAATTAACCTAGATCAAACTATTACATAGGAATAATCACAACAGTTAATGATTACATCCATAATAAATAAGCCTTGATCTTGGTAAAACATCTTATGAATCCATGTAAACCATTTCCATAGATAAAGTGCCTTTACTAATTACTATGTCATTTCCTAAATAAATCAATAAACACAGCCTTCTCTGTTCCATGAATAGCGTGATGATCGGTGTGTAGAATGCTCAGTGTTTACTGACTCGGTGCTTGGTTAAGCCTGTATACATTTAGCTTTTGGTTCTTCCTTGTGACTTCTTGGTATGAAGGCTTTGTAGGTTCAATTGACTAGCTTCTATAGCTTCTTATTTCATCTTTTACTGATTGATCTAATTGATACTAATGACAACATTTAATTCTCAAATAGAGATAACAATCTCCCCCTTTGGCATTAGTATCAAAACTATAATATATATGAGCCGATAGTTCTCAAAAAATTTCTAACACCATATATACATGTACAAAAACTTACTCTTCTACAAAACTCCCCCTCGGTGCATGCTCTTGGTATGTAGTGTAGTACATTTTTCATATAGAAGTACATTTGGCATATACATTATAATTTCCCCCTTTTTGAGATTAATGCCAAAAACAAAAATTGTACTTACAACTTATAAAAAATGTGCTTGTGGGTTTTCTTCAATGAATCCAAGAGGTTTTCCCATTCCTCTTTCAAGTTGGTAAGTGCAATGTACTCAAGATAGACTTGTGCATGCATATCAAATATATTTTCTAACACAGATATCTCTAGTGTATCAGCTAAGGCTTGTTCCTTCACAATGTGTCTTTCCATTATCTTGAGGTGTGGAAGCAACTCGACTTGTAGTTCAGTGACTTGGTCACTTATATGTTCTTCTTGCTTCCTTAGATCTTCTCTCAACTGCCTTAATTCTTGTACTTTGATAATATTCTTATGAAAATAATTTGGCTCGGTTAGAGATGCATTAGCACTAGCTAGGATTTTTGCATCCAGCTTCTTTATCTTCTCATTGACCTCAGCACTGAAAGTTTCCATAGTGCATTATTGAAACAAAATTTGAATTATTTTCTGAGTAATGGATTGTAGTTTAGTTATTACCTCAGAAAGCTTGACCTTGTTAATTTGCACTTCTTGGCTTATTTTCTCTGCTAATTTGTTATGTATTTTTTCCTCTTCCCTTTCTTCAATTCTCTTCTCAACATCTATGTATAGGGCATTGATTTGATTGGAAAGAGTTGCAAGTTGGTCCAAAATAGGTGTTTCCTCATTGATTTGGACATCTGGTACAACTTTTTGCAAAATGTCTTTCACATCCTTGAGAATTTTCTTACTCTTACTTTCTTTTCTTAACTTCTCTTGTGTTACCTTCCTTGTGCACAACTCTCCATACTTCCTCAATTCCTCAGGGTCCAATGTCCTCAAGTCACAGTCAGGAATTTCTATGACTTCATCAAGAGTGACTAGCCTTTTTCCATGTTTCTTCTTTTTCTTCTTGGACTCTTGAGGGGATGATGATACAAATGGAACTATATCCTTTACCTCGACACTTGGCTTGTCTAGCTCAGTAGACATTTGTTGGAAACAATTTTCTGAAGGAAATTGCTACTCAAATTATGTATTGTCTTTGATGTCACACAATGTCATAGTCCGCAGCAATCAGTTCCTACAGAGCTCAGTCGGTCTACCAGACAGGAATATTAGTGCTTACTGAGTCCACTCGGTTATCAAAGAAAATCAGTGTCTACCGAGTCCACTCGGTTATCTAAGAAAATTAGTGTCTACCGAGTCCACTCGATTATCAAAGAAAATTTAGCATTTACCGAGTTTAGTCGGTCGTCAAAGAAAATTCAGTGTTTACCGAGTTCAGTCGGTCGTCAAAGAAAATTCAGTGTTTACCGAGTTCAGTCGGTTGTCAAAGGAAATTCAGTGTTTATCGAGTTCAGTCGGTTATCGAAGGTAAAGGATTGTCGGTGTTTACCGAGTTCCCTCGGTCTCTGAAAGATTGTAGAAAGTTATGGTCATCGAGCACTGTCGGCCCTTGAAGGATTTTTGCAAATAGAGTTTGCTTAATTCAGCCGACTGTTATACTAAATAATGTCGATTTGACAAATCTAAAATCATATAAATAAAAGGTCAAATGTGAAAAATAAACAAGAAATATAGCAGAAGATTTACAGAAGAAAGACAGGAAAGGTGTGTGCAAATTTGTGAAGGATGTTCAGATATCCTTGAGGTGCAGCACAGATTTATTCGATCAGGAAGGATCACACATATGCAGAATAGAGATCTGTAATCAGTAAGGAAATTGCATTATTATACAGGTCATTTTTCATTGTTACCTTCTTATCATTGTAACAGTGAATTCTAAATCTCTTAACCGAGTTGGTTTAACAACCATATTGTAAATCCTCTAACAAGGTGACAATTCCATTGAATTGTTTTCAAGACCTCTTACCAGGCCACTCCTAGCAGGGTGTTTAAATCCTCTAACAAGGTCACACCTAACAGTGTGTTTTGTAACCTTTTAACGGGTTGGCTTCTAACCGGGCATCACTTCAGAAAAGTGAAAATTAGTATCTAGATACATTGGTGGTTTTTCCCATATTGGGTTTCCACGTTAAATCTTGTGTCTCTTGTGTTCTTAATTGCTATCTTAATCATTCACCAGTGCTGATGAATATCTAAAAGATAATTTTGCTAATACTTTCTGCATCTTCAAAGTTACTGCAATCTATTTACCGAGTACTAAAACAGATAACATTTTTAAGATATCCTAAGGGATCTAGAAAGAATTAATTGTGAAGTGTTTTATGGTTGACTGATTCACCCCCCCTCTCAGTCACTTCATCCATATTCCATCAACATTGTTTCTTCCTTCTTCTACTCCTCGGTGACCTATGTCTTGGTTGATTGAGATGGAGCCTCTGATGTAGTGTTGGTTTGTGTGGTCTCGATAGGCTTAGGGTCATCCTGTGCCTGTGTATCAGCCTTTTTTCCTATAGGCATATTTGTCTCTGCAGTATTTGAAGTACTTGGTACTTGTTCTTAGAGTAATATTTAAGAAACCCACCTCTTAAAAAAGATATAAAATCTTGGCAAATCTTTCATTTTCTTGAAAAAAAATTAATTTCTATTGGCGAATCTCTCATTTTTTTTGAAAAAAAAAAAGTATTCTTATTGGTAATTATTTTTGAATAACAATTTTTTTAAAAAAATATTGGTGAATCTCAAACAATAATAAGAAATTAATTAATCACCATGGTGAATACTTCTATTTTAAAAAATAGAATTATTATAGAAAATTATTAGGCTTAATGTCAAAATCTTTGATGGGTTTAAGGAATAGACTTTGTAATAATTACTTGCTACCATTTATTTAAAATATAATCTAATGACCTCTTTGTATTGTGTGAAATAAATGTATTGATATATTTAAATACTAATGGGGCCCAAAATTTCTTCAAGACCATTGATTTATATTGAGATCAACAATCCAAAAGAAATTTTAGCTTCCATAAGCATTACAAACCAAATAGTAACTTTTTTACCTCATAAAATATAATGAGGGTCACTAGATTATACTTTAAGTCATTAATAGAAACTAAAAGTTGGTGATAGATCCCTACAGTAACTAATAATCATGATATATTATTGGAGAATTAATTTAAATTTCTATAATAACTTATAAAATTCTGGCGAATCAAATCTGTATCGAATATTGTGGCGAATTTTCAAGTTCAAGATTTTTATAAAATAAATTATTTTGCGATCTAAATATTTCTAAATCAATTTTTTTTTAAAATGTGGCTATTTAGGTTGCCTTAAATATTGAATTATTAGCCAAATTTGGATTCTCATATTTCCAAAATTAGCCAATTGGTGAATATTAGCCACTAAAAATTACTATGCTTGTTCTCGTGTTGTATCATATGGTTTCACGGGGATTGAGCCTTCAGGTTCCTTTTGTGTTATAATTTCTTTTGCTTGAACCAGTATTCGAAGGTCACCCGATATCATACTTACTGCAGGCTCGGTGGGGGCTTTCTCTTCTTGTTGAGCTCTAGCAACTATGATATCATCATCATCCTTTATGTCATCAAGATCACCATTTGTGATGTCCTCAATGAGTACATCATTTGAATCATGGATGATTCCTTGTATTGTTACCTACTTGGGTGCATCCTGGATTAAATCTTGATAATCAGTGGCAACAGTAGTATCAGGTACCTTGGTATCTGATAGCTTAATAGGTTCCTTTGGTGCCAAATCAAAATCATCAGAATGGATGCCTTTACCTTTTCTCTTTGTATTCCTCTCAAGGATTATGGCCAAAGCCATCTGATCTGCCACAACTCGGGCTTGTAATATAGAAGACCAAAGTAATTAACTATTTTCATCAATTTTTGATAGATTTTCATCAAGTATCTGTAGTGCTTGACTCTTCACTAAAAATCTCTTTGAATATGTTTTCATTAAGTCCTCAACCTCTGGAACTATCAATGTAGGCATTGTCATGACTAGGGATTATTCCCTCATTCTCTTTTTAGTATTCAATGCATAAGTCCATCTTGCTAAAATTCTGTCATATAAGGCCTTAGGTACATACTTAGAAAATTCAATGGGTACCTTCTTGAACTTAATCATCATTTTATAACAGCTTCTTCTAGTTTATTCTGATCCTCAGTTGACAAGTTGTCAAACTAACTTAATTGTGGACCACTCAAACCTCCATTGACTACTATATTCTCAGCAACTTCGTCAATAGAATGGTTCTTATTTACAAAAACATTGAATTGTTCAGTGTCATCTTCATCATCATCAATGTCATCTCTTCCTCTTATTAACGTTCTTCTTTTCTTTGGGGCCTTGATGGTAACTTTTGTACCTCTCTTCTTCTGATAGGTTTTCGTCAGTGTAGGCCTTGATATTTTCACAACTCCTTTCTTCAGTGGAGGTGAAGTTGTAGTGCTTGATCTTGTGTGTGCCCTAGTTTTCACTTCTTCTTGCTTCTTTGGAGTAGGAGTAGGCGAAACCAGTGTAGATTCTGAGTAGAATCTACATCTCTATCAGACTCAATTTCCTCATCATCATGTGCTTTGTCAGAAATAAGTAAATGACCTTCAGTTGCTACCTCAACCGGTATGCTCTCAGATGCTTCAACATCATCTCCAAATTTCTTTACCAAATTGCTCATCATTTTTCTTGATTTCTTTGTTATTTTCCCTATGATTAGGTCTATCTTTATCCTTGTCTTAGCCTCTTCATATGTGCCAAACCTAGCAGCTTTTGTATCCTTAGGATTTTCTAATAAATCTTTGATTGATCTAGAGGCTTGGTCAATATCAAGTTCATAACCCATAGGGGCTAGCCATTTTGTTCTAGGGTCTATTGCCTTTATCAAAGTATAATTTGTATCAACTAGAAAATAGATGTCATGTTCATATTTTTCTACTAGCTAGTTGACTTGGTATCCTACTTCTTGAGTCCATTCTCTCCTTAAATTATTCAAAATAACTATATACCATACTAACAAAATTGTATCCCAAACTATTTATCAAATCAGTGATCTAGAGTGTGACTAGCTTGTCGGTTGTCCAATCTACATTACTGACCGAAGGGAAAAAAATTTGCACATAAAAGAATATGCAAAGTAGTAAAGATCCAAACTTACAAGTGTTGGATTTCACCGATCGAATAGTCTTCATATTCTCCTCAACTTGCCTCAACAAAAACTCGGCAAGGTCCAACTGAAATCCCTTTTTCATAATTTTACAAGCAATGTCAATTTCTCCACACAGTATACTATTTGGTCTACTTGATTGAAATATTTTGTACCCTATGGCATATGCTCCAAACTTGGTTTTGGGATCTGTGATTGTGCTTACTTTCAATTCTCTGTCATCCCATCTACTCCGATATTTTTCTCCATCTTGGTTTTGGGTGCACTCCTTAGTGCCTTGACTTTGTCAGTGATCAGGTATCCAATTACTGCATGTATGGTGTCTTTTTTGATCTTTATGGGCTCATCCAACCATAGTTTCCCATCATGATAATAACTTAACACAATTCTTATCCACTCATTTCGGAAAACCTTCAAAAAATGTAGGGCATTAGTCAAACCCTTGACTTCTAAATGCTCGTGATTAGTTTTTAGCTTTCCATTGACACTCAGCTCTTGATAAGTAGCAATTACCTCAAAATCACCAATCTATCCTATTTTATAGTGAATGTAGGAGTGTACATCTTCAACTAGTAAAACCCTTGGTAGTATGCTCGAAAAAGCTCCCATTTTATCAAAATGTGAAGCAACTTTGGGATGAAGTTTGTACTTTAGCTCATTACATGTAGAACATATAATTTGTCTCACTTCCTCCTCATCTACATCCTTTGATGTGTTGACCTTTGATGTGGACACCATTTTTCTTCATTTAGGGTTTCATTAAAATATCAAATGAACAGCTCAGTGATGATAGTACTTACTCATAATAACAATAAAATTGCTCGAAGTTCTTTAAATCTTTTCTCAAATGCTCTGAAAATATTTTTCTCAAAATCACTCTATAGACTCTTAGCTCTTCATGATCACAGTGTGAAAAATAAGCTAAGTTCACCATGTATTTATAGCATTTTCAATTTCCCACTTAATCTTTTTGCAATAAATGCTCGACCTAACATGAATCGACAATAACTGTTAAACTTAGTGTATACCACAAAATAACATAAGCTCGGTTAACACATGAACTTTCAATCAATTAATACTAGTGCTCGGTTAACCTTGCAAACAAATACCGACTAGTGACTTCCACTCGGTCTAGCATATACGGACTCTAAATACTTAAAGCTCAAAACTTGTAAAACCATAGTGCATCTTGATTCATGCAGATTTGGTATGAGATCACTTGATATAAGGAACTGTATGATAGATATGATCAATTAGGATTATCAGTTCCATATATACCTTTTCAACTTAGGTGGAGGTGGTGATGTCACCCAATCTAATGGATGAGGTTTCATCGACTTCTTTGCTTGACTCAGCATTGTCACTTGATTCTTTTCTCCACATAGTGTTTCTTATCCTCATGATATCTTCAATTGTATTTCCATTTTCAAATATTTGTGTCTCTGGTGCTCACTCTCTACAATCTTTACTTAAGTGACCGACTTTGTGACAATGTAAGCATTCCATACTAGTACTTCTATAGCTACGAGATATGCCTCTCCAATTATTTCTCATGTAGTTAACCGCAATATGTCCATATCTTCCACATGTTATGTAGTTAATCCATGTGTTATAATCCCAAGTCTAAGCATTACCTTGTCTTCTCAGTTGATAGGTCTTGTTTTGTCCTTTCGGTGTCCAAACTTGCTTCATCTTTGTTCTGCATTCTTGTGAAGTATGTCCATGCATGTTGCAAGTGCGAAAATGTTTCTCCATGTAGGGTTTGTTAGGAGTCCTATTCAACTTAGATCTACACTCATGTGCTTGATGTCCATACTTGTTACAAATATAACAATGACCATTAAACTTAGGAGTGGTTTTAGGATTACCTTGTGCTTTACTCCTACAAACATTTGATGTGTGGCCTAGTTTACCATAGTGATATCATGTTAGCTTCTTAGGTCTTTGACTCTTGTAGGTGTTCATTTGTTCAGTTTTCTTAGATGATTCTCCTTGCTCGGTATAGCCTAATCCAATAGTGCCTCCAAGTCCTCTTTGACTGATCATAAAATCATCAATTTTCTTGGAACCATCTTCATCTTTCTTCATCATTTCATTGTGTTGTTACTGCATCTTCACTTCATGTTTCAATCTTTCATTCTCTTCTTTGAGTTCACCAATGTCTTCAAGTTTCCTTTTCAACTCACTATTTACTTGATTGATCTCCTGATTAACAACAACCATCTGATTGGATATCTCAAAATGATGATCGGTAAGTCTCAGTATCTTAGATCCCTTCTCTTGTAATTTATGAGTCATTTGCCTTCTGTCTTCAACAACCAAATTTCTCTCTTGTTCATCCTATCTAGCATTGTTCATCACATCAATCATTCTTGCCATTTGTGCTTCTTGACCGATCTGCAGGGCTTTAACTTGTTCAGTTAGATGAAGATTTTTCTCAGATAAACCAGAAATTGCACCTTCAAATATGTTAGATATACTACCTGAACTAGATCCAATATTCTCAAATAGTTCATCAATTTCTTCTTTATGATAATCAGTCTCACATTGTTGAATAGCCATATCTTTTCTCTGAACCAATAACTTCTTCAACTAATCCTTTTCTTGCTTATATTGCTTAATGAATATTTGCATCTGAATCTTTTGATTCTCAATTGTCTTATCCAACTTGTATCTTTCCATCCCAAGATATTTCCTCTTCATTGATTAAACTTCCAAATAAGAGATCTAGCTTTGATACCAATTTTTGGGATAGGAAAGATAAAGTACTGAGAGGGGAGGGGTGAATCAATACCTTAAAATTTTTTAATAGAATAACAATATGCAATGATATTGTCTATCTAACTAACTAATTCCATTGTTTGTAGCATACATTCAAATAACTTTGCAAATGTAAAGTGCATGAAAACAAACAATAAAACATTCATGAAATGTAACTCATGACACAAGAATTTTTGCTACACAAAAACCCTTGTTAGAAGGTAAAAAATATGGTGGGGATGACACCCACAAATTCTTCACTACTGCAAATAATAAAATATGCCGGTTAAGGATACAAGTGTGATCACTTTTGGTGATCTTACCATGTTAGGAGTAACTTTAGATCGATTAGATCTATCTTGTGAAAGGATTTTAGCAACACCAATTAAGTGTGCACTTGGTTAAGATATTTACAATTAGACTGTTAAGTCTATACTATTAGGAGATTTAAAACTCTGTTATAATGATTAGAAGATAACATAAAATATCTTTAAATGACAAATATGACTTTTCTGAATCAGATCTATGATATACTGAATAAATATCACCTTGATGTGTAGTAAACTACTCTCTATTCTTCTCGATAGCCTTGTATATTTCTGAATAAACTATACTATGTTTCTGATAACTTCTCTGTCATGTAAACCTTGTCTAAATTCTGATGTCTTAAAGGAGACTACTGCTTCATGATCTGCTTCTTGATTGATCTCCTCTACTTATGTCAAAATGAAATCAATTACAATTATATAGTAAAATTCTATGACCTAATTAGGTTTACAACATCTTAGATAACCTAAGATCTATGGTGTATAAAATTAACCTAGATCTAACTATTACATAGGAATCATCACAACAAATAATAATTACATCCATAATAAATAAGCCTCGATCTTGGTAAAACATCTTATGAGTCTATGTAAACCATTTGCATAGATAAATGTGCCTTTACTGATTACTATGTTGTTTCCTGAATAACTCAGTAAATACAACCTTCTTTGTTTAGTGAATAGCCTGATGCTCGGTGTGTAGAATGCTCAGTTTTTACTAACTCAATGCTTAGTTAAGCCTATATACATTTTGCTTTCGGTTCTACCTTGTGACTTCTCAGTATGAAGGCTTTGTAGGTTCAACTGACTAGCTTCTATAGCTTCTTATTTCATCCTTTACCGACTAATCTAATTGATAATAATGACAACATCTAATGCTCAAATAGAGATAACATATCCAACCTATCTCACAAATAGATTTTACATAATTACATTTATACAATTCATCAACCTTGTAGAGATAAACAACATCAACTTCAACCTTAACACCTCATTACAAAATTAATTCACTTATAGCTCAAGAACACAAATTATCCAAAGTATGTCAGAAAAGACATAGTAAGGATCCAAATGAACATCCTCAATCACACTCCAACTCTATAAATCTCTCCTTGAAATTTGCAATTTGTTACACCAACAGGTCGGCCAAGAACAAAGAAAAATACCAACATGCCATGGGGAAATCATCCATTCCAATCATACCAATGAATGTGATCTAGAAAAAAAAAATGATGTAATATCATTATCAAGAACCATGAAATACCCCAAAAATGTTCAAACAAGCTCTGTCATCAGATTCATTAGTATCTTTACACTATTCATCATGAGCACCAAACATTCACCTTCATTACTAAAGAAAAATAGATTGACAAAAACCAAATAATGATCCACTTGAGTTGAGTACACAAATGGATGTCCCAAACACACCACTAGGTTATCAACCATAATTTTTTTATAACCAATCCACACCGATACAAAAAATGAAAAATTGTCTTTTCTTGAACACTCAAAATACCAGTCTTTGATCAATCAACTGTAACCAGCTCAAATTATCATGCTAACCTCTACAACTTTACATTTTTCAACTACAACCATCTCTAAAACATCTTGTAACTTCACACCAATAGATCTTCAATACAATATCCATACCAATCCTTTCTTCTCACTAAACTCATCAAGAACACTAGAAAACACAAAGAAATATGTTGACATCAATAAAAACACATCTCTCCAATATGTGATAGTGATATCTGAAGAACATATTTGCATATTATTTCAATAGGAAGAATGTAAGAATGCCAAAGGAGATCTAAAATACATCAAAACAAAATGAGAAGCTATAATTGGAACTAAATAAGTTGAGATATGAAGAAAAGGTTTGTGAAAGTAGTACCATTTGGATAAACTATAATCCGTACAAAAGAATCACAAGGATAAGGATGGACTAGGGTTTATCAATGAGTGTTTATATATGAAGAAAAAAGGTAATGAAACTGAAGTTGAAGCTAGAGAAAATTCCAAGGGAACAAGCAAGGTCACAAATATTAAAAAATCTTCAAGAAGGCCTTCGGTTAGGAAACTGAATGCTCAAAGGTATTTATCTTTTAAAAATTACTATTTCATATGAAATAACTTTGGTCATAAAGATATTGATTGCAAGATCAGAAAGGAAAAAAATATCTAATTCTTTAATCATCATAAGTTTTTCCATAAACAACATCAGTGCAAAAGTCTAGTTTTTAATCTAGTTAGAGGAGTGCAATGAATAATATCTTTCATAGAAATTTCTATGCATGTCACAACTATGGTAACAAGGCTAATCAATGTAAATATATGGTTTAGTCAATGAGATTAGGATAGAGGAATTCCAATTATTTCAAATGTGGTTAGATTAGTCAATATGCTAATAAATGCAAATCTAGTGATGCTTCGGTAAATTTATTGAATGAAAAGACTGTTAAGGTTTCAAATGAATATAGAAGAATAAAATAGTATGGAAAAATAAATCTGATAGTGAAGATATTTTTATGGTACCGAATCCAATTACTAGCTCTTCTAGTAATTGATTTGAATTCTTTGGCTTGGAGGGATTATTAAGATGCTATATCACTCACTTTCCCTACTCTGAGGTGACAATGATTGTAACTAGCTTGTATTTGTTATGTTGGGTGATAGAACATGATGATTATAGATATTTTGGTTGATTAATGTGTTCTTTGAGATCTAGTGGTGAGGTATATCATATGGCATCTCTTACAAAATTTTCTTTCTAAATTGTGATGGTGCTACTTTGACTATAGTAGTCTATATTGCACATAAAATGGTGTGGGAAGGTTTTTAGTTTGACTTGTGTAAATTGTTGTTGGAGAATTTTATTTAGAATGTAAAGATGACATTAAAATATGGCTATAGATTTTATTTTGGTTCTTTGGTTGTATGTTTGGTGTTCTATTTCTTGAGATCTCTACTAGGTAGAGAAAATATTGAGTGGAGGTCTGACATCCTTGTTTGAAAATAAATCTACAGGTACTTAGGATTTTCAGAAACAGAGAAGATGCTTGCAAAGTATATTTTACATTATTTTAGATGAATGTTTGTTCCGGTTTGGTTATTTCTAGTGTTGTTCCTATGATTCATGTTGAGGAGGGTTCATCCTTTTTTTACAAATTTTTGGATGTTGTTGTCAATGGTTTTCCTCTAGAATGTAAAAGGAGAAGAACTAGTGTTAAAAGAAAGGAGATTGTTGCCATTTTAGAAGATGAAGAAGAAGAAAAGGAAACTATAGAGAAGGAATAAGAGGTGATTGGAAAGGATATAATTTCTCCATTAGAATCTAACTCTATGGATTTTGATGTGATTCAATCTATGTTAGAGGATGGATAATTTGATAGAATTGATGACATTTGGCTAGGTGCTCTCCGATGAATAGGGAATAGATAGAGGAAATGTTGACTAATCACTTGATTAGTAAAAAGACCATTATTTTTGATATATCTAGTATGATTCCCATTGAATTGATAAATGTTGTTGAAGGAAGATATTTGCAGTATGGTTTAGATTATTATCTTCGGTGGCTTTCTACTATAGACAATTATTGAGGTAGAATTGAATTCATTGAGGGATAATTAAATGACTTAGGAAAGACATATGATTACATTAAGGATGAAGGAAGAAAATAGATGATAAATTTTGGTCAACTTTAGGATAAAATGTTACAGTTGCAAAGGTAAATAGAAGATCTAGTGAAAATATTTTGGTTGGTAAAGAACTTGGTTGAAGTTTAGTTAGAGCATGTCTCTGGTGTCTTTGTTGATGTAGAAAGTTATGAAATATGGTTCTAGTATCTATACTAGACTTGATCCTTCAACATGGTAGTGGAGCATGATAATTTGTGCACTCAAACGGAAGATGCAGTAGGTGAGTGGAAGAGGAAGTCTCTCACCATTAAAGAAAGATATAAGAAAGTTTTTACAATAAGGTGTATTGTATTTCTTTGATTTAAGGTGTATTGTATTTTTTTTATTTTATGAGTTTTGGTGAGTGGTCCTTTTCCATAGTGGAAAAAGGGGGAGAGAAAAAGGAAGAAAAAAACATTAAAGAACTATCTACTCAAGGGGAGTTTTTGGGATGTTTTGAGTTTTTGTATTTTTAGAGTTTTAATTATTTTTCCATCAATTCCAAAGGGGGAGATTGTTGAACATATTGAGAATTTATTTTGTAATTCCCCACCAAGGAACCCTTGGAAACAAACAGGTAAAACATGCACTAAACAATATTTTTTAAAAACATAGAGTAAAATAATGTATGAATGTGCATCTCATTACCACACCATAATAATAAACAACATGCTAAGAATAAATATAACAATCATCATATGATTGCACACAACTGGAATAATTCACAACACTTCCAAAGGTTCCCAATAAATCTATAACTCAAGTGTGAATGGTATAGGAACATTTAATCTATCATGTGAGAGTTTCAATCCATGAACCCCATAAATCATGACCAGAGCATTGTCAATGATCACCCATTGAGGAGACTACTACCTCCTCATGGAAAGTCAATGTAAGAAGCCAAAAAGTACAAAACAAGGGTAAACATAAACACGCATATCTAAATCTTGATTGTTATGAATAAGGCCTCTCGAGGATAATGGGTATCTTTAATTGAAACTACATTTCCAACTTGACCTTAGGAAGTTCTCACTATTTTTGATGCGCTAAAAGATTTTGAAGAAATGGTAAAAGATAATGCACAAATGCTAATTTGAGAAGTAGAAATGCTAGTTTATGAATTACATGTACTAAACTGATATCAAGAATGCAATAAGGACTAAAAACATGAAATAAATGGTTTTTCTCAATTCCACGATTGAGTAGGCTTATCAACACCAATGTACAACATAAAATTCAAGCTTTCTCCACACTGGAGAGTACTAGATACATGTAGATCAAGGAAATAATCACTCAATTGAAAATACAAATCACATAGTAAATAAACTACACTATGAACAAATGCATCAATACATGCATAAAAATCAAGTACATGTATCTGAAGGAATCTACTCTAAGTAAATAACTAAAAAGAGCATAAATGTACATACTACATGAACTAGGTGAGGCATAGCATGGAGCACTCAATACTCAAGTATCTAATTCTAGAGGAATCTTGTCACATATATATTTGTCCCTAGTAGTGGTATAGTGCAATGCCACCCTACCATGTGGAACCCTTAGGCCCACTGTACTCATGGAAATAGAAACTCATCCAAAAACATAAGACAAAAACATAAGCAAGGAGTGGCTAATAGACACGCCAAGTAGATGCATAGTCTCACAAGAAGGGTATGGTGGTCCATTGCAATACACATAATGAAAGATACAAGGTACATGGAGAATACTAGACATGTGAACCAACATCCAAAGAAAAATCAAAGAATCACATATCACAACTCATTGTGGCTCTACTCACTGCTAATGGAACTAGACATGAGAGTACTAACCATATGGATTAGCTCAGGCCACACATATCAATATTGCCATTTGGAGCACTAACGGCTACCTCACACATGGATCTCTCATCACATCTAGATATTTGATGGCCTCCACGATCTATGCTCACTCTCGGATCACTCATGATGTCTAGGGATCCAATAATAAAAAATTTCCATTACACTCATAAACAGATCCCTCATGACGTCTGGCAATTTTATGGTCTCCACTATCTATGCTCACTCTCAGATCACTCATGATATCTAAGGATTTGATGGGTTCCACAAATCCAATTAATCTTTTTTAATATTTATACCGAATATATTTTATTATGGTTTTTACTTTTTAAGAAATTCCTTGATGCTTCCACTATGGTCACTTCTAGGTTGGGGTCTACAAAAGGAGCTACTCCATATGAGTACTCAATGTACCTAGTCCTATGGCTCAACATCACACAACATAAAATAACAAAAGGATTGTCAAATAAATCTACATGAGGACATAACAAATCTCTTTGTTAACTTGGCTATCCAAGCATGGAATAAAGGGGCTTCATCCACTTGTCTACATGACAATGATATAACCCAAGGATTGTTCACTCAATCTACATGGGGACATAAAAAAAGTACATCATCATCATGGTCTATGCCAAGGATGAAAAAAATAAGCATCCACAAGAAAGGAAGCAACAAAAGACTCTCAAGTCAAAATCCATAAAGAACGTGATAAACACAATTGGTCTCAACCCAAGAGTACGGGTCACTTGGACCTTGGAATAAGAGCATAGCTCAACTAAATGATTGGATGAGATCTCAAAACCTAAATTTACATGTCACATGAAAGCTTTTCTCAAGAAGGAAGCATTCAATATAAAAGAGAAGAGAAACCACAACAAAAGCAACAACAAGAGGATAACTCAACTCCAAAAACACTCAAGGTAAGAAATCAAGTAAAATAAATAAAAAGGAACAATAAAAAATAGCTCAATCAACCACTATGCCAAGAGAATGGGTTCTTATGAAATATTAAAAACATCTCTCTAGAACACAAGGGAGGCTCAACAAAGCTAGCAAGAAACAATTGGAGGATAAAGCACTCCCAAACACTCAAGGCACCAAAATCAAGCGAAATCAACAAAAGAACCAAATGCCAAACTACTCGATTGGCCATTGTTACAAGAGTATTAATTCCCATGGAATCCATTTCACATCTCGCAAAAACACAAGGAAAGGTCACAAATCACTTAAATCCCAAATTGTCACAAAATATGGCAAGGTAAAAAAAAACAATTTAACATCAAAGGGCCATGTTTGTGATACAATATCAAATATCAGGAACCTCCTCAATATATCCTAATTTGAAAATCCCATTGCAAAGCTGGAGTACAAAAACCTCTAATAATTCAAGCACACCAAACATGGAAACACCTAAATATGGGTGGCACACAAAACAAGGCAAGCTTAAAAATGCCCAAAAATCAAACTTTATAAAACCTCAAAATTAACACCCATTGGTCTAAATCCACTCAAAAACACATTTCTCAAATAAAATTGTACTTCTCAAAAATTCACAAAAATCCAACAGCATAACACTTCTAAAACTTTAAAAACCAAATTGGAAAAGAAATAAATACTCACACCCACCCAACCGGGTGATGAAATCAAACAAAACATAGGGGAATACTAATTCTCAACCCACACAACTATTTAAATTGATTTAAAATGAAGAGACAAAGTATAATAGAAATGGTTAGATGCCCTACCTCACACAAATGGAGAAAAATTGAAATGAGAAGAAGAAATTGAAGACTCGAGGGAAATGGACAAAATATTTGGCAAAGTAGAGCGATCCCAACACGAATCCAATGAGATGCTCCATGCAAGAATTTTACAACCTAGTCAACCACCATGAAAAAAAGAGTGAATTTATCCAAAATAATTTGGAGCAATATCCAAATTCTCCATCCACTCAAAAGTGAAAAGTGAGGTAAAATAACTCTTTTTCCAAATAAATGGCACTTTTGCCAAGAAGGCCCAAAAAGGAAATTAAAAAAAATCACTTAAGTAATTCAAATGAACTATTGACTTTCCCAAGTTAAGTTGAATCAAGTCAAATTAAATGGACTTTGACTACAACAAATTTGAAAATAGAATTAAATCCCCAAACTCATTAAAATAACATTTAATTAAATCTCTTCTGCGACAACTACAAGAACTCTAATGTTGAAAGTCTAAACTAAAGAATGAATTTTTGAGTGAGATATTGATTTTTTATTATCTTCAAATAGGTAGAACCCCTACCTAGCGCAACATGAGAGCATTAAAAATGTTATAACTTAACTTACCATAATGAAAAATCCTGAAAGTTTGTGGACAAGACTATATTGATGTCATAGGGTCTTAACTAAAGAGGCAATACACTATCACATGAGTTCATATTAGGGGGTTTTTAATGGGTGAAAAAGGGGACAATATATTGCCTAAATAGGGGGTAGGTGTTTTTTGTGGGGTAGGGGTGGGGGTTTATATAGGAAAAAGGGTGTGGGAGGTATTGGGTGGGTATTGGAGGGGGCTAACAAAAAAGGAGTTTGAGGAAATATTATTTGAAAATAGGGAAATTATTTATTATACCATGAATGCATGTGATATGATTTAGGTTCACTAAGTGAAGCCCCTATTATTGATGGTTTTTACAATATACCAAAGTTGCAAAGCCTAGATTTAAAGTTTGCACGTGGCTTTATCTAACTATTTGTTGTGGTTCCACAACTACACTCCCCTTTTTTGGCCACTTGGCCAAGGGCCCCCCCTTCTTTTGGCTTGTTTTTGAGTTTTGTCTATTAGTCAGACCCTTGTCTGGGACTGTCTCTTAAGTTTTTTTCAAGTTTCATCCTTTCACACTTTTGACGTTCCCTAGGTGCGAAAGGTCAAAGGGATGAAACTACCTTATACCCACCAACTGATGATTCTCATTTTGCATTTTTAGGTTTTCAGACTTTCAGAGGTCCAAAACACCGAAAGTCCGATTTACTAAGTTGGAATAGGCCTTTCGGTGTTTCGGCCTTTTGGAGGTTCAAGACCCCCAAAAGTCTGAAAGGTAGATAGGTAAGGGTGGTTGACATCACCCCCATCGGAAGCCTATATAAGGTAGAAAGCCAACCATTTTGGTCACTTGTGTGTTTTCTTGCTAATTGATTTTTGGAGCTTTTTTAGGTGCATTTTGTGTCCAGTCATCTTCTCGCTCTTTGGTTTGATCATTTATTTGGTCTTCTTGCCCTCCTTTTCTTTGTTGAGGTAGGTTTTCTTTGTCTACCCTCATTTTTGTTCTCTTTTGTGTTTTTGTTACTTTTTTGGGGTTTCACGCTAGGGTTTGAGTTTTAGGTCTTGTTTGGCATTACTTCGGGGTCGCAGGGTTGTCCCCTTAGACCCCTTTGCATCAAGTTCATGGTCAAACTTGATTCGGGGTCATTTTCAAGCTCTAACCATTGTTTTCACTTTTTGAATTAGTCGACCCAAATTCTTTTCAAACTTTCACACTTTGAAAGTTTTGAAAAACTAGACCCTGAGGTTTTTTCACCAACTCCACTTATTCGGACTTTCGGACCTTCGCCACCCAAAAATTGTCGTACTCTAAAGTTTCAAAAGTTTGTGGGTCACCAGAAACCCACTCCATTGAAATCTCACTTTTTTAGTGTTTTGGACACCGAAAAATCCATGATGTTTCACCCTCTAAAAGGTTGAAGCTCTAATTTCATGGTGTTCTTTTTGTCATTTCAGCGTTTCAAAGGGTCCATATTCTTTCAGAGTCTAAAGGTCCAAAATGCCAAAAAATTCCCTTATGAAACCTTTAGGCTTGGGTTTTTTGGGGTATCTTGGTTTTTCTTGTTGTTTCATCAGTATTTTTTCCTAATATCATGTACTTGTTAATGATTCATGTCCCATTATTTTTTGCAGAATGTCAGAAAAGGTGAACTCCCCTACCATGAAGTATCAATTCAAGGGTTACCATGCACTGTCCAAGGTGGGGAACCTAGATTCTGATATCACAGACACTGACATTGGGAATATCAGCTAGAATGACTACTTGGTGAAATGTGCCCAGCTGGTAGGAAGATCTGAGGATTTTACTTATTATTATATTGTTCACTACTAAATGTAGCGGCACACCATGTGTCCATCCTCTCTTCAGACTTGATAGTCACACTGGCAAACCACTACATACCAGATGAAAGGTTGGTAAATAACAACATGGGAGAAGTGGTACTGGACCTCTAACCAGATAATATCAAAGGCATCTTCCATTTTCCAAAAGGGATAGAAAAGTTCTTTGGGTTCTCGATAGGCAAAGGGATGACTTTCTACAATAAAGATATCTAGCTATCCCATAAATTTGTAAATATGGATTAGCTCATGCAACCTCTACCAAAGAACAAGCTTGACAAAATAGACATGAGGAGAGGCTACATGAAGGAGGACATCCAAGCAGCCATCACTATGATTAGCCCAGTGTATGGACTGCAAAAATCAATTCAACTAGAGCCATGGATGATCCTTCTCATCGAAAGGATAAAGGAGAGACATGCTAGGTTTGACTGGGAAACCATCCTCAATGACAACCTTGACCAGCAACTAATCACAGTTAAGGGTGACCCTCACTTCTACATGACTTCATACATTGTGTATCTACTGGCTGCAAGGGTAGTGTACCCAAGATTGGTGAAGGTTGGGGCCATGGGTCAACCAAATGCTTGGTTGTTCACGGTATATCCTCAATTGGTCAAAAAAGAGCATCTCATAGAAGATAGCTTAGAATATCACATCATCAATGATGCCTTTGTTTTTGCCATCCTCTGCTCAATCAAAGGAAATTATTCCAAAACAATGTTAGAAGAGGTTGCTACCAAGGTGAAGGCCCTAGGGGCATTTTATATCTAATTAAAAACCTTCACATATATTAGGGTGGTAGGGAGCACTCTCACTCCAAAGAAACTTCCAAGATATCCTTCAGATAGGATTGTTTTATTAGAAATGGCCAGGCAACTGTCAAATGCCCATGAGCACATCAGGCATAAGAAGAAGTATTGTTGGGATTTCCCTATCTTGATAGGCCCCCATTGTCTGCAAGATATGAATATTTGTAAGTCTTTTTCTTTTGAGTGGGATGAGTGCCCACTAAAAAACTTCAATCTAATTAGGACTAGATTTGACCCCATTGGCACTTATAGTCATTTAATGGGAAGGCACTACATGCATGAGCCTCACATTGAGGATCATTTGATGAAATGCACTGATGACTATGAAGTCAGAATCTGTGACTACTATTGGATGAGTCTGGAGTTGGCACAGACTTTCCTATTGCTACATATACCCCAGAAGGTTAAAGAGGTTGATTCAAAGGATGTCTTGGATCCAATCTACAACCAAGATAAAATATAAACCAAGGCTATCCTTAACACTAAGGTAGATAGGGATGAGAATGAGGATATAAGCTTTAAGGCCCAACATGTCATTAAATTTAAAAAGGCATGAATTTATCATCCATTTCAAATGGATCCCATACCCATGAAATAATAGCCGGCTCAACTCTCAAAAGAGAAAAAGAAGAAAGGAGAGAAAGAGGTTGTGTTGCTGAGGCTAGAGATAGTGTATCGGCATGAAATCTTGACTACATATGGGTAAAATCCTCAATCTAAACATCCAAATAATAGGATGACTAGGAGTATAGTGTCATTGGATGTTCCATCTTCAAGCAGTCTGGAACCACCAAGTGCACCCAAGAAGGCACCAAGGATGAAGGTAACCAGACCTAGGGCTACTGGGGTGATCCCAGTAGAAGGGCCCTCCACATAATAGTTCTCATTTTCATTCACATCCCTCCCAAAATAGTTCACAACTATGAATCCTTTGGAGAATGTAGGAGAAGAGGTTTACCTAGAGTCTCAAGAATCAGCTAAGAAAGTGGCAAACCAAGTTCAAAGAGAGGCCACTGAATTTGAGAAGGAATCTTCTATGGGGGTTACTTTAGAAGAAGATACTGGAGTTCCAATCCCTCCAGCCCAACAAGTTCCACCTCCACCTCCACCTCCACCTCCACCTCAAGTGCTAGTCCCTCCACCATCTACCACTTCACTTTCACCTCATATTCCAACCAATCCACCTTCTACCACTCCACTTCCACGACAAGTTCAAACTAGTCACCCTCCATTACAACCCCCACCTACTCATATTCTCATGCCTACTTTTCCTCCTACGCAAATACTGATTCCTTTGCCTACTCCTCATATTGATCCCACACCCCTGCACAGAACCCTATTCTGTCAGTGCCTACTCCTCCAACCTCTCATACTGAGACTATTGTGCAAGGACTCCAAGGGATGGAAAAGGAGACTAAAGTAGTAAAAGAGGTTCAATTAGAAGACAAGACCAGGTCAGAAGGACAAACAGGGACATAAGAATAGACAAAAACAATAGAGGAGCATAATATAGAGGAAGAACAAGTAGTGGTGGGAGAAGAAGAGGTAGCATGGAAGGGAAAAAAAGAGGGAGAACTTGAGCCAGAACACATAGCTACTACATCCAACTTAGTAGTACTGTATGATCTAATCAATGCCTTATCTAAACCCAGCTGGTTCGCAAAAGAAATACAACCAAGGCTGAGGGTATACATAGATGAAGAGGACACATACATGGCGGTGCTCAGTCATGTGTTACATCAAGTAGAATCCATTGCCTAGGCAAGGACCCTATCATATGTAACACAAGATCAAAGGGGCAGGTGGAAGGCATAGGTGGTCATGCCTACAATGAATATTAGTATGGCTGAAATCACTCTTGAAGACTATGTACTAGAGGAGGTAGACCTGGGAAAGCCAACAAGAGAAGGAAGTAAAACACTATATACATTAGGACAGAAGCATGCCTTAGGCTTCATGGATAAATATGAAGAAAAGATAAAAGCCTTGATGGAGCAGAATGAGGCTATGAAGAAGTTCATTCTTAAAACAGTGGGTCCCATTGACCCAAATAAACCTGAGGCCTCATTACAGGCTATTTTGGAAAGAAAGGGTGCTACTGAGTTGCTGATAGATATTCCACATTCTTTTATTCATGCTTGTTCAGACTGGAAAGATGATTTTGAGGAGCTTTCTAGAACTTCCCTTAGGAAAATTTTGAGACCCTTAGGGGATTCTTAAGGGGGTCACCAAATTGGTGGATCTTCCGTGTGGAGAGGATGGTCTTGAAGAGAAAATTCTTAAGTGGCAAAAGGCCCTTGATGATCTTTTAATAATAAGGAAGCCACACTTCCAAGTTTTGGTGAAAATATATGAGGGGTCAGAGCTCGACAACTTTGAAGAATGGATCAGAGATATCACTTAAGCCCTAAACATCTACCAGAAATCCTTGAGTAAGGTGGAAAAGAAAAGAGATGAAGCAATGCTTTGGGTCAAAGAAATGCACAAGTTTTTTAAAAGTTTGGACCTAGATCTCTATGATGAGGATGATGAGAAAATGATGCATCCCATTAGAGATATCATAAATCAATACTTAGAAATCTTTAATGGAGTTAGAACAAAGGAGGACCTTCAACAAATGTTTTATCAGAAGGAGGAGATGCAAAAAATGCTAGATCGAGAAGAGGAAATAAGAGGATTCACCAATGAATTGGTCACCTTCTGAGAAAAGCAACAAGAAAGCCTAGAAGGTATCAAAATGGCATACTTTGAAGAGGTACAGGAGATCATGGACAGGCTCCAAAAGGTGCATTTAGAAATCCTCCCAAGTTGCTAAGTGTCTAGTTTTGGACTTAGCCAATTTTGTATGAAGGGAAAAAATTTTTGTGGACTTAGCCAATTTTGAGTTCCAAGATTTTTGACCTTTCTAGATTTTCGGCCTCCGAAAGTCCAAAACTTGTAAAAATTTTGTTCAACACTTAGCCATTTTTTCAGCCATTTTTTCAACTCCATTTTTTCGAATGAAGGGTCAAGGTCCGAAATTGCTGGTTCATCACTTCCAACAACTTCTAGTCTTCTTCAATTGATTTTTAGTTAGATTGATCACTTCTATGGGGTCATTTTTACATGATTTAAGGATGTCTTCTTGTTGGATCCATAGAGAAGAGTTGTAACAAGGAATAAAGGGTAGAACTACAGGTTTTCAAAGAAGAACATGCAAGAAATGGAGGAGTTCTAGAATAATTTTTAACTTTCAAAAAGTGTAATAAAGCACTCAATGATGGGTAGTCTATCATAGGATGCCCTCTGGTCAAAATATTAAACACAACACTTAATTGAACAACTTTTCCCATTAGTTCTACTTCCAATGCTTTTCCAAAACAAGCTTCAATAGAGCCTTTAACTTCAGTAGGCTTCATCTTTATATTATGCTGAAATTCATATAATTCTACATTCCTAACATGCTGAGATTCCTCCTTTGTCTTCCATCCTATCACTGATTTTTGAACTCCATCTATGGTTTTCTTTTCGTAAACTTACCCATATGCTTCTCTATGGTGTCAATTTTTAGATGCAACCTCTTTTCCTTCTTATTTATCTCACTATAAATCTTACATCTGCATTCTACCAGAGGCTCCCCTTCAATTGGATTATCCATTGGTTCAATGAATGGATACATTGACACCCATTCTATTTGAAAATTCCTTGACAGATCCCACATTCTATCATTCTTTGATTTATATTTTCTTTTCTTCCCTGCACCATCATCTTCTCTGGCATTCTCAATCTCATCCAAGTCGATTATATCATTATGGCTACTCTGGGTATTTAACTAAAAATCTTTTTCAAGTTCATTGTGATCTGAGATATCAAGTTCACTGACTTCTTCAATATGTTGCGTAGGTTCAGCCTCAGATTGTGAATCTTGAAAATCTTCTTGTGATGAAGTAGCTTCCGATTTTGGCCAGAAACATTTCCAACACCATGACCAAAGTATGATGATAAGGTTCTGTGTTATGTTGGCCTCTCTTGGCTTTCCCCATATGCAGGAGCCTTACCCTTATTCTTGTTTGACATCTCAATTCTTCAATGAAATAAAGGCTACCAGCCTACCAGTGAAAAAAAAATGTTAAAAAAATGTTTACTTGTTGAAGAAGTGACAAATGACAATAGAACTATAATATACAATGTTTACATAGTCACAGAATAATAATCACTTACCTTTGCCTCAAATTCAATCATAGTCGTGACTTGCCAAAGCAGTCAAGACTCAATAGTCTGAACTTCGTTATTGATCAAATTGAACTGATCTAAATTGTGTACAATAACATTGATGTATGAATGTATTTATACTAATCTTTATTGGTGAATTGGGTGGGAGGTATTAGGTCAATGTCCAAATATTTGGCGAAGCCCACATAATTATAACACGTCTTGTGTTATATCCTAGGTGATTATGGGTCATCCAAGACCATGGTAATATTAATAAAGTTGGCTAAAATTAATCAGTTTGAGACACGCATCGGTAAAATGGCTGGCGAAGTTGGGTCTGCCTAATATATATATATATATATATATATATATATATATATATATATATATATATATATATATATATATATATAACTATTGGCAAATATAGGCCGTCCATTTGGGTCCACTTTGAAATTATAGGTGAATGTTAAAAAAATATTGTGCCCAAAAATTATATGCCATTGGTGATGATCTCGGCCATTGGACCCAATTTTCATAAACCAATTGGCGATGAGCTCAGGCATTGGACCCAATTTTCATAAATGAGGGGCGATATGATCATTCCCAGGTGGCCAATATATTTGCCAAATCGTGGGTTGATGACAAGCGACATTCACCAATTGGTGAATAATTGCCACTAAAGTTTTCACTACTCTTCCTCCTCCTCCTCCTCCTCCTCCTACTCTTCCTCCTTATCCCCCTCCCCCACCTCCTCCTCACCCCACCCCATTCCTATCCTCTATCACCACATCATCCTCCACTTCCTCTTTCTCCTCCTCCTCTTCCCCTCCCCTCCCCCCTCCTTCATTGCATCCTTTGTCACCCCATGCCTCTCCTCCTCCCACCCACTCCTCCTTTTTCCTCATTATCCTCTTTCTCCTTCTCCTTCTCCTTCTCCTTCTCCTTCTCCTCCCCCTTCTCAACATATTCCCACTCCCCATCCCCCTCCTCCTTCTCCTCCACCTCATCCTCCTCCTCCTCCTCCTCCTCCCTCTCCTTCTCCAACCCCTCCTCCACATCTTCCCCCCTCCCCCTCCTCCTTCTTCTCCACCTCATCCTCCTCTTTCTCCTTCTCCTTCTCCTTCTCCTCCTCCTCCTCTCCATCCTTCTCCCCCCCCCTCCTCCACATCTTCCCCCTCCACATCCCCCTCCCCCTTCTCCTCCACCTCATCCTACTCCTTCTTCACCCCTCCATCTCTACCTCTTCCCCCCTCCCCCTCTCCTTCCCCCCTCCACTCCCTCCTCCTCATCCTCCTCTACCCCCCTTTCCCTTCTCTTCCTCCTCCTCCTCCTCCCCCTCCCCCTCCCCCTCCTCTCCCTCCCACTCCCTCTCCTCCTTTCCCCCCTCCCCCTCCCACTCCTTCCCTCCTCCACTTCCTCCTATGCTCCCCTCCTCCTCCTCATATTCCCATTCCCCCTCCCCCTCTTCCTCCTCCTCCTCCTTATCTACCTTCCCGTTATCCTCCTCCTCTCCTAACCTGCCCCCTCTTCTCCCTCCTCTTCCTCATCCTACTTCTCCACATTTCCCTTCTCCTTCACCCACTCCACCTCCCCCTACTCCACCCATCCCTCTCCTTCTCTCCCCCATCCTCCCTCCTCCTTCCCCTCTCTACTCCCTCCTCTATGCCCCCTCCTCTCCCCCCTCCCCCTTTCCCTCATCTTAATCCTCCTCTACCTTCCCCTTTTCCTCATCCTCCTCCCCCCTCTTCCCCCTCCTACCCTCCTCACTAACCCCCCTCATCTTCCTACTCTTCCACCTCCTCCTTCTCCACCTTCCCCTTTTCCTCATCCTACTCATCCCTCCTCATCCTCCTCCTTCACCTCCTCCTCCCCCCTCCACATCCCAATCTTCCCTCTTCCTCCTCCCCTCCATCTCCTCATCTACCCCTCACCTCCTCTTCCTCCCTCTCCTCCTCCCCCCTTCTCCCCTTCCACACCCACCATTCCCACTCCTCATCTATCATTACCTCCTCCTCCTCCTCCCCCTTCTCCCTATCATTCTCCCCCTCATCCTCCTCCCCTCCCTCTACCCACTCCCTCTCCTTCTCCTCCCCCCTCCCCCCTCAACCTCTACCTCCTCCACCTCTACCTCCTCCATCTCCTTCTCCACCACCTCCTCCTCCTCCTCCTATTTGTCCACCCCTTCCCATCCTCACCTACCCCATTCCCATCCTCTATCACTATATCAACCTCCTTTTCTTCCTCCTCATTTTTACCCCCTTCCTCTCCTCCTCCTCCTCCCCCTCCACCTCTTCCTCCTCCATATCCCCTTCCCTCTACCCCTCCCTCTCTATCTTTATCCCTCCCTCACCCTCTATGTCTCCCTCCCTCAACCCCTCTATCTACCCCTCCTTCTCCTCATCCTTTTCCCTCCCCACCTTCTCCTCCAACCCCCGCTCATCCTCTACCCCCCTCCCTCTCCCCCTCCCCCTCCCTCTCCTCCTCCACCCCTCCCTCTCCCCCCCTCCTCCACCTCCTCCTTCTCTTTCTCCATCTCCTTCTCCTCCTCCTCCTCCTACACATCCTCCTCCTCCCCCTCCTCCTTCTCCTCCACCTCATACTCCTCTCTCTCCTCCTCCACCACTCCATCTCCTCCTCTTCCCCCTCTGCCTCTTCCTCCCCCCTCTAATCCTTCCTCTTCTCCCCTACTCCTCATCCTCCTCTATCTCCTCCCCCTCCTCTTCCTTTTCCTCCCCCTCCTTCCCTCCTTCCCTCCTCAACTCCCTCCTCTTCCCCACCCCTCAGCCTCATCCTCCTCTTCCTCCTTCTCCTCCTTCTTATCTACCTTCACCTTCTCCTCCTCTCCTCACCCATCCCTCTTCCCCCTCCTCTTCCTCCTCATCCTTGTCATCCTTCTCCACCTTTCCCTTCTCCTCCTCCTTCCCTCTTCACCTCCCATGCATACTCATCCTCCCCCTCCACCTCCCACTCATCCTCATTCTCCCTCTCCCCCTCCTCCACCCCTCCCTCTCCTCCTTCCCACTCAACTCCCTCCTTTATCCCCCTTCCTCCTCATTGTCCTCATCTTCCCCCTCACCCTCCTCTTACTCCTCCTTCTATACCTTCCCTTTCTCCTCCTCCCCCTCCTCCCCTCCTCACCCACCCCACTCTTCTCCCTCCCTCCTTCTCCTCATCCTCCTCCTCATCAGCCTCCTCCTTCACCTACTCTTTCCCCCTTAACATCCCAATCCTCCTCCTCCTCCTCATCTCACTCCCCATCCTCTACCTCCTCCCCCACCCCCTCCTCCCTCTCCCTCTCCTTCTCTTCCCCTCACCTCCTCTTCCCCCTCCTCCTCCTCCTCTACCTCCCCTCTCCTCATCCTTCCCCTTCTCCCCCTCCCCCTCCTCCTCCACCTCTACCTCCTCCATCTCCTCCTCCTCCCCCATCTCCTCCTATCCTCACCCATCTCATTCCCATCCTCTATTAATACATCTTCCTCCTTCATCACTTCCTTTTTCAGCACTACCACTCCTCCACCCTCCACCTCTCCTCCCCCTCCCCCTCCTCCTCCTCATCATCCATCTCCTCCTCCCTCTACCCCTCTACCCCTCTCCCTCATTCCCTGCCTCCCTCACCTCCTCCATCTCCATCTCCATCTCCCCCTCCCTCTCCTTACATTTTCCCCCTCCACCTCCAACCCCTCTAATCCATCCTCATCCTCTACCCCCTCCCTCTCCCATCCTCTACCCACTCCCCCTCCCCCTCTTCCTCCTCCCTCTCTTCCTCCACCCCTCCATCATCCCCCTCCACCTCCTTCTCCTCCTTCCCCCCATCTTCTCCCTCCTCTTCCCACTCCCGCTCCTTCCTCTTCTCCTCCTTATTCCTCTCCTCCTCCTTCTCCTCCTATTTCTCTTTCTCCTCCTCCTTCTCCTCCTTCTCCTTCCCATCCCCCTCCCCCTCCCCCTACTCCTACTCCTCCACCTCATCCTCCTCCCTCTCCTCCTCCACCCCTCCCTTTCCTCCTATACCCCCCTCCCCCTCTTCCTTCTCCCTCCACTCCCTCCCCCTCCTCTTCCTCCTCCTCTCCCCTCTCCTTATCTACCACCTCCCCCTCCTCCTCCTCCTCCTCCCCTATCCCCTCCCCTCCCCTCCTCCTCCTCCTTTTCATCCTCCTCCTTTTCTATCTTCCCCTTCTTCTCCTCATCCTCCTCCCTCTCTTCCTCCACCCCTCCATCACCCCCACTCCACCTCCTCCTCCTTCCCCACATCTTCTCCCTCCTCTTCCTTTCTCTTCTCCTCCTTATTCCTCTCCTCCTCCTTTTCCTCCTATTTCTCTTTCTCCTCCTCCTCCTCTCTCATCACCCTCCCCCCTCCCCCTACTCCTACTCCTCCACCACATCCTCCTCCCTCTCCTCCTCCACCCCTCCCTTTCCTCCTCTACCCCCTCCCCCTCTTCCTTCTCCCTCCACCCCCCTCCCCCTCATCTTCCTCCTCTTCCCCTACCCCCCTCCCCTCATCCTCCTCTTCCTCCCCTACCCCCTCCCCTCGTCCTCCTCTTCCTCCTCTTCCTCCTCCTTCTCTACCTTCCCCTTCTCCTCCTCATCCTCCCCCACCCCATCCCCATCCCCATCCCCCTTCCTCTTTCTCCTCCTCCTATCTACCTCCCCTTCCCCTTCTCCTCCTCCTCCTCCTCCCCACTCCACTCCCTCCTTTATCCCCCTTCCTCCTCATTGTCCTCATCTTCCCCCTCACCCTCCTCTTACTCCTCCTTCTCTACCTTCCCCTTCCCCTTCTCCTCCTCACCCACCCCCCTCTTCTCCCTCCCTCCTCCTCCTCATCAACCTCCTCCTCCTTGACCTCTTGCCCCCTCAAACATCCCAATCCTCCTCATCTCACTCCCCATCCTCTACCCTCCTCCCCCCCCCTTCCTCTCCTCCTCTTCCCCCTTACCTCATCTTCTTCCTCCTTCTCCTCCTCTACTCCATTCTCCTCATCCTTCCCCTTCTCCATGTCATCCTCCTCCCCTCCCTCTACCCACTCCCCCTCCTCCACCTCTACCTCCTCCTCCCCCTCCTACTCCCTTTGCCCCTCCCTCCCTCCTTCCCTCCCTCCCTCTCCATCTCCCCCCTCCCTCTCCTTATGTTTTCCCCCTCCACCTCCAATCCATCCTCATCCTCTACCCCCCTCCCTCTCCCCCCTCCTCTACCCACTCCCACTCCCCCTCTTCCTCCTCCCCTCTCTTCCTCCACCCCTCCATCACCCCCCTCCACCTCCTCCTCCTCCTTCCCCCCATCTTCTCCCTCCTATTCCCCCCTCCTCCTCCTCACCCTGCCCCTCCCTCTACTCCTCCACATCATCCTCCTCCCTCTCCTCCTCCACCCATTCCTTTCCTCCTATACCCCCTCCCACTCTTCCTTCTCCCTCCACTCCCCTCCCCCTCCTCTTCCTCCTCCACCCTTTCCTTATCTACCCCCTCCCCCTCCTCCTTTCCCCCTCCTTTCCCCCTCCACTCCCTCCTCTATCCCACCCTCATCCTCATCCTCCCCTACCCCCACCCCATCCCCCTTCTCCTCCTCCTCTCTACCTTCCCCTTCTCATCCTCATCCTCCCCTTCCCCCTCTTCCTCCTCCTCCTCCTCCTCCTTGTCTACCTCCCCCTTCTCCTCCTCCTCCCCCCCTCCTCCCCTTCTCACCCACCCCCCTATTCCTTCCCTCCTCTTCCTTTCCCCCTCCACTCCATCCCTCTCCCCTCCTCCTCCTCCTCTTCTACCCCCTCCCCCTTTCTCCTCCTCCCCCCTCCTCCTCTTCTACCCCCTCCCCCTTTCTCCTCCTCCGCCCTCCTCCCCTTCTCACCCACCCCCCTCTTCCTTCCCTCCTCCTCTTCCCCCTCCCCCTCTTCCTTCCCCCCTCCACTCCCTCCCTCCCTCCCCTCCCTCCCTCCCCCCTCCTTGTCCTCTACCCCCTCCCCCCTCAAAACTCGCTCCAAATTTAATATTAACATTTAAAGGGCTAAACCACGTGACTAGGAACATGTAAAATAAAATTAATTATTCATTTGTTTTCATTTATTTCTCTAACTATTAACTTTTATAGACTTCAACTAAACATAATGGTATATTAAGAAAGAGTGTATTTAAAAGAGTATTTTTGTATTATAATTGCAAAAAATACAATTACTTTATGGTGCATTACAAATATGACTTTAAAAGAATAAATCACAATGCACAACAATAATATCTTTAATCAATTTAACATAAAATTTAAAAAAGCAAAATAAAATAATAATAATAATAATATAGAAACAAGAGAGACACTCTCAAAGATGTCCATGACCATCTTGTGAGAGCTTTTGGAGGGATATTTCTATCCCTCCTAAAAAATATATTTTTATTAATTTTAATTTTCAATAAACACAAATAAAATGTTAATTATTTTTGACCTTTCATTCCACCATAGAAAATACAATAATCTGATTGCTGTCCAATGGCTTCTTTACGCTCTAGTCCAACCATCCTGCATATTTTTCATCATCCAAATAAACTTGCAGCTAAAAACAGACCTAATTGAATTCATTGAAAGACCACAAAGCATGTAATCAACAAAAATATTAATGCAAACTCATGAAAAAAACTTGATTGTATGTGAAATGATTGTTTCTAGCTGCCGATTTCCAACTCGATTTCTCCAGCTAGTGTCCATGACTATGATGAGGGTTTCTTATGATAAATGCTCCATTCTAGTTTGCGATGAGGGTTTCTTATCATAAATGCTCCATTCTAGTCAATGGATAGTATCATCAATTTGATTATTGAAGCAACTTGCTGCTATATTGAAGCTCCCATTGCCTCATTCCTTGTTCAATTTCATTTTATCAGGTGAAATACATTTCCCTAGAGATAGCATATCAGAGCAAAACAAAAAAATAATATTCCAACACGAAGTAACGATGACATCTGAAACATTAGAAACAAATAATGTCTGCAGAAACTACAACAGAAAATAATAATTGCTCACCCAATGCATAGCTACAACGTACATTGACAATTCTGAATTCTCCTATTGTTAAGCATAAACTCTTGCTCTATTTAATCTTCTATTGATTACCTGTTCACATGCTTACATAAGCCCACTTTACAAGGAACAGTTCGAAAGAAAATATTTGCTAGCATTTTAATTAGTCAAAATACAACCCAATACTTTTTAAGAAAGAATGCATAGGAAGTAGGAGCCTGATTATGTTCAATTCTAGAGACATTCTAGGTGTCTTGCACAAGTTAATAATATATGATTAGCCATCATCCATACTAATCATTTTATAGAGCAGCTCTGCAACATACTTAAACATTAGAATTAGCTCAGATTATCCTTGGATAACCTCATAAGTGAGAGCTAAGTTGTTCTAATTTTATTGAAACATTTTTCTTGTGAAGAGTCTCCTAAATGGTCACAATTTTGCTATGTATGCCATGTGGCCCAACAACATTTGTAATTCTGTTTATCTCAAACATTAGACTGCAAAGCGACCATCCTTAATACGGTGAATGATGAAACAACTATGCTTTGGGTCGGTGAATAATGCATGTATTTCAATAAATTTTTCTAGAATAATGCATGTATTTCATAGAAGAATACTTGAAGTTGAGTGCAACCTTCTCCTAAATAACTAGAGTAAGCATAACCTCCCTGGAATGAGAATTTTGTTCTGCAAATAAATTTTTCAAGTACATGAAAGCTTATTCATCTTAACATAATAGCTTGATTGGAGTTGTGCTTGTGTTTTCTACAAAGTTAGGTATTGCTACTAAAATTGATGATGCATTGAGTTATCTAACAAGTTAGAGAAAGTAGAAGTAGCACTAGGAAAGAGACAGAAAGGAATTAGAGAATGCAAATGTCTCTTAACAAGTACATAGTGACTCCACTTTTTGGATCTCAAGTGACCTCCTGATTCAGTTCAGAAGCCATCAGAGTAGTGTGCTGCTGGTAGGGGGTTTGAAGAATTTGACTAGGTATTAGATAATTTTAAGTGGGAATGAACAAAATTTAGGATGAAGGGATATAATATGGGCTTTTGGAGAAGCTAACTGCTTGTGAGAAACTAAAAGGATTTGATTATAACCTATCACAATTTTGAGTTGTTACCCAAGTAGGAGCCCTCTGCTATTAGTAAGAGCAAGGCCACCATTGTTGACCTCAATGTTGTTGTTGTTGTGCCTCTTCTCCCAAGGCCTTGGAAACACACACTGCAAATGTTCAAGGCCAGACACTGGGGCTCTAACCTATTTCTTTATACCAAAATGTCTTGATATCCAGAAACTCAATTGCTATTGAAAGACGTTGCAACTATAATTCAATTGCATGGAAAGATATTGCAATAGCTAAACAACTGCTATGTAAATATGAAATCCACAGCTACAGAACTATTGTTAAAACATGTTCCGTGAGTCACATGCAGTTGAAAAAACCAGGCTATATAGTTTTGTGGTGATCTCAAAGGGAGCTCTTCATTTCTTTCAAAGGGCATTGTTTCACCATCATAACAAAGAAGGCATATGAATTATGAAAAAGCAAGAGTGAGGACCAAACAGATGAAATTCATGCATAGCCAGCTACAAAAAACAATGCCATTTTGAAACAATTAAATATCATTACTTAGGGATCATCATTCAAATTACTAAAGTTTGCAATAGGAGGATCTACATTTCAAAGAAAGGTTGCAACAGAGAATTTCATAAGCATGTGTCTAACAGAGTTACTAAGTATGATATGATGATTTATAATGGCATACAAATCAAAGCAAAAATCTTGAATATGATGTTGCAGCTACAGTTACATTTACAGCTACAGAATGTGACAGTGCCTGGTAGTTGTGAGAAATGGATAAAGATTAAAGCATGTTAGTGGAAGTGAGATCAAGAGGAAATCAGTGATGTGATTCTAAGGGATAGTAATATACAAAGGAAATGTTTGACAAAGTATTGAATGAAAAATAATATGGGATGTGGGTAAGAGAAATTATAATGTTCAGAGAAATTCTGATAAGACATATTGGAGGTGTCACACATAGAACAACTACAGACTACAATAATCTGGATTATGCATACCCTCTGTTTCTTCAAGGGTCCAAAGATGACAAGAAGGATTAACTTATGCTTTAAGAAATTTGAGATTTTACACAATAGGGCATCAAATGGATATTGAGGCTTACAAAACAATTAGATTACAAACACAAATACACAGAGACTTATTGATTATGCTCATTTAGTTCATAGCTAGAGATCATTTCGACTACTCAAGCTTGCTCATGATGGTGGAAGGAAAAGCTACCCAATTCCATCTTTTCAGAATCAAGAAATGCCTTCAATCCGAAATCTATAAGAGATTTGTAAAATTGAAGAGCCAGCATGTGTTTTACATCAAACAATCTTGGAGATGTGGCTGATACAGATTCCATGCGATGTTGAAGGTAACAATATCAGGGCTGATCCAGCCTTTGAAGCTTCTATTTGTCATAGATTGCTTAGTGTACTTTTTTTCTTTTTAAAAATTTTTAGTGTACTTTTTTATGCCATATTTAAATTAAAATTTATATGTACTTAGAGACTTGGTTTTAGAATTAAAATATGGAGATAACTTCTTATAAGTACTTTAATTAGTTTCCAAAAGTTAATTAATCTTCGAAATTTTTTTCTTATAAGTACTTTAATGAGTTGGAGATTTGGTTTTAGAATTAAAATATTAATTAATTATCTATAATTAGTTTCTTATAAGTAGTTTAATGAGTTTTGAGAAAGTAAGAATTAATAATACATCATTATTTGTATATTTGGTTGTTGTGCACATTTTGATGCTCTTGATAATTTTTTATATGCTATTAGAGCATTAGGAAGAAGATTTTGAATCTCCTAAGAGAATGGCATATGAGAATATGTTTTGTAGAACTAAAAATCTTGAAAAAATTGAACAGGAACTTATGCAAAACAATTGTTGGATATGTTTCATATTTCAAGACTAAATGGTATGTTGGTGAATATTTTACATCAAAATTTGTAATTTGATCAAACATGGCCATGTTAGTTCATTTTGGAGTTTGTGGAACCATAGAGGAGCACAAGAAGCTATCTTTATGGGAATATTTGTGCTTCATTTATGTAAAAGGGAAAAAAGCATGAAAGGTTTGAGTAAAATATTATGTGAATGCTTTGAGTGATTTATTCATTAGGATGCTTGTGTATCAATTTTAATTGCATGACATTGACACTTCCATTCGTGTCATTCCCAATATCTATCACTTATGTTGATTTTCATGTAAGAGGTATTTTCAAAACCTTTTAATGTTGCTTTTCATATAAGAGGTATTTTCAAAACCTTTTAATGGTTTATCAACCAATGTCATATTAAAATCAAAGGAGAATGGTTTTTATTTCATAAAATACAAGTGTATGTCTTAGAGGGTTTGGTTGTATAAGAGAAACCTCCCATCTCATAAGATTTGAATTTTTTTATTATTGTGAAGATCCTTGTAACTATTTATTCATTTACTTGATTGATAAGAAGAAAAATAACAATATGATTGGAACTTAAATTTTTATATAAGATTTTTCAACAAATTTCAAGATGAAGTTTTGCTAAAAATTGAATTGTATGCTTTGGATTGATAAGGTTAATGTGTTTTATAAATCAAGATAAGGCGTTCCATAGATCTTTTTCTATGTTTATATGACATTTCAAAAGGTGCATTGTTGGTGGAAATTGGCACCTTCAAATTTGATAGTGTTTTATTATGTCACTAAATATTTATATTCTCTAAACCATTCACATTATATTTGAAAAAAGATCATAGAGACTTGCATGCTTGTATTATCAAAAAATATAACAAGATATAAAATTAGTAATGTTTAATAAAGAGATTTTATTGGAGGTTGGGGGCATTAAATCTTGGAGGAATATTATCATCTTAAGCTTGTATAGATGGAATCTAGGGTAGTACACTCGTGAATAGTTAAGTATGTCTAAACTTATGAGTACTATTGATTAATTAGGATATTTTCCTAAACAAAAAGCAATTTGGGGTGTTCTAAGAACTCTTAATGGTCAAATAGGACATTTGCATAGGCTCACTCATTTTTTGGTGTTTTAAAGAGACTTGGTAGTCAATTAAGACATTTTTCTAGACATAAGTAGCTTAAGTTGCTCTAGATGAGTTAGAAGATATGATTGAGATGCTCTTGCAAATTTTTATATGGGATCCTATAGTAATCCATGCTTTAGTATTTATGTTATTTCCTTTTTTCTTTTTTAAATATAAACCTCGAGGGGTCATTCTAAAAATTATGGTTTACATGTTGTAATAGTGTCACTTGAGTGACTTAGTTTTAACAATAAAATATTAGTTAGTGGGCACTTAGTATTTCATATGTAGTCCAAAGACCTTTTTGTAAGTTACAAGAATGTAATGCTTATAAGAATTCACACAATATATTAGAACCTTGAAAACTAATAATACATCATTTTCTACATTTTTTATTGTTATTCAAATTTAAATGCTCTTGACTTTTCCAATACAATAAAACCTAGAACCCATCACATGCAGTAAGATTGTTCACAATCAATATCATAAGCCATTCTAAAGCAATACAATATCTCATATAAGTCTATGACCTTCAAGAGTAACTTGTTAGTATAAATAGTGTCATCATCTAGCTTGTTCACTAATCACCTTTCTAGGATGGACCTATTCAAATCTAGCTTATTTTTACTTAGGCTATTTTCTATTATTATCCAACTTCATAACATTGAGACTTGTGTCCTTGTACAACACTTGATACACCTCTTCCAAAAATATTTGGCACTTTCTCACACATGTTTCATGTGAGCTCATAAGTGTTTAGTTTGACTCCTACCTTCCTATATCATCTACCTTGACTATATATTCAAGGAATTTATGTACATTTTCAACATTATTCATTTATATAATATATATCCTATTGTGTTCATTGTTTCACTAGTGTATGTTTTATGTTTGTTATTTCATAATCATGGGTTACTCCAACACAATCAACCTCTATTATTCTCAAAATTCATACTTTTTAAAGGGATTCATACCAGGTTGTAAGGTATACTATAGGAAGAGCATGGTAATATCTTAAAGGGATACTATAGGTAGAGTATATTATAACTAGGGCTTAAACTAAAAATATTGGACCAACCAATCATATGAGAAATGCCCCCCCCCCCCAAAAAAAAAAAAATTTAAAAAAATTAAATAAATAAAGATAAATAAATAAATATAAAATAAAATAAAATAAAAATTAAAGACATTGTTGCAAATGAAAGGCTACAAACTAATAAATTTGAAAATAAAAACTGACAACTAAACCACTTTGTCAAGGTCAAATATGAATATGTACTTGAAGACATTAGATTGGAAAAGAGTTGAAATGTGACTTTATTTCACTTTGAGGTGAGGTGAAAATATAGTAAATAAGGTGAGACTGCAATACCTAGACATGTGGAAAAAAGAAAAATGAAAAGAATAAAAAAAATTATGTAGTGTTGGTCAAGAGAAATGAAATAAGTAAGAGTACTTTTAATTTATCATTAAGGAATCTTCAAAAGGGCACTAACTTGCAACATGTCACCCTTATATTAGCTACAATGTTAATAAGGTTGAATCCTTTACTAGCTTCCACTTCCTTGCCACATGGAAAGAGGTAGAAAGTGGATGATAGCATCAACCACTTATTAGAGGAAAGAAAGAGATAAAAATATGAGGATTGATAATGATAAACTTGCATTCTGGGCATCACCAATTTGGAACAACCACAATGACTTCTTGTCAAGTGATGCATGTGTGATATGCCACAATAATATTAAGGATAAAGTCATGAATATTTCCTATAAGATAAATAGAAAGATGGAATAAGTCATGATTCAACGCTTGGGGAATTTATTACCTTTGACTCTCTCAAATAATGAAAAGAACAACTCCCCCCCCCAAACCATCAAGGAAATCATTACTTAACTAAGATTAAGAGAAGATCTCTTGATACTCGTCATGTGAGAAAATTCTCAATGGTTTCCAAAAAGAAATACCTTTGTAATTCCCTATCACTAGAAATTAAAACCTTTAGTATTTTTCTATGAGATGGGCTCTCATTTGAAGAGTGGTAGCTAGAAGCTTACTAGTTCAAGACAAAAAAAAAGGTATCTCAAGAAGAAAGAGAAAGGTTTCTCCATGCTTGATAGACTAGTTACCTTGGAGTCTAGAAGTTTCCTCAATTGTGAAGTTTGCCACATAAAATAATTATTGGAGTTCTAAAAAAAAAATGGATCCCTCTTCTTGTGAAACTCTGCAAGAAGATCCAAGATATGGAGAATATTTAAAAATTTGAGAGTTCATTCTATCAATGAGTGGATATAATAAGAGATTTCCTATCATTTTCTCTAAATCTTGGGTGTAGTGTTGGGTCACCATAGGAATTTTAAATTTTGAGGCTATCCCACATTTAATTTTGTTGGAGTTGATAAGTAAACAACCCACAACTCCCAAGAACACATGCATGCAAACTCCTGTCACAGAAAGAGAGAGAAGCAAGAAGCTAGAGAGACCTAAACACATGGATCCATGAAAGATGAGTCAATCTTGATGTGCAAAAACAAAAGTTTCAATTCAATAAAAATGAATGTTTCTCAATTTACAAGAGAGATCAATCCTTATAAAAGGAGATCAAAACCCTAAAAGGGTGAACAAACCTAGGTTGCATGATAATAATTAATAAAGTTATTAATTATTGTATGCCTAAAGTATAGCTTAAGTAGAAAGAGATAATAAAAGACTTAATAATTAAATCAATATGATTTAATTAATAAGAAAACAACTTATTACTCTAACACCCCCCCCCTTATGATAAACTTTGGGAGAACCTAAAAACCTAGAAAGAACTATTGAAAGCAAATGGGTCTTAGCAACAAAAGGCCTGATCAGGTACTAAAGTATAAAAGAGAGTTTCTATAAAGTGGAGAAATGGAGAAAACCACATGGGAAAAAATCTACTCCAAAAAGAGACAAAGACTAGTTTGAAGGACTAAAGAAGCCTCCAAAACTACGAATGTTTCAAAAAATAGGAACAATGATGAACATGTACAAAATCACTGAAGCAAGAAGTCAAAAACTTTGTCAAGAAGTAATTGATGATCTGAAGATCCTCCATTGAAATATGACTAGGTAGAGAAGACTGTAATCTGCATGAGTGCCCTCAAATGACACTACTCAAATCAAGAGGCAAACAAAGGCAAATAGCTGAAGTTGAAGATACAAAATAATGTAAGCTTCATGAGTGCCCTCAAATGACACTACTTGAATCAAGAGGAAAACAAAGGCAAACACCTAAACTCGAAAATACAGATGGCATAAAAACATAAAAAGTCTGAAAAGATGATCAATCAAAGCTAGAAGAGTGCATCCAAAATTAAGACAGAAAGAGTGTCCATATGGTAAATGATCCATCTCACCAAAATGCATAGGTACCAAGCCACTGCATCCACCTAGTACATAGAATCAAATACTAAATACATAGATGATGTAGGACAAGTAAGGAGGATCCAATTAAGGACAGTCCAAATAAGAAGCCAAACACCACAATGTGGAATTACACAACAAGACAATGTTTTCAACTAAATTTTCATTAACATGCCCAGCTGTAAGGTCTTTCGAGTTAGGGCCAAATACAATCAAAGTATATCTGCAATCTCTCTAGCTAGTCCTGCTCTAAAACAAATCAACAACTGATGGAAACATTAAGGCAGATCTAAACTTGAGCTCGCAAGCCTCCAAGCAATCTCCTTATCTCCAAGCATGAAAACCACTAGCTCTGCTATTGCAAACTATCAAATAGCAATCTGATCTTCAAGATCTCGCAGGATCTAGATCTAATCTTCTATCTTTCCAAATCTGCTAATCTTCTCACTAACTTTCACTGCCCCTAAACAACTACCCAAACACTCCTTAAATACTAATCTTCAACCACAAGTCGATTGGATGAAAAATTAACTCTTAAGCCAAGTTGGCTCCTTTTACAAACAAATATTAAATGAAACAACAATCAGCTCATAAATAGCCTTACAAACATTTAATTCTCCATGTCATCCTCTAGATCTACATAGGAGAATACAACAAAAGCTGCCAACAATAAATGTAAAAAGTCGGCCAACCAAATCTCTAAGAACTCTAGTTGGTAAGCTAGAACAACTGAGTGCCAGAGAAACAACCAAGTACCAGTGAAACAACTGACCAAGCCAAGAAACACCAAGCAACACATGCATCACTGAGAAAGCACATCAACTGAGGCATCACCGAGTACAAGTTCCACCGAGCACAAGAGGTTTTATGGAGTTCCTTCAGTGATCGAGCTTCCTTCAATAACTGAGACCATCAGTTAAAGCTACAACCGAGTAACACCAAACTAAAACAACACACCTCTATGCATATTCACCGAGTACCCTAGAATGCCCCTGCATCAGACACCCCAGGTTCAAAAAAATGTTCTCATAGGTTGGAAGAACATCATCTTGGATTCAGCACGTAAACCTCAAACTGGTTCTTCACATACAAGTCCTCCAACTTTTCACCTTGCATACTCTTCCACTTCAGTTTCCTATGCCTCTTCAAGTATTTCCTAGACAACACATAGGCTTTTTCTCCAAACTAATCATCCATCCTCTTAGGATCTGACAACTCAACTTGGCTACCAATATTCAAGCTCCTTTTACCGAGTGTTGTATCTAGTAAAGGCATTAGGGAAAACTTCCTGTCATTCTTCTCAATAGTAAATACACTCTTGACACAATCATATATAGCTATGCAATCATATTGCCAAGGTCTACCAAGAAATATATGACAACTATTCATCTCCACAATATCACACAATACTAGATCCTTATAATGGCCAATCTAAAAATCAACAAAGCACTACTCCCTCACTTCCAGAGCATGAACATTTTGTAACCAGCCAATCCTATAAGGATGAGGATGTTTCATTCTATTCAAACCAAGTTTTTGAACCATGTCCTCAGCAAAAAGGTTATCAGTACTACCACTGTCAACAATTACATCACAAAGTTTACCTCTAGACTTGCACCAAGTTCTGAACAAATTACTCCTATGACAAGGTTCTTCCTTTGCACCGAGCAATGTTCTCCGAACCAACAAGTTCTCAAATTCAGGTTCATTCTGAATGTTCTCATTTATCACAACAGTCCGTCGGTCACCAAACTTCTTATGTGTACACTCAAAAGAGCGATGTCCTTCTTCACCATAATTATAACAAGTACCCTTAAAGATAACTTTACCTATCTTATTCTTCGATTGTAAAGGTTTTGGTTCATCTTCAATAGTCGATTTATTTGTCATCAAGTGGTCAATTTTCTCCTTGCCTCAGGGATTACTATGTTGTCTCCTTTTCAACTTATCTTCTTCCTTCAAAGCATACTGATAAGAATCTTCAACCGAATCAATCTTCAGCATACCAAGCTCATCCTAAATATTAAATCTCAAACATTCACATACTGAGCTACTTTTTCTTTACCAAGTTCTCTGTGTGCAGACCAAATAGTCAACTTATAGAACTCCTTGGTATAGTCCTCCATAGTCAAATTTTTTTTCTTCAGATTTTGCAACTTCTTAAACAAGTCAAGCTCATAGTTAACATGTATGAACTTAGCTTTCAATTTAGTCACCATCAACCTCCACCGATTAATCTTCATTTCACCTTCATCTTCTCTATCTCTTTGTAATTCTTTCCACCAAAGAGCAGCATGTCCTTTCAACTTAGTCTATTCCAAACATACTTGAAGAGGATCTTCAATTTCTTCTAGCTCAAAGAATTCTTCTAACTCACCAGTCAAATCAATCAAGTCCTCAGGTCTCAAAGTACCAGAGAAAGTAGAAACTTCCATTCGATAACTAGTACTTAAGCAAAAACAAAAGTTGTGATTCAATAAAAATGAATGTTTCTCAATTTACAAGAGAGATCAATCCTTATAAAAGGAGATCAAAACCCTAAAAGGGTGAACAAACCTAGGTTGCATGATAATAATTAATAAAGCAATTAATTATTATATGCCTAAAGTTTAGCTTAAGTAGAAAGAGATAATAAGTGATTTAATAATTAAATCAATATGATTTAGTTAATAAGAAAAAAACTTATTACTCTAACAAATTGGATAGGCAATTGGTTTGAGATACAAAGGTGAAACACAAATTAAAAGGAATTTGTGGACAAATTATTCAAATAAAAGAGAGAATTAAAAGGGACCGGAATAATTCCAATATGAGGTCAAGTTTCCCCCTCTTTGATTCTATATGTTATGAAATTCTTTACTTTAGAAAGGAGATTCACTATTATACACAAGTATCATTTTCTATTACTTAACCATATGAGGAATGGTGAAAAAATTTGTTTTCCCTTATAGTTGCTTTCAGCTATTCAAAAATGTGTTGATGATGGAGCTAACCCTCATTTTCAACAAGGTCTCATCATGACTTTCTACAAATTCCAACTATACATTTTCCACCCAAATTCTACCCATTAGCTCAAGTTTGATTTCGATAGCATGTATTACCCAAGATGGTAATCAAGATGAATAAAGAATTTATTTATTTTTATGATGGTTATTAGATAGGTTAGGTGTAAATGTATTATGACATGGATAAGTTTATATGTCCTAATACCATTTCAATAATGGGAACACAATATTTAGGAATAAGGAGGCGATCTTCTAGGAACTCACATTTATATTTGTTTTGTATCACTCAAGCTTCAAGACTTTTCTAGATATGATATGATAAGATTGGGCTTAAAAAGAATTCAACACTTTTTATATCCAAATAATAAGACATGGTTGAGGTCATCCCTGAGGGTGATGAAATCGCCAAGTAGACCTCATAAAGGGAAAGACAAGACTAGGTATTTTTATTATGTTTGTACAAAGTGAAAGGGGAGAGCATACACACAAAACTAGTGTTCTTAGGATTCGATCTTAAAACATAAAATAAAAACTTATGAGGATTTCGATCACCCAAGGTTGAACAAAGAAAAAAGGAATGCATACACCAATCACAAATGTTTGAAACATGACAAACAATTAATTTGTATATTTCTATTTATGGAAATAATTGTGTGTCCTTTTTTTGCATCAAATTTTTGGATCACACTCAGTGATCCATCATCAATATGAGAGATGAAGATGAAATGGATAGATTGTAGACCACTTAATTTAACACAATTAATTTACCAACTAGCCAAAGTACAACTAAAACTAGTAAAAATAAAAAACTTTGACAAATAGAACTTGTTTTAGACAATTCAGTACTTTTAAATATCATTTCTTTGATAGACATATAATAGTTGTAAAATTTGTAAGCAATGAAATTACAACAAACTAAAAATCAACTTAAAAACTACGTAGGTGGTAAACCATAGAGTGTAGATTTTAATATTTATACTAATACAAGTACTAAAATTGATTATGCACATGTTAAACTACTTTACATAGGTGCTAAATGATAGAAACAATAGAAAAATAAGGAAAATAACATGACTATTAGAGACGCTATACAAAAAGCCTCCTAGGTGCTAAAACATGATTCCTACAAAAAAATACTATTAGTTTCTTGCAACATATCTATGTTTCACTAATCCTAGAAAGTAATTTAGATAGGGTAGGTCATTGGTTGGTCAAGAAATAAATAAAGACAAAAAATTAAAAGTTAACAAAGAAAAGATAAAATTACAAAATGATATAATGGAGGCACTATAATGCAGGTGTCAAAGAACAAATTGTATGCAATGAATTGTGTAAGTGCATAGTCAAAATGTAGTTTCCAATCTTGTCAATAGAGGCATTGAACCACAGAGCATAGGAACCATTTTGTAACTTGAGACATTAAAAATCAACACAAAAAAAGCTCAAATAAAATGCTAATAACAAGGATATGGGTCTCGACATGCCTGCCACAATGAAAGAAATAAGATGTGAAAGAGTATAAAATAAAAGGATATGATTTCAAATGAAATCACCTTGACTCATTGAACTTCTCACCTCAAGGTAGAGATAAAGTAGATACACCTATGAATACTTCATTTTTTCTTAATTTTATTTATAGTATGTGTTTCTTTTTAAATACAACATAGCCTTTCTATGAAAAGATAAATAGATGATTTTATAGCATGGATTTAATTATTAAACTAGAAGAATTTTTACTATAAGGGAGCAAGTCTCCAATTTACAAATTTTTTGGTAGAATGGAAGCTATGATGAAAAGTGGCATGGAGGGTTGAGTTTGAGTGAGAGAAATTGGAAAAGATTGAAGGCTTCGCCTTATCAAAAGTGTCAAAATGTGGAAGCATGTGAGAATGGAATTTTCCATAGGGAAGATCGAAAGGTGTGCTCACACATATGTGAGCACATCTTGGGGAAGAAAAGAGATAAAAAGTGGAAATAAAATATGCAAAATTTAGGAGGTGTAGGGTTAGAAAGGCGACAGATGGAGAAAAGAGGAAGGTGCTGAGTGATTTTATTGGGAAGAGCACACTGCTTGTCACACATATGGTAGTTTAGGACATCCACATTGAACATCTCTAGGTGATAGTTGGTCAATGAATGAGATAAAAGAGTGTGAAATGTGCATGCAAGTATTTATGAGGGCTTGGAGGACACATGCCACATGACTACAGGTTTCAGGATTTGGAAATTTAAAATTGAAGAAAATATTAATGAATATTAGAAGAGGTATTAATTAATTAACTCCTACAAGATTAGAAGAATTAATGTGGTCAGGGATAGATTTGATTCTAATTTGATTAATCAACCACTAGGGGGAATATACAATTTGTAATTAGTTTCATGTTAATTAGTTATAAGAAGTTTGGAATTAATTAAATTTAATATAATTAATTCTTGTGATATGAATAATAAGATGAAGGAACTTTAATTAATTATTATAACTTTTTAATAAATTTAGGTAGTCATATTTAGGATGTCTACATCAACCAACTCTAAATTGAGACTTTACAATCCATAGAAAGACTCCTTCCTTTGTGGATTGAGTCACACCCAATAAACCACATACACACACATTCAAGTTTGTGGATTGAGATATGTTAGGAAAATGTTGTCTCATATTTTCAATAATAAAAAATAAGGTATCATTGATAAAAGGCTATTGTTGGTATGCGATAGAAAGGTGTTGCAAGGGGGTACCCCCCTTGCAAGCTCCATTCCCTTGACCGAATGGATATTGGGTGTAGCATGCCTCAATGTGGGCTTTAGGGACAATGACCCTTAAAAAAAATGTCATTTATATTTTATCGTTATGAATCTTGAGCATTTATCATAAGGTCATAGACTAAGGGTGGATATTTTGTGTGCTTTTTTCTTTCTTAGAAGGGAATTGTATTTTATGAGGGCATTGTATTATGATTGAGTATTGTGATGTATTCTAAGAGTATGATAGTTTTCAAGTTGCCTCTAGATGTTTATTGGTGACACTCTTGTAAAAACCTTTCTCTACAAGTATATTGTAATTTGTTGTTGATTTCTTAATAATATATTGTGTAGTTTTTGGAGAGTAGGGTTTTTGTATAGAAAGGGTTTTCCCCATGTAAATTATTGTGTTTTGATTTGCATGTTATTTTTTTTTTTTTGTTAAGTTTTGTAATTGTTGCAAATATTTTATTTTTGTGCATAACTCTCCTCCCATGGTTAGTGTAGGAAATTATTTTGCTACCTTAGCTTCCTTACAAGTGGTATTAGAACTTGATCATCTTTGCTTTCTATTGAGGGTTGTTGGGTTTTTGAACTAATCTATTTTTTAGTGGAATATTGTGTAGAAGATACTTTGTTATCTTTTTGCATGTATCTTCAAATGGAAAGTTCATTACGAAGAATATAGGTGGATTTTTTTTAGAAATAATTTTGAGATGTGGAAGCTAAAAATGGCGGGTTTGAACTAATTAATTTACATTTGTTTGATGTTATTGATGAGAATGTATTGAAACCAATAACTCCAACTGAGGCCTCTATATATGATGTTATAGACCGAAAAGTTAAGGGTCTAATAAAATAGTGCCTAGAAACCACTTCTTTGATCAATGTCCATGAATAAACCTTTGCAAGTAAACTATGGAAGAAGCTTGGTGAGATGTATCAAGCTAAATATTTATTGAATAAGATTTTATTGAGGAATAAATTATGTAGGATCAGGTAGTGAAATAAATTCCCACAAGATATAATTAGTTATAAATAGAAAAAAAATCACTTCAACTATTTGCAAATCATAAAACTTCCAAGATCCCCCTTTCTCTAAGAAGGGAAATAAAAAGTATCAGAACTTCTCATGTAAGGTTTTATCTTCAAGTGAGAAGCTAACTCAAGATGATAATATTCCTCCAACATCTAATGCCTCTAATCTCAAATATATCTTTTTCTAAACTTGATCTATTTTAGGTCTCATTAGATTGTTGGCACTGTGATGAGATTGAGATTTGACACGGTGATGTATATTGGTTTCAGTTATTGGAAGCAATTGGTTTGGATGTCATTGATGACATCTAAGTTAGATTAGTCATGTATCATAATTGATGAAATACATGAGGCAATCAGTGTGAAGGTTAAGTGATCGGTAATGCTGGAAATTGGTTATCTCCAAAAGATAGGTAGAGAGAGAGGTCAACACTTTGGTAGCGGTCATGACAGATGAAGAATTATGAGGTGCGATCATAGCTAAAATATCAACATGGTTAGAGTATAGTGTGGTTTTTACCACAACTCATATGGTTGATCGACAAGAGAGATTTTGTTGTCACAGTCTTTTAGACAGGTAAGAACACTTGTGTTCTTGAGTATCAGTTTGAAGACTCTAGATCAATAAGCGGTTTAGTGGTTGGGATGATACTTAATGTTATTATGACATGTAATATGGGTTATAGAATTGATGAGGTATTATTTTTAGGATTGATATTGTTGTATAAGGAAGATATAAGGTGGTGCATTGGAGATGTCAAAATGTGTTTGACTATTTTGGAGAATTATAATGCAGATCTAATTGGAAGCTGACGTGGTCATAGGAAAATATGTTTTACATCAATATTATCACTTTGAGGGGAAATTATTTAAATTTCATCAAATTGGTGCTAAAATTGTATATAAGTGGTACTGCTCATATTGGAAAGGTTGTTAGCATATTGATGTCGTTGTTGTGGTTGATTGTGAAATCAATTAGGGTTGTGATCATAGATCTGATAGAGTCAAAGTAGTGAGCAGTTACATAAAGTAGAAATCATATTCAATCTATTAAGAAGTCAGTTCTACATCCATATCACTCAACTTGTTGTTCCCTAGAAGTTACAACAAGCAAATCCCTTAACTGGGTGAACTTTAATAGGTTCTTATTGTAAATCCCTTAACCAGGTGAGATATTAATAGAGTCTTAAAATCCTCTTACAAGGTAGATCTTAGCAGGTCTGATTGCACTTTTAACAAGGTAATAATCACTCCTAACATGGTGAACCCTCAAAAAGGGTAATTGTAAGCTCCTAATAGGAAAAACTCATTTACTACAGTAGTGGGCTTGTGGGTGTCATCCCCACTGTGGTTTTTACCTCTAACCAAGGGTTTCCACACAAAAATCATTGTGTCATGTGTGATTATTTTGCGGATGTTTTATATTGTTTACTTTAGTTATATGCTTTGTGGTTTACAAGTTATTATTGAAATTATTCAGATTAGTGGTTGAATTAGTTTATAATTTGGTTGCACTGATTCACCCCCCCTTCAGTTCCTAAGGGTTATAATAATTGGTATTAGAGCACTGCTCCTCTTGTTGATAAGTCTAATAGATTGAGGGAAATATCTACAACTTTGGAGAATTACAGGCATTAAATGGAACTTGAGAGTGCACACAAGATGATCAGTGAGCTGAAGGAGAAAGTAAAGAAGTCACTTTCTATAAGGAGAAAACTTACTAAACATCTGAATGAGAGTCAAGATTACATTGAAAAACTATCTGAAGGTAGTATGCTAGAGATTTTGAAGAATCATTTACAGATTTGATGGATAAGAACAAAGGACTTAAAGAAGAAGTGGAAAATTTGAAAAGAAAGCTTGAAAGTCAATCTTTCAGGATGTGTGAAGATCTTGAAGGAAAGAGAATAGCTGAAAGTGCAAGGAAGACTATTGAAGATGCTAGGAAAGTTTTTGAGGATGCCCTAAGAGAAAGAGATGCAAAACTCTATAGACTAAGATAGGAATATACTTTGTATATAAATAAAATATAGGATATGACTGAAGAAAATCTGCAAGTTATAAGTGAGAATGAAAGACTCAGAGAAGAGAATGAGAAAATGAAGAATGAATTAAAATGTGAGAAAGAATAAAATGAAGAACTAAAATAGTACAATGAAAGCATGCAAAATATTGATGAACAATTGAAGAGACAAAGAAGACACAAAGAGCCAACTAGTCTTTGTTACACTGGTCAAGGAACATTTGAAACCAATGAGTCATCAAAATATGAACCTGAGAAACCACAAGATCAGAAGGTAGATCCAATAAATTTAGGTAAGAAACCTATCATACCTACGTGTTATAAATGTGGAAAGCCTGGTCATACTACAAATGTCTGTAGGAGAAAACTGGTGAACAAGTCTTATACTTTCAATGGTTATTACTACAATTATCATAAGTATGGTCTTACTACTTATGAGTGTAGATCTAGATCTAGTACTAGATCTAGCAATAGATACAATGCTGGTAGATTTCATGGATACTATTTTGCATGTAACAAATATGGACATAATGCTGAGAATTGCAGGTCTAAATTTTATGTTCCTAGGTCTCCAAATAAATCGACAAAGTCCTAATGGAAGAGAAAGACAATTTGATGTAACATGTTCTATATGTGGTAATTATGGTCATCTAATGATTAATTATAGAATGAGAACTTAGAGAGGCAATCCTGGACCTTGGGGGTCAACTGGTATGGATTTATTTATTTTCTATAGGATTGGTCACCTTGCAAAAGATTGTCAGTTTAGGAACCGGTGATCCTACCAGTCAAAAGATAGACATGAAGAGGTAAAATCATCCAAAGATAAATCATCATCCTATGGTGCAGAGGATTTTTCTTCATACTAATCATATTATTTTCTTAGGGGGAGCACTTAAGGAAAAATCCTTTACTCATCCCCTAGATCTAAGAGCTGTAAGATATATATGTACGTTATGGTGTAAGATGCTATGATTTTGGTTTTTATAAGTCTTTTTGGAGTTTTTGGTGATTATGTGGTGATCACATTGAACTTTTATGGTATATATCTTTTACCGTTTGATATTGATTATAACTATTTGAGTACCTATCGGTGGATTTGCATTAATTGGTGATATTACACTATTCCTACCATTGGAAAAGAATTATTTTACCATTAGAAGTACGTAACAGTTATATCTCAATTATAAATAGAGGGAAGTGATTACACTTTTTACTTTTACATTCAATTGATCATTTGATCCTAATTTTCTATCAAATTTTTTAGAGATCTAACAGATATTTTGTGAGTTATCTATCTGGTTCACAGTTGAATTTGTGTATTATTGTAGTCGGTTGACATGGCATGGAGAGTTGATACTCCCATGTTGATGAACATTGTTGATAAGCCTCAACGTATATTCAAGCTTCGTCCAATAAAAGAGATAGAGATTGATGTGTCTAGTGCTCTATCTACGATTCATGTGCAAGTTTTATTGATCGAGGATGTTTGGTCATATGTTCATTACAAGATTGAAAAACTAGGAGCTGGAGCTTTCAAGAGAGAATATGAGAATATGTGTATCGATGGTGTATTAAGAGATTAGAACAAACATCTACAGGTGAAAGGTTTAACGTATGTAGTGGACATTCCCACTAAATTTCATCCTGATTAGATTTTCTATGTGTTAAGAAGAGTGCATGATCATTACATTTGGTTAGAAAATCCCCATAAGTTTTTGAAAACAATGATTCATAGAGTTAATGGTTTACAAACACAAGGGTTAGAATACACATTGAGAACAATTGTGACATATTTGGTTATTGAGCTAACAAAATCTTGATAAGACAATAAAGATATGACTATACATGATATAGAAGATAAAGAAGTTTAGTTCACATCTATGGTAATAGGTTATCAGGTATATCAATCAAGAAGAGTTAATAATGTGCTTGGTGGTGCTATCCATCCCAGTTATCGAATAGAGAAAGATGATTTGGTGTATGACTTATGCAAGATGGTCAGAAGTCATTTTTTGGCAAACATGGAGAGGATAAAGAAAGACAAAAATAAATCATTCAAGTATGGTGCCCTATTGGTATGTATATTCTTCTACATTCAAAATTTATTTCCCGATAGAGGAAATGTTGTATGGTCATCAAACAAACCGGTAGTTCTGTAGATAAGTGAATTCATTAAGGAATTCGGTGAAATTTTTTAAAATATTATGTGGAGTTATTTCAAATATTTCCAAGCTAAGATATATAAGCATGAAAGAATTCTTGCTAGCATAGTAGATAAATATAAGGATGTATATTTTCTAGTAGATATAAATTATTGTATTATGATACCGGTTGAACCTAGAACTTATTGGGTTCCACCAATTGGTTATGAACTAGAGGGAGATTTAATGAGACTTCATGTAGATGAGTTACTCTCATAACCTTTGGATAAACAAGCACACAAATTTTTAACATATGAAGAACCATTTTCTAAAATCAATATACAACTAAAGAAATTGGTCATTGAAAGGAAAACCAGATGGATGATATCTAATCTAGAATATAAATTTGGTAGTGATGAAGAAGTTACATTTGGAAATGTTGATGTTGCATCCAAAGGCTCATTATCCAACATCCCATCCACATATGAAAAAGTTAAGAGAAAGAAGAGTAAGCCCACAGTAAAGGAAATTGAAATCAAGATGGAACCGATAAAGAAGACATACAATAGAAAGAGAAAATGAATTGATGAGAAAAGTGAGTAGAAGGAAATTTTAGGAGATGAAGATGTCTAGACTGAATTAGATAAGGATGCAAAAGAATTGAAAGAGAGTGGTCAGAAGAAATCCCCAAGTGTTGATTATATTGCTAAAGACATAATGGAGACATGAAGAATGGGAGGATTTGGAAGAAGATATGAATTCTTAAATGATGAAGACAAGAAGAAGATATAAGAGGATATCATATTTATCCTACATAATTTTTTTATGACTCCTAGTGAGCTTTATCAAATTTTACCTAAAGATTTTATGATTTAATCCATGCTAGGTGGAAGACTACATTATCAATGGATGTACAGAGAAATTATGAAGAAAATACTTAGTCAAGTGTGACCTGAGCTGAGTCCTGATGAAGTAAAAGCTATTAGTTGAAGCATATAGATATTAAATTTGAATAAAAAATAGAGAAAAAAATATACTTGTTGGTAAGACATAGATTGTGTATAGTGAAATAGTGGAGATATGGAGGAAAAAGGCTCAAATGTTGAAGGAAGAAGAACAAGAACAAAAGAAAGAAAAATTTGTTGGTGAGAAAAAAAAGGGAAAAGAAAAAGTGATTGAGGACATTAATGAAACATCTACACATGAAGAGATTATAGGTTATGTTATTGTTGATATCCCTATTCAAGTGAAAGACATTTAAGATCAATATGTTGAGTTAGCACAAACCAGTGGAGAAGAAGTAGAACAATGTCAAATTGGTGAAGATGGGGTAATAATAGAAGACACAAAAGGTAAAGATAATTCTCCCTCATCATCTTCCATGAAGTGTTCAAAGGATTAATTTCTAAAAAAATAGAAGAAAAAGTAGGAAGTTTGAAAGAGGTTCAAGAAGAATATGATGTGAAAAGGAAATTGAGTCTTGGAGAGTCTAGTATAAACATGAAGAAGAAGAAGATGGTGCAAGTAATAGAAGAAGAAGAAGTAGAAGAAGAAGAATTATTCACCACACTAATAGACATAAGAAAGTTGACACCTAAGGAATTGATGAAGTACTTAGATCAGTTGACAAATAAATTTGAAAGAGATAAGATGAGATCATAGAAGAAGAAAGCTAGAGTTTTGAGACAAGCCATATATATCTTAGTTGAGTTGGCTCCTAAAGTTGTATATGATAAAGATGATTCTTTTATAGATCAAATGGACACCTTGATTAAGGCTATTTTAGATCAAGGCCCAGATTTGTAGTCTATAGAATTAAAGATGGTGGAAGATAAATTAGATAATAAGATGATAAGTAAACTAATTAAAGGAGAAGATCAATGTGGATAAGAGAAAATTAATAGAATTGGTGAAAGAAGTTAAAGCTACATTGCTTAAGGCAGGACAAATTTTCACTAAAGTATCTAATCATTCATAGTTTGTAAAATATTTGAAGTAGAAGAGAGTTGAAGTCCTAAAGGATCTAGAGAGCTTAACTAGTCAACTTGATCCCATTTCAAGCTTAGTTATTGATTTTAGTAGTCAAGTGAAGTAGTTATCTCAAAAGGTGAAGCAGATTTAGCAGGAATAAGACAATAGGTTTTTTAGTATACTTGAGCTTCAATCATCTTTATCTCCTACAATGGAGGTGATGCAACAAAATGAGGAAAAGGTAGAAGGGATACTTTTTTTATCAGACACGAGCACTTTAGAAAGTATGAGAAAGCTAGTTTCAAGTTTATTTGAGAAAATTATTGCTTTGAGTCACATGAAGAAGAGATGGGAGACATCCTTAGAGTTAGCAAAGATAAACTTCAAGGTAATCTTTGACAAGATTTAAGTGAACCTTTGGAATTTTTTCAAAGGGGGAGAATATGTTAGGGTACATAAGGTTTTTCCCATCAATGCCAAAGGGGGGTTTTGTTGGCATTGTGATGAGATCAAGTGTTGACATGGTGATGTATATTGGTTGTAGTCATAGGAAGGAATTGGTTTGGTTGTCATTGATGACAACTAAGTCAGATCAGTCATGTATCATAATTGGTGAAGTGTTAGAGGAAATCGGTGTGAAGGTTAAGTGATCAGTAATGCTGGAAATTGGTTAACTCCAAAAGATAGGTAGAGAGAGAGGTCAACACTTTGGTAGCGGTCATGACAGATGAAGAATTATGAGGTTGCGATCAAATATTTGATAGAGTTATATTAGTGAGAAGTTACACAAGGAAGAAATAAAATTGGATCTATCAAGAAGTCAGTGCTACATCCAGATTACTCAACTCTTTCCTAGCAGTTACAACAATCAAATCCCTTAATCGGGTGAACCTTAACAAGTTCTTATTATAAAATCCTTAGCTAGGTGAGCTCTTAATAGAGTCTTGAAATCCTCTTACAAGGTAGATCTTAGTAGATCTGATTGTACTTCTAACAAGGTATTAATCACTCCTAACTAGGTGAACCCACAAAAGGGTACTTGTAAGATCCTAACATGGAAAATTCATTTATTGCACTAGTGGGTTGTGGGTGTCATGCCCACTATTCTTTTTCTCTCTAACCAAGGGTTTCCATGTAAAAATCATTGTGTCATGTGTGATGATTTTGTGAATGTTTGATATTGTTATCTTTTATTTATTTATTTCAACTATATGCTTTTTGGTTTACAAGTTATTATTGAAGTTATTAAGATCAGTGGATGAATTCGTTTATAATTTGGATCCACTAATTCACCCCCCCCCCCCTCTCAGTGTCGAAGGATTCTAGCTTAGATTCTCTCATAGTGCAATCATTTGAGTCCAATATTTTTGTCAAACCTAACATGGATGGGTTGCAAAATAAAAATATTTAGTGTCATTACATCAAGTTTGAAGGTTTAATTTGTACCAACAATACACCTTTTACAATATCATATAAACATAGATAAATCCTTGTAACACCTTGTTTTCATTTATAAAACACATTAACCTTATTCCTTCACAACATATAATTTTATTTTTAATAAAACACCCTTTTACCATTTGTAGAAAAATGTATACTAGAGGAAGCTCCATTTCACATGCCTAGTGTTCCAATAATATTAGATGACAGGCATGTGACAAAATCTCCTAATACACTTAAGAGTAGTTGAGGTGTGAAAAAAAAAAATATTTCATTGTGGTGGCCCAAATTGTGTGGGTTTCGATGGATTCGACATCTTGACCACCTATTTTCAACTATGGTATCATTATTTAGCATTTATGTTAAAGCATAAATAATATTTGGGAGCTAGGGGATCGATTAGGTCTTAGAATGGAAATTGTGATGTTTTGTATCAAGACATATGGGTTCTTTGTTGTATGCCTTCTCTCTGATGTTCATCCAGTAGTTTCAATGTGTAGTGCATAGATCTTGATGTATATTCAATTGATAATTGAGAATTGATGAGATACCTTCAAATTTACTAAAGAGAGCAATGAAAAGGAAATAGATGAGAATTTTTCATATTTTATTTGGGAACCAACATTAAAGTCCTTGAAATTCTAGGTGGAAACCTTTGGGATAAACCATGGTGTACTTGTGGGACAAGCAAGGGTGTATTTGGACTGCTACATACATGTACATGCAACATTCACAATACTATGAAGTCTAAACCTGGATTGAATAATTAACATTGTATGTACAAATCTTTAATATCTATTTGGGGACATTTGTGTGTCTTTTTTATGATATTGTTTACCTTGGACCCCCTTACTTTCCTATGATATTTTATATACATCATAAAATTGATACTGGTTTAAATGGAATTTGAGATTTATTTTTAGAATTTCATTTGTTTAATTTTTTTATAGCAAGGGAACAAAAAAATTATCTGTTACTCTAGTTTACAATATATTTATAGCTAAAGGAAATTGGTTCACATCTCAACTGTTTTCTTTTGTCCATTGGAGTTGTACCATCTTTGAGGCAACTATTGTAGGTATTTAATGCAATTCACTCTTTCTAGTTGTAGCTTTGACAACAAACTTTCTTTGTACCTCCTTAAAATGTCATCTTTGGCTATATTTTGGTTTTCATTTTTTTTCAAAATGTGCTTTGTTAGTACGATAAAAGTGTTTTTTTCCAATCTTTTTTTGAAAGATGCGATGCATATGAAGAGTGAGATCAATTTTTTCTTCATTTTGATCAAGATTTCACTTCACACACTTTTCACTATTTATCATAGTTATAGGGATTGAAAAAATTGATTCATCACAAAGCTAAAAAAATCATAAATTTGGAACATTCAAAAAAGTTGATAAGTTTTCTGTAGGAATTTGAAAGCCCTCTAGACTTAATTGGACAAATCCAACCAATTCAAAAATAATGGATTAGGAAAAATTAGAATCTAATCTGATTAGGGTTGGAAACTATATATTTACAAGTGCTAGTGCCAAATAACAACAACATATACTATCATGAAGATAAAACATATAAATATTACCATAGATACTCACATGGCTTTGTTTGTTATTATATTGCACATTAAGATATGGAATGTCTTTTCAGGAGGTGGTTGTGTATGAAGAACTACATAGTCAACTCTCTCAACATTCTCCCTATGTGCTTTTTGATAGTTATACTTATGTGTATAATGCATAATAATATTGACTAGTGCTATATTATTTTTCTTAATAAATTCCACATAATTTGGTGATCTTTTTTTTTAGTTGCCATCTTCCTATTTTGCACCTAATTGTTAATTACTTATGTTACAAATAGTTCCATTAGAGTATGTTTCTAAACCATGGTGCATGCATTAATGTTCTTCTTAATGCACAGATGTTTTGAAAGGATTTATACTTCTTAAGGTTTGACCTCAATGAGGTTTTCTATTGTTTATGGAGGAGAGGGCATGATTAGCATTGTGCAACCAAGAAAACTCTAGGTAATTTATGATAATGTTATTTATTAAGCTAAAAACAAATAGTTACAAATATTTTTGCATTTATTTCCTTCTTTTTCATGGTATAAGATTCCATGAGGCTCTAATGTATTATCTGTAGGTTGGAGGTACAAATGATGTGGGAAGCACAATGTTGTAGAAAATTTTGGAGTCAACCCTTTAACTAGAACCACAAGAGGATGAGGAAGATAGTCGTAGGTATTCTTATATAAAAATATTATACTTATGTCATTTATATAAAGAGGTTGAATTCATCACCTTTATACCTAGACTCACTACTTGTCAAACATTTTAAGATGCACGAGATAATATTTTGTTTTAAATGTATAGTGGTATCTGTTGGAGATTTACCAGTAGGTCGGTACTGACTGTATGTTTGTCATTGATGATAACATATGGAAAGTAGCATGTGTGGAAGTCTTATGCAGTAAGATTTTAGTATATGTAGCATGGATATGATATCAACATGATATCATGGGCGCAAAGGTTAACTATTAGTACAGACAGTTATACAGCAGTGTTCCTGACAGAGTAACAAGCAGTGTTCTATGTATGGTTGTCTGTATAGTTATCATGGAGCCTTGTGTGCTTGGATATATGTTGAAGACATATTAGTGATGTTACACTTATGGACACATAGTCTGATAACCAGTAGAAGTGAAGTTATGTAGTCACTATTCACCAATAGCAGTGTTTTGTGTTTATTCAAAAGAGCCGACAAAGATTATATTGGTTCTAGAGTTGCGCCTATCATTTCGGTATGTGCCCTTGGATTTAAGCTTAGAGAATAGTTAGTGATGTTTAGTTAAGAGTGCATGAAGCAATTCAACTTGAGGAGAAAGATCCAGTTGTTTTGGTAGAGCCGACAATGTGTAGCATGCGTCTACAATTATCTTATTGGATAGGTCCCAGAATGTGTTGCGTGCTTAGTAGAGCTAACTAATTATTATTGGAGTTTGTTATGGTTTCTCTAATATGATTTCAAGGTGGTTCTAATAGGCTGACTTGATTATATCATTTAGAGGAAAGATATTTATAGGAAGTCATTTATGATTTCTTGAGTGTGGTTCATAGTTGATTATGAAGAGTAGAGAAGAGTGTGCAAGAGTTGAGGCATCAGAAGAAGGTCTATGTGACCAAGTAAAGTGTTTATGCTATACATCAGAACTGATCCAGACAACAAGCTGAAGTGCAGTTCACCAAGATCTAGATATAGTGTGTATCTGTAATTCAGAAGGTTGTAGCCTTCGCCCCTTTGAGTAGTGAGCTCTCAGATAGTGCATCCTCTCCCCTAAAAGCTTGACTATTGTAAAAGACTCCTAATAGGGTCTGAACCTTGACCAGTTCTACTATACTAAATATATTGTAAAGAAAATCCTAACAGGGTTAAGGATCTTCTAACAAGGATCATAATACACTAGTACAAAATATTAGTGGGTGTCAATTTCCACTAGGGTTTTTACCTATTTGGGTTTCCCTGTAACCAAAATATTGGTGTTGTATTCAAGTGTTCTATCATTGTGTTTATGCTTTATGTTTAAGTATACTTAATTGGATAAAGAATTTAAACTTGTAGATAACTGATTCACCCCCCCCCCCTCTCAGTTATCTCTTAGGACTATTCCTAATATTTGGTATTAGAGCCATGTACCTTGGAGAGAAAGTTTAACAGCTTGAGGTTGATTAGATGGCATTCTTCAGAAAAGAAAGTCCTAAGTTTGATGGAGAGAATTATCCTGATTGGAAGAACAAGATGGTGACTCATTTATAGTGCATTGCTTTTGAAGTTTTTGATGTAACTATCAAAGCAGTCAAGATCTCTACTTTAGAAGACCTTGCAAAGGATGATGCTACTGATAAGAAAAAGGAATTATTTCATCAGAATGCAATAGCCAAGGAAGCTCTTATTAGCACCCTATTTGATAGTGAGTTTTCATAAATAAAGAAGCTAGATATAGCCCACAAAATATAGAAGTACCTAGAAGACATATTTGAAGGAGACAAAAAAGAAAAGGATGCACATAGAAAGACATGGAAGAAAAGATACAATGCATTAGAGATTCTTCCTGAAGGAAAAATCAGAGATTACAATCAAAGGATCAATGAAGAAGTTTCTGGAATCAAGAACAATGGTGGAGAGATCTTAGAAGAAGACATCATGGACAAATTGATGACTACTCTTACTCCTAAATATGAAAACAAGATCAACATCCTTGATGAGACCATGCAGCTTACATCAAATTTCAAGAGAGAGACCTTGATCAGAAAATTTTTAGCTTTTGAGATTTCAAGATTGAAGACAGAACCTAAAAGTGAGACAGCCTTCAAAGCAACAGTTCATGGTAAGAAATCTGCAAACACTTCTAGTAATTTTGATGATGATGAAGAGAAAACATTAGATGATTTCATTTCTATGATTTCCAAGAGAGAGAAGAAAGGAAAAGGAAAGTATGAAGGTCAATTGCCATTTAAATGCTTTTCATGTAATAAGATTGGTCACTTTGCATCTAAATGTCCCTTAAGAGCTAGAAATTTCAAAAATGACTACAAGCCTACATTCTCTAAGGAATTTTATTATGCTACGGATGGAGTTTCTGATGATGATTCAGCTGAAGAAGAAATAAGATTCATTTCTATCATAGAGAAAATGAACAATAAGACAGATCATGAAGATAAGAAAGAGAATCAAGAGCTAGCACTGATTTCACAAGCTGATATAAGGACAGACTGGATTATAGATAGTGGTTGTTCACATCACATGATAGGTGATAAAGGTAGGTTTTTTCAATTTGACAAATACAATGGTGGCATGGTTAGATTTGGAGATAACACTCCTAAACCCATAGTTGGTAGAGGAGCCATCACCTTGGATGGAAAGAATAGTACTGATGATGTTCTCTATGTAGATGGTTTGAAACATAACCTTCTTAGTGTTGGATAGTTACTTGGAAAAGGTTATCAGTTGGAGTTCAAAGATCACAAATGCATCATTAACAAAAAGGATGGTGTTATGATTGCATCAGGCTCAAAGACTAAAGGTAATGTTTTCCAACTCAATTCAGAAGCAAGTTGCTTTGTTGCTAAAGTTGATGGCAGTTGGTTGTGGCATAAAAGAATATGTCATATCAATTTTGATAACATAGTAAAGATAAGCAATGTAAAGGTAGTAAGAGACCTACCTAGCATAGAAAAGCCAGTTGATACTATATGTAGGGAATGTGTGATGGGAAAGCATGCGAGAAATTCATTTAGGAGCAAACACAATTCCATAGAGAACAAGTTGGATCTGATTCATACAGACCTATGTGGTCAAACTCAAACAAGATCATACTATGGTGAAAGGTATTTCATTTTGTTTGTTGATGATTATACTAGGATGATGTGGGTTGCATTCTTGAAAGATAAGTCAGAAGCATTTGAGAAGTTCAAAATATTCAAAGCTAAGGTTGAGAATGAATCTGGACTAAAGATAAAATGTTTGAGATCGGATAGAGGAGGAGAATTCACCTCTGACAGATTCTATGAGTGCTACGAAGAACATGGCATAAAGAGATAGTTAAGTGCACCTAGAACCCCTTAGTAGAATGGAATTATAGAGAGAAGGAATAGGATCATCCTTGATATAGTGTGCACCATCATGATTGAAGGAAAAGTTGCACACACCTATTGGAGAGATGTGGTCAATACAACAATCTACACCATCAATAGAATTCAATTAAGGCCTGGCACTGAAAAAACACCATATGAGCTATGGTTTGGTAATGTTCCCACAATAAAATACTTCAGAATCTTTGGAAGCAAGTGCTACATCAAGAGGGATGAAGCAGTAGGCAAGTTTGATGCAAGAAGTGATGAAGGTATTTTCCTTGGTTACTCTACTAAAAGTAAAGCTTATAGATGTTTCAATTTAAGATTGAAAAAGATCATTGAAAGTGCTCGTGTTAAGATTGATAAAAAGTTTATGGTTCAAGAAAGATATCATGATTACTCACCCATGATTGAAGAAGAACCTAGAGCCTCCACTAGTGAGATAGTTATTGAAGAAATATTTGACAGTATTGATGTGTTATTCAATGACCCTGAGACAAGTGAAGAAGATACTCCTAAAGCTGATGAGTCAACATCACTTAAGGTTCCAAAGTTTACATCTAGAAACCATTCCAAGAAAGACATCATTGGTGATCAGAGCGGCAAAGTCTTAATAAGATCACAAGCAAAGAACTCAAATAGCAGTGAAGTGGTATATTTACTATCTTAGATTGAACCTTTAAGTGTTGAAGATGCTTGTAATGATTCAGATTGGCATGATGCTATGAAACAAAAACTTGATCAAATTATTAAGAATGACACTTGGGAACTGGTCCCAAGACCTAGTGATAAGAATGTGTTTGGAACAAAGTGGATATTCAGGAACAAGATGAATGAAGATGGTATAGTAGTAAGAAATAAAGCAAGGTTAGTATGTAAGGGATATGTGCAAAGAGAAGGCATTGATTATTCAGACACATTTGCACCTATGAGTAGATTAGAAGCTATTACGTTGTTTCTAGCTTATGCTATAGTCAAAAAATTCAAATTTTATCAGATGGATGTCAAGTCATCATTCTTGAATGGAGATTTGAAAGAAGAAGTATACACTTGGTGAAGGTTTTACAAATGAGGATGCAAGTAGAGTGGGTTTAACCATGGAGGAAACTCTGTAGTTAAGTGCGCTCGAGCTGGAGTAGTACTAGGATGGGTGACCTCCTAGGAAGTCCCGGTGCTTCACCTCTGTGAGCATCACCTAGATCCAATGAGTGCTAAGTGTTCCATTTCATTCTCATGAGAGATGGGTTCGGTGAACCACTACTCATGAATCATGGGTCAATGAGTTTGACTAAAAAAAAACTACACAGTTGAATCTTGATAGCAATATCACAAGTATACATTGAGTAGCTAGAAGGATTCATCTTATCAAACAAACCTGATATGGTATGTAGATTGAAGAAGGCCCTCTATGGACTTAAGCAAGCCCCTAGAGCATGGTATGAGAGACTAGATGGATATCTAATAAAGATTGGATTCAAGAAAGGAGCAGTAGACTGTAATCTATTCATAAGAGAGACATCTGAAGGCCTACTACTTGTAGCTATATTTGTTGATGACATTATCTTTGGAGGTAATGAAAAACTTAGTGCTAAATTTTCTAAGGAGATGCAAAATGAATTTGAGATGATTATGATTGGTCCTATCAAATACTTTTTGGGATTCAATGTGCAGTAGACAGAGAAAGGTATTTTCATTAATCAGTCCAAGTATGTAAAATAAATATTAAAGAAATTCAAGATGGATGATTGCAAGCTAGTAGGGAAACCTATGCTAACTGGATGCAAGATTAAAAAAGAAGATGACTCACCAATAGTAGATATAACTTTGTATAAGTCTATGATTGGAAAACTTATTTATCTTACTCAGACTAGACCTGATATTTCCAATGTAGTTGGCATAGTTGGAAGATTTACAACAGAGCCTAAACAAAGTCACCTCATGGTAGTAAAAAGGATATTTAGATATTTGCAAGGCACTATAGACTATGGTCTATGGTATCCTAATTCAAAAAATGTTGAGCTTCATGTGCACACTGATGCAGATTGGGTAGGTTGCATTGATGACAGAAAGAGTACATCAAGTGAAGCAGTGTTTCTTGGTGATAGACTTGTCACTTGGACAAGCAAGAAACAAAATTGTATTTCTTAGTCAACAACAGAAGTGGAGTATGTTGCAGAAGCCTTGAATTGTTCTACAATTGTTTGGATCAAATAGATGATAAAGGATTTTGGTATTCAGATTGATTATCCTATAGCTATTCACTATGATAACACTAGCACTATCAATATGTCGAAGAACCTTGTGATGCATGCAAAGACAAAACACATTGAGATCAAGTATCACTTCCTAAGAGAGAAAGTGGCAAAGAAAGAAGTCAAGCTGGACTTTGTGAGTACTAAAGATCAGTTGGTAGACATATTCACAAAGCCCTTGCCAAAGGATACTTTTGAGTATCTCAGGGAGAAGTTGGGAGTAATTACCTTCCCTGATTCTGCTTAGAAGAAAGAAGGAAAAGCATCAGTCCTCGGGGACTGATGGATGGTTGACTACTCTACTTCTAGAGTAGTACCAGTGCTTAAAATTGATTGGCACCCTTTGCCATTGATGTCAAAGAGGGAGTAATATATAGTCATGAAAAATAGAAGTAAAAAGGAGGATTAATATACTAAGGGGGAGTAGTATTCAGTTATGACAACAGTTTAGATGAGGAAATGGAGAATGTTGGAAAATATTGCAGCAGATAGAGGACTCATCTTTGGGGGAGTTTTGAAGAGGAAATGGAGAATGTTATAAAAGAAATTTTCATTTGGATTGGTGGAGTTTTTCATTCCATATGTTGCCATCAATGCCAAAGGGGGAGATTGTTGGAGATTTGCCAGCAGACCAGTACTGACTGTGTGTTTGTCATTGATGACAACATATGGAAAGTAGCATGCATGGAAGTCTTATAAAGTAAGCATTTAGTATATGTAGCATGGATATGATATCAGCATGATATCATGGGTGCAGAGGTTAACTATTAGTACAGACAGTTATACAACAGCTTGTGTCAGCAGTAAACTTGACAGAGTAACAAGCAGTGTTCTGTGTATGGTTGTCTATATAGTTATCATGGAGCCTTGCACGCTTGGATATATGTTGAAGACATATTAGTGATATTACACTTATGGACGTAGAGTCTGATGACTAGTAGAAGTGAAGTTATGTAGTCACTATTCACCAGTAGCAGTGTTTTGTGTTTATTCAGAAGAGCCGACAGAGATTATATTGGTTCTGAAGTTACACCTATCATTTTGGTATGCGCCCTTGGATTTAAGCTTAAAGAAGAGTTAGTGATGTTTGGTTAAGAGCGCATGAAGCAATTTAGCTTGAGGAGAAAGATCCAGTTGTTTTAGTAGAGCCAACAGTGTGTAGTGTGCATCTACAATTATCTTATTGGACGGGTCCCAGAATGTGTTGCGTGCTTAGTAGAGCCGACTGAATTGTTATTGGAGTTTGTTATAGTTTCTCTAATATGATTTCAAGGTGGTTCTAATAGGCCAAATTGATTATATCATTTAGAGGAAATATATTTATAGGCATTCATTTGTGATTGCTTGATTGTGGTTCATAGTTGATTATTAAGAGCAGAGCAGAGTGTGCAAAGAGTTGAGGCATCAGAAGAAGGTCTATGTGACCAAGTAAAGTGTTTATGCTATACATTGGAATTGATCTAGATACCAGGTCTAAGAGAAGTTCACCAAGATCCAGATATAGTGTGTATGTGTTATTCAGAAGGTTGTAGCCTTTGCCCCTTTGAGCAGTGAGCTCTTAAATAGTGCATCCTCTCCCCTAACAGGGACTATTGTAAAAGACTCCTAACAGGGCTCGACCCTTGACCAGGTCTACTATACTAAATATATTGTAAATAAAATCCTAACAAGGTTAAGGATCTTCTAACAAGGATCATAATACACTAGTACAAAATATTAGTGGGTGCTAGTTCCCACAGGGGTTTTTACCTATTTGGGTTTCCCCATAACCAAAATATTGGTGTTGTGTTCAAGTGTTCTATCAATGTGTTTATGCTTTATGTTTAAGTATGCTTAATTGGATAAATAATTGAAACTTGTAGATAACTGATTCACCCCCCCCCCCCCACCTCTCAGTTATCTCTTGGGACTATTCCTAATAGTATCTCCACAAGGATGTCAAATGATACCTTCAAAACTGGAAAAGTAGGCTACCTAGTACAATGACTGATATTTTTTGTTTAGTGTATCAATAGAAAACATTGTAGAATGTTTTAATGAATTAAAAATTTGAAGTTTTAGGCCCTTGGGAAATCCATCTTGCAACCTTGAATAAGGCAACTTGTGGAACACTTTAGCATGTGAACCTTATCATTAAGATCATTCCTATTCAACTTCTTTGACACATTAGAGAGAAAAATATGCTTTGTAGATTCCTTACCAAATCCTAGGACCTGAAATGCCATATACCATATGAAGGTACATTGAAATTAAAAGTTCCCTCATTTTGACATTTTTAGATCTGATTAATGCATTAAGATTCAATGAGTTAGAGATTCACTATAGATAAAGCTGGCTACTTATTCAATCTTTGTTCAGTCTCTTAGTTTTGACAACCAAAATTATTTAGAATTTTAAAGTGCATATTAATCCTATTAATAAAAATATTTTTAGTTGATCATATATTATTAGGATAGGTTTCATGATGGGTAGCCATAACTATAAAGCTCCAAGTTCATTTGGAACTAATTTCATAGGTGAGACATATTTCATTCATAAGTATATCATATTAACTATTGAGCTTATGATTAGCTATAATAAATCATGATGTGATTATCCTTTTTCATTTCTTACTATGAGTTTGAATCATTTGCACCAGGTAATTCATTGCAATCTAGTAATATGAGCTTGACTACAATTATTGTTTTTGATTACGGTAACAACAGGTTTTGAAGGAGCCCCAAAACCCTTTAACAAAGTTTTGAAATGAAAAGCAACGAGGAATAGAAAGACAAAAGACAATCCCCAAAAAGGATAATCCCTAGCAAGGACACTTCCTAGATTTACAATAAGCACAACCTCAAAAAGAACAAAAAAGACAAAAGTGAGGTACCCCCAGCAGGACAGGGCCAAAAAAGCCTCCAGCAATAGAGTCAAACTAGAGCCTTTAGGAAGCCCTCTGATTCGACTAGCTGACTCTGCATAGTCTTAATAGAATTTTTTAGATTAATTATTTCATGGTCCTTTGCCTTGATCTTCTTCCTGGTGTTTGATCTTGTTCTAGTGCCTGGTCCCAGTTGTTGACTGGATTCAATTCCTTCATTTTTATCTTTCATTGTGTCTTTGTTGTTTCCTTCCAACACGCTACACAGTGTCTTCAAATTTTCCATAGTAGCTTTCATTCCAGCATTAGACATAGCAAGCAGATTCTTGAGCATGGCTTCATTGCTACAGATCTTTTCATTTAAAGGGATCATGGCTTTCTCCAAAACTTTGTTGATTTTTTCCTCCAGCATAGTGGAATCATCCGAACCCTTATCAAAAACATCTTCATTTCTTTTATTCAAAGAAACATCCTTCCTAATCTTGTCAATGGTGTCCTCTAGCATCTCATTCCTAGTTTCCAGCCTTATGCACATGTTTTTCAATTCCACAAGGTCATTTTGAACCTATTTATCAAGATTGAAGTGTAGTCATGGAGATAGTCTCTTCACATGGGACTCCCTTTCTCTCAGATCTTCCTCAAGGGGGTGATGGTATATATTCCCTTTAGAACTATTCTCACAATCTTCATTATCTTTGTCCTTCCCAAAGATAGGGGAATCAGAGTTAGTAGGGATATCCTCCTCCGTGGCCCTAATATCCTCTTTGTTGGAATCATCATCAACAATATTTACTACCTCCATGCTAACCTCCTTATCATAATTATCCCCTATTTTTCAATCTTGTTCTTGATTTCCCACTTCCTCAACATCATGTTTGCTTTCGACACCAATAGCTGAGATTTCAGGAATGTCCTTCTCCCTAGTATGTGAGTCATCATCCTTGTCATCAGTATTGTTAGTGACATCCTTTGTTAGATTAGGCTTCTCCTGGTCAGACCCAAAATACCCTTCCACCATATCAATTATATTTTTTGTGACATCTTCAGGATTCACCATAGCCACCTCCCAAGTCTCTTGAATGCTGGAAGCAGTCATATCAAAATGAACCTTAACAAAGTCAACATTTTCTATAGAATCCCTCTCTATAGTAACCCTGTTCTCATCATTGTCATTCACAGTCTCAACATTGTCCATCTCATCAGCTGTAACCTCTTGACAATCTTTCATCCCAGAATCCTCCATGAGAGCAGTACTTTCCTTTTTTATCCCAGAATTATCTTTACCTAGGGATTCCTTCTCAGCCTCCTAACCATCCTTCAACCCAGGAGTATCAATGATAGTCATCGAAGAAGAAAGGGATTTTTTGCTAGAATAGGTTTTCTTCTTCTGGGAAGGACCTGCTAGATTCTTCCTCTTTTTACTACTGACCTGAGAAGGAATGGGCTTAGGGACGTGGTCCCTGGCATACTCAACAATTAGAAGAATGATCCCAACATGAAGGATGGGAGAGTTCCTCATCCTATGCTCAATGATACTTTGATTCAACAAGCTCAACAAAAAGAAAGGGAAAGAAACCCTATTTCAATGTCTGAAATGATTTACCAAAACAAAGTGGTAATTATACACTCTAGAGAACTAACCCTATAAGGTGAAATATTCCATAATAACTCTAATGACAGAGCCATAGATATTCTCAATACTATCCATTTCAACATAGTCTTTCTTACCTTTGATCAAAAGGGTGCATTCTTCATCAGTGACAAGGAAATCCTTGTACGCTTTGTTGCCCACTTTTATCTCTTTGAAGAACTACATTCCCTCAAGAGGGATGCCTGTGATTGCCGCAAGTAGCTCCAGGGTAAGACTGAAGGACTTCCTAGCTAGATTGACAGTACCCTTATCCCAACTAGCAGTAAATGATTTACAGACCTCTTTGTCATGCTCTTGTAAACGCTTGAGGAACTAATGGACTTTACCTTTTTTAAGCTCATTCCAAACATCCTTATCATGCCTCCATTTGCAGTCGGTAGGTTCCTCCCTCCTTAATTCACCTCCCACTGTAAAAAATTTACACAGATCCTCAATCTCAAAAAGCGAGTTCACCTTAAGTTGCAGAGATAAAAAAATACAATCGCTCGAAACTTGCTTAAGAGAATGGAGGCAATTCTTGTGATTTGTAACCCATAACACGTGCGAATTCAAGAGGAAGTGAAAAGTAATAATTACTTGGTGCATCACCTTCAGGGCTATCATTATGAGGAGTGATATTTGAAATGTGTTCGTAGATTTGTACTTTTTTGAATTCTACATCACCTTCGGCTTGCTCAAAGGCTGTATTACATCATTTTGTGTAATCATTATTAACAAATCTTATCACCCCTTCTTTTTGCCTTATTCTATCATAATTAATATGAGAATTTATCTCATCATTAATTTTAGCCACACCATACCATTTTAAAGTTCTGTCACTTCTAGCCCCAAGATTGGCGAGCCCATCAACAACCTAATTTGTCTCACGAAAATTATGAGAGACATGGAAAGACTTAAAGGATTGGGGAATATATTTAATTTTAGCAATTATATGCTCTATAGTCTAGGAGAGGGGGGGGGTGATTCCTTTGATGTTGTTGACTATGTTAAGAGAGTCTCCTTCCAACCAAACATTTTTACACCCTAATTCTTCCACCAGCATGATAACATTAAGAGCTACCATCACCTCGACCCTATGATTCGATTGCAGCCCCAAGAGAGCCACTATAGCTCTCACACAATTGCCATTCCAATCTCTGATAACACCTCCACTCCCAGAGGTTCCCAGGTTTACTTTAGAAGCACCATCAAAGTTAGCTTTGATCCACCCATTGGTAGGGGTAGACCAAACCGAATTGGCTCTAGAGATATTAGGGTGAAGATTAGAAGAATGGAAGTTCCAATTTCTGATTTTGAAACAAGAATAAAAGGAGGCAAATGTATTCTAAATCAAGGGAAAGTGGAAACTCAAGGCCATGAAGAACATATTTTTTTAACTGCTTAATCTCTTTTCTATATTTTTTTAATGTTTAAATCATCTTGTTTTGTTTTGTTCTTTCCATTGCGTACTTCTTTCTTAAGCCCCAACATAGAGTTAAAGTTGTCACCTAAAGCAAGAAGGTTGATACAATCAACAAAGGTCATTAATAGTAAATATGAATCATTGTACTTAGATAAAACAAATAGACATGTAGAGATATATGTGGACAATGCTATCATCAAATGCTGATATCAAATTGTCATCAAGAAGGATGATGGACTATAGAAAGTTTTCATCCACGTAATTTTTTTATAATTAGAATTCGCCTCTTTCACTCACGAGTTTTGTTAAATCAGCCAATGTGAATGCATCAAAGTAATGATGGATTTGAGGAAAACTCATTCCATAAGGATTGAGTTTTAAATTACTTTAGATTTGATACATGTGAATAACTAGCCCATGACTTCTTGTGACTAAAATTGCATAGATTTTTGCATCATAGATAAGGAAATTCTCCATAAGAGTCACTCTATTTTTTTTAGATGGAGCATTTTATTGTAATTTTTTACCATCTTCAGCGGTATAAACTTTAAACTTGGTTCAATATCCATTCTCAATTGAGCTTGGCTCTTTTTATGGACCAATTCTTTTAAAATATCATAAACTTATTGTATCTTATTTTATATATAATATTTTTTTATTTCACTATCATATTTATTTTCTATTTTTATGAAACATGCAAAGATCTTTGTTCTAAGAAAATGGAAAATAAAAAAATACTGAAAAATATAACTGCCCTTTATTATGATGTTCATATTTCAACAAAAAATAATTATTCTAAATTTATACAAAAATATTATGCTAAAACATCTATTTTTAACAACTAGAACTAATATTAATAATAACAAAGTTAAAAAATGGAGGTTTTCTTGACTAGCAAAAAATTGCAAAAACCCAAGCAAACAGGATGAAAAAATCATTCATGATGCCCTAACATTGGTAGAGACAATTCACCCTTTAAATGTGTAATGTAAGATCCTATCGAAGGTGTCATTTAGGAGAATTTGCTAACTATCGATCTTTCTGAGGAGATAAAAGAAGATATCAATGCCCTAATAATACTTGGGATCATCTTCTGACTTATAGGTGCGATATCAAATAGAAAAAATATTCTAAAATGGATCGAGAACTCATGGAAAACCCCATAGATTACAAAATTTTTACCAAGGTTTTTTTTTTCTTGTAATTTTTGCCACAGAGGAGGAACTTGAAAAGGTCTTGCAAGGCAGATTATGGACAATGGATTCAAAACCCTTATATATTCAGAAATAGAATAGAAACTTCAACCCCCTCACCATAGATCCATATGATAAATGTGTCTAGATTTATCTCAATGGTCTTCTAATGGAGTATTGAATTGAAGAGGCATTGGAAAATATTGGAAGGTCCCTTGGAACGTTGGTTGATATTAATGAAGATATTGTGAATGAAGACTCATATATTTATGAAAAGTTAAAAATTGCTACCATTAGAAAAATTCCTAAGAAGATCAAATTATAAACCATGGGCATGGATTGGATATAGATAATTGAGGTTAAAGAGGAGAAGTTATTTTTCCTACAATGTGGCAAGAGAAACCATTCAACAATTGATTGTAAAGTGCCACAAAAAAAGGGGATATTTGGTTACCTAAAACCCTAGCTACTGACAAATCTAGACATAAAATTTTTTAGGGAAACATGGTGTTATAGGAAAAGAAAAACCCACACTTAGTCATGGGAATGATTCCCTTAAGATGATTGAGAATACAAGACATGATATTACAAAAGAGAGAGATCAATCTAAGGGAACTTGGCCAAATGCAAACATGAAGATAACTTAGAAAGTCTATCTAAGGAAGAATGTGAGTCAAAGGAGGGTATTGGTGAGGATGATTGGGGTTAACTAACATCATATGTATTAGCTAGATTGCTTAAGATTCTCTTGGCAGAGGCAAAAGTAGAAAAAATAGGAAATCTAATAAGAGAAAAAGGAAGTTGAGGTTACCGAAAAAGGAATTTTTATTGTGGCCAAATTCTTTAAAATGAAGAGTACCAAGGGATAATGTGGCTCCCTTGGAAAGAAATGAAGATCACCACTTGGAATGTCATGGTTCTAGAAGCCCCCGACAAATGCAGGATGGTGAAGCACCATCTTGACAAATTACCAAGCAATATCATACTTTTTCAAGAAACCAAATGCAATGAGACATGCAAATTAATTTGTAAGGTATTGCAAAGGTTGGATGGGTGTTTTCCAAGTGGTAGATGGATGTGGTAGTGGATTGGGTATTCTTTGGAAACCTATTTCCATGGTGGTTACCTTAATCAAAAAAAGAAAAAATTAGATGTCTTTCAAAATATAGAGCATATTCACTTCATTAGAATTCGATCTAGGAATATCTATGGTCTAAAACGGACTCTAGATAAGACATTGGTCTGGGAAGAGCTTGGTCAAGACATATCATCCACCAATAATGGGAAGTTTATTGTTGGTGGCCACTTCAATGCTATCCTAGATTTGTTTTAAAAAAGTGGAGGCATAAACACATGATTTGTAGAGACATGTTGGATTTTAGAAATTCCATTTAGCTTATTGATGTTGTGGACTACAAGAAAACATCGGGTTGGTACACATGGACCAATATAAGATCGAGTTACACAAACATTGCAGAGAGATTCGATCATTACCTATGCGGGCCCAAGTGGGCAATGGACAACATCCTCTAACTGCTTCCACTCTTCCATATGGTGTATCCTACCATTTTTTAGTACAATTAGAATTGGGTTTAGAATGTTGTTGGGAAAATGAATATTTCAAATTTTAGAGCATGCAATGGAGAGATAAATCAATACTAAAATAATTAGAGGAATGGTGGAACAAAGGCACCTTCAAAGGTATAATTAGTTATTGTTTTACCAAGAAAATTGCTTACATTAAGAATAAGCTTAGAGTTTGGAACAAGGAATTTCTCAAAAACATTTTTAAGAAAAATGATGGGATCGAGTTAGAATTGGACAAGCTAACATTATGGATTGTTTAAGAGACAAGGAGTTGAAGGAAGAACTATTTAAAATTTTAGCGAGGGAGGAAATATATTGGAAAGAAAAGGCTAAAGAGCTATGGATCAAGGAGGGTGACAATAATACCAATTTTTTTCATGCAACACTCAAAGCTAGGAGATCCCAAAATCAGATAAATTAAATCTTAGATATTGATATCAATGTTTATAAAGATAGAGATGACATTGGGAATTTGATGCTTGAGTTCTACAAGAGACTTCTGAATTCTGGAGGTAATGGTGATGCTCATTGTATGGAGGGGATTCTTGAGATGATTGAAAATTTAGTCAATGAAGAGGACACTAAGATGTTTTTAGAGCCTCTTATTGAGGAGGAGACCGAGAATGTTGTTTTTGGATTATACCCAAAAAAGGCACTTGGCCTAGACAACTTCCCTACAAGTTTCTATCAGAAATGTTGGGGCTTCTTCAAAAAATATATCTATAAGTTGATTGAAGAAATTAGATGTAAGGGGAAAATGTAAGGGAGATTAACAATACTATGCTTGCAATCATTCCCAAGAAAGAAGAGTACAGATCACTAGAGGGCTTTTGGCCCCATTGCTCTATGTAACACAATCTACAAAATTCTAACTAAGGCACTAGCAAAAATGTTAAAGAAGGTGATGCACAAACTTATATCTATGGAACAAAATGGTTTAACACCTGAATGGGAAATCAAAAACAACACCATACTCATGGTTGAAACTATTCACTCCATGGCTTCAAATAAAAAGGTCGGTATGTTGATCAAGCTAGACACCAATAAAGCATATGATAAAGTTTAATGGGATTTCTTAATCAGTGCTTTGGAGAAATTTGGCTTTGATAAAAATTGGATTAAAATCATAGAGGTATGCATTGGAATGCCTCATTTTTCTATGGTGGTGAAAGGAGCAATTTTTAGTTTCTTTAAGAGAATCAATGGGATCACACAAGGTGACCCTATGTCACCTTTCTTATTTATCATAATGATTGAATCTTTAAGTAGATACATATACAAACTCAAAAAAAAAGGGATGTGGGAAGGCATATTGATCTATGAAGATTTGAGTCTGGTCACCCCTTCATTTTTTTTGATGACACTACCTTGTTCAATGAAGCCACAATAAGGGAGATGACTATCATAAAAGGAACTTTGGATTCATATTTGTGGATGACACTACCTTGTTCATTGGTGCATCCAAGACTATGATTTGGGAATAATTAATCACAAATTATAGGTATAAAATTGAGGCATGGAAACATAAATGGTTATCTTTGCCTGAAAGAATTATCCTAATAAAATTGGCATTGGATGCTATGCCTATTTATGGTATGCCCTACATCAATCTCTCTACTAAAGCAATTTAGGCACTCAAAATATTTTTCAAACAATTTTTGTGGGAAGGTGTGAAGGAAGCCAAGAGAATGCTAGTTTTGATTTGGGACATTGAGTGCAAAACCAAAGAGAATGGGGGTGCTGGGCTCAGGAAAATGGAAGGCCAATATATTGCTTTAGGGTCCAAACTAATTAGAAAAATAGGAAATGGAAAAAGAGAAAAGTTTTGGGACATTCATTGGATGAGAACAAATGCTTATTTGAAGTATTTGAGTTGTAAAGATGGATTCTAGATATGGAGTTGGAATATGGTGATGTCGTAGCAGATTGTTTAAGAGAAACACAACTAGGTAGTGGGATCTTTGAATAGATTCCTGTACATTGTCAGAATATGGCATTAGAGGATTAGGAGAAGCTCAAAGAGGTTTTTTTCTCATAGAAGGATATCATTGAATGAACAAGAAGATGAAATTATTTGGTGCATCTCTCATCAGGTGAGCACAATGCTAGATCAAGATACAAAGTTCAAACTATCCAAAGAGAGTCAAAAGATTGGCCTACAAAACTTTGTTGGAACAAGCTAGTGGCCCCCTGAGATGGAGCATTTCTCTGGATTGTACTTCATCATAGGATTCTAATAGGTGAAATATTGAAAACATATGGATTCCTTGGTAGTATCTCCATTCTTTGTAAACAAGCTAAGGATACCACCAATCACCTTCTTTACGAGTGCCCTTTCGTATATCAGTCTTGGAACTGGCTATGCCAAGCAATGGAATGGGTCTTAGTAAGCGAGAATTGTCTGGTTAAAATTCCTTAATGGTCGACCAATTTTAAATAAAAAATCACTGTTGGGGGTTTTATGGATTATCTCTTTGTCAATGGTACTATGAAAGATCTAGAATGAAAGAAATCATTAGAGTTTTAAAGGAAAATAATTCAATGTGGAAAGGGTAATTGAAAGGATTAAACATGGTATAATTAAACTCGTAAAAACAATATACAACAAGAAAATTGAATTCATCAATGACTAGGACAAAATGATAGAGGTAAAATGGGAACAATTAATCCCCCCAGACATCAATACACATCCAAGGAATCAAAATGCAAAAATGCAATTTGGACTACTCTAGAAGAGGGAAGACTAAAACTCAATTTTGATAGTACAACAAAGGGCAACCTGGGGGATGTGGGCTATGGATGCATTCTGAGATATTGTAGTGGGAAGATTTTATTTGGCCACTATGGGTATATTGGAGAGGCCATCGACAATGAGGCCGAAATGAATGCCTTGGAAAGAGGCTTAAAACTATGTGTAGATCAACATATTGATATGGTGGATATAGAAGGGGATTAAAAAATAATAGTAAATGCAATTAAAAATGGGGCAATCTCAAATTGGAAGATCAAAAGGAAGATCAGGAACACAGTAGAACCTCTCAAGTAGATTTTGCACTACAACATATCCCATGTTTTTCAAGAATCAAACAAAGTTGCTGATATTTTGGCAAATTATGGAATTTGCAAAAAATGTAGAGAGGAGTTGATTGATAACAATTGTTATGGGTTGGATTTATTGAAAATATTAAATGACAATTCTCCCATACTTGAACCTATTGAGCAGACTGCCATTGGTTAAAATGCCAAATGTTAAATGATGTCAAGGCAATCCATTACTGTCATCCACAAAGAGCAACTAACTATGTACATACCTGCACTTACTCTGGCATTTTCTGGCAGACCTATGGAATTCAACTAATGATTGTTGGATAAGATCATCTGGACAATCTTTTGAATAATCACATGGTTATTACTGTATAGTCTCAGAGATAACACCACAAGGACGGAAAAAAGAAATAAAGTGGTGAGCACCTCTGTGAATTTGCCTTTATTTTTTAGATTCCTTGAGACGCATAGGACATGTGCTCTATCATTCAAAGATTTCAAAGGATACTCGATTTAACTAGGAGGTGGTTTGTCATATCGAGCCTCAGGTTGCTAAATTCAATGGTAATATGACACATGGATGAGCATAATTATAAGGAGTAGGATATGTTAGTCAGGTCACCATTGCATTATGGTTCCCCACTTTGGTCTAAGCTGATTTTGCATAAATGAGATAATCCTTACATAATGTAGGATTCAAAAGACAATTGGTTCATCTGATAGATATGTCAAATATGTGGGGCTTGGGAAGGCATTGTCTGTGATTGTCAATTCCTTAACAGATTGAGCCTTATGGCCTGATGTGTGTATGTCTTGCCTTGTCTAGGCAATTTGGGTCTAAGACAGATGTAAACCAAGATATTTACTACTGGTGTAATTGGAGCTATCTCCTTATATAACACTTATTTATAAAATAAAATAAAATAACTAATATTAATAATAAATAAAATACACAACAAAAAATTATAAAAATGTCATACCCTATATATAGGAGTAAATTAATCTTATTTCTATAAAGATTAGATTAAATTAAAAAAATATCATTTATTAAAAATTAATTAAAAATTAAATAAAGTTGAATGACTCACAATGAGCCCACCGTTGATCAAGTCTTGCTGAGTGCAAGACTCCGACATCATAAGGGATGAGGCCAGGATCATGCCCTGGGCAAATTTGGTGGCGTGGATACCCTTCAGTCCTTGGCTCTAAGCTGAAGAGGTTTCAGGCATGTGTGGGTCCGTATCAGGTTCCCAAATCATCTTCATAGTGGCCTTCATTGGTTGGTAGCTTGCAAGCATCAGCCAAGTCTAAACCCTCCCTCCATGAAAATGAGAACATACTTCCACATAAAATAACCCCAAAAAGATGAAAAAGCAGCATGATAGACCATTTCTGCGCAGTAACTTCAATTTCCCGGTGTCTTCAAATTACCAGCCTAAATTTAGAGACCATTTCTATATATTAACTTCAATTACCAGCCAAAAGATAGAGTTCAATCTATATTGAAGTCATAGGCTGCTCCTTTCAACGGACAAGTGACAAGGAAAAAAACAAATGACTACTTTACAATCTTTAAATATCGTCTCATAAGTGAGATTGAGATGCTGCATTTTGGGTGAAATGTGAAATTGCAATTGAGATTGAGATGATGCAGATTGAGATTGAGCCCTAGCAGAGGGCTAGGGCTCACTCCTAGTTGAAAAAGCTTTGATTATTTCAAATGCAGTAAGATGAGTAAGACAGGGTCACCTTGCAGGGGATTGCTCCTCTCCGCATTTCTATCTGTTCTGCATTATCCATAACCACTTCACTTCTTGAGGTTTCTAATTTTCTTTGTTGTACGCAATCTTTCTATGCATATCCCCCAAAATTTGAAAAGTACAATCCAATTGAAAAAAATTCTATGATACATGATGTAGAAATCTTGGTCACTAGCATAGGGCTCTATCCTTCTAATGAATGCTGAAGTTCTGGTTATTTTTCCCACCTCTGAAGCACAGGGCTCTACCCTCTTTCTTTGTTCTTCCATTCCTTTCAAATGCAATAAGACGAGGAGGAGAATACATTGTGGGCAAGATAGGGTTACCCTGCAGTATGAGGGGCATTACGCATGGGTGGATTTATATCACTCCTTCTTCACATTTCTGTCTGTTCTCCATAATCCCTACGCTCTTCACTTCTTGAGGTATGGTGAATTCTATGTTTCTAACCAGCTCTATTGTATTCAAATTTTCTAGGCATATTCCCCACAAATTTGAAAAAGTATATTCCATTTCCTTTTTACTATGTTGATTGTAACTATAAAATATTTGTATGAATGCTAGAAGAATGCATGAAGAATGATATATACAAATATTTACAATTTTGTTCTTTATAGTTTGCACTGTTAAGATTTGTATGGTACTACTATCACTACTTGTATATATTCTATGAAAAAAGTTCTCTCTCCCACAATGAGACTATGTTAGAGTTGTATCTCATATAATGAAAGCTTACATGTAATTTAACATCTTTGGATAGTTTGTTTTTGTTTGGCATTATAGAATGAGAGGGTCTAAGGGTTTTCGAGATCATAGTTTCATTGATATATTTTATTTAAGATAACATCTCCTATATCTTTGTAGCTTCTAGTATTTTATTTTGAGGACATTTTAAGGAGTCATAAGAGCTTGAAAATAAGAACTGCCAGAAAGAATAATTATGACCCAAAATCCAAAAAAGACTTCAAAGTAGCAAAACTGACCTGACCGGTACCTATCAGTTACACAGTTGTTACATGATCTTCCCCATCTTCAAAAAGTCTGAACCTCCTTGTTTGGAAGAACAAGACTACGTTGCCACCAGTATGAGGGTACAGGCCTTTTAGTAGGCCTGTCATCAAGGTATTCTCTAAGTATTCCTTGGCACAAGCCGAGCCATTGCTAAAGCTTCTGACCGAAGTTCAGGAGTGCAGTGTCATTTCCAATGTTCAATTGGGCAGGAAAAACTAGATAAAGTCTCCAATGCAAAGGGCACAGACTAACCTCTGATGCTATCACCAATAGATCAATCATACTTAATATCATAGCTCTTAGATAGAGTTATGCACCACTTTTGACCAAAATCTTAATCACATTCTTGGAAGATCTTCCATGATCATGCTCCCATAACTCACTCTCCCCTTCTATCCAATGGGACTAAAGACTACATTCTTCTAAAACTTCATCATCTATCTCTTGAGGTGTATCTGTGATCTTGTTTGTTGAATCTTGTTCCAGCTCTGCACCAATTTTTTATTGTTCCTGACTCTTCAAATTATGTGTCTCTTCTGCTCACTTGCCTTTCGCTCCTTTTTTGGCTGATCTAGAATTTCATTTTTTTCTTCAAACTCAAATCTGGCTTCTACTAAAAGAGAAATCTCCCACTTCCAACACTCCTTCCTCTTTTCCTTCTTTCATGTTGTACCTCATAAGTGCTCTAATTATGATGGATAACTTTCCACTCCTATTGCTAGGGTCTTTTTAATAGCAAATGACACACATCCCTGGCACCAAATCGCATACCACTTCATCCACAAGGATCAATTTTGAAAGCAACTAGACAAGATCTATGCATAATTATGGTCCTTCAACCCCATCCTATCAAGGTTGGATATTTGGAATACAAGCTAGCTGCAATTCACTAACTGATCTAGAATTTCATTTTTTTCTTCAAACTCAAATCTGGCTTCTGCTAAAAGAGAAAGCTCCCACTTCCAATGCTGCTTCCTCTTTTCCTTCTTTCATGTTGTACCTCATAAGTGCTCTAATTATGATGGATAAATTTTTGCTCCTATTGCTAGGGTCTTTTTAATAGAAAATGACACACATCCCTAGCACCAAATCACATAGCACTTCATCCACAAGGATCAATTTTGAAAGCAACTAGACAAGATCTATGCATAATTATGGTCCTTCAACCCCATCCTATCAGGGTTGGATATTTGGAATACAAGCTAGCTGCAATTCACTAACCATTGTTGTACTTACCAAATTGTGGGAAGATACTCCATCTATGATCACCCTATACACCTTGTCATTAGACTTGCATTTTTTTTTAAAGACACTCTTTCTCCTCCAATCAGCTTCAGGGGCCTCTTTTTTCTCGGATATTGAGGTTCTTTGTGACATTAAATTCTCTCCCTCTTTGCTTCAACCTCCTTATTCAGAGTTTTTTATTCTTTTTGGGGTACCATCACCTTTCTGGGGTTTTGATGACAGTCTTGGCAAATTGAAACATCTCAAGTGCTTTCAATCTCCAAAAGGTTGATGTCCTCATCTTCTAAAGCCCCCCCTTTCTTTGAAGCTGGCCTTCTCAGTTTAGCCTTCTAGCTCTTCACTCATGTAAAGTTCTGAACATTTTTGTTTCCCTTTAATTGGATTGCTATAACAATATCCATTTGATTAAAATAAGGTTATAACAACACCAAATTGATTCCTCATGAATATATGAGGATAAAATTAGAGGAGAAAAACCATTAGCAATCATTAAAAATATACAGAGAAATATCTGTAATGGGTATTTTCCATCCTGAATCCTTCTCTAAGTTGTCAATGAGATGGCTTAGACTTGTTGGATGAGAAGAGCTCTGTCTGGGAACACTAGTACAACTCTTGCAGTGATTTGGGTTTCTCTATTGCAAGATGTAATTGGACAAGAGGTAGAAAGAGTATCCTCCTCTCTTCTAAATTATGACTTTTAACCAAGGTCTGAAAATGATATCAACAAACCCCAACTCAAAAAATCATAAAACCGAAACCCAAATCATGAAAAAAAATGATAAGGAAACAAACAGTTAGATGTGATGATTGCATTATCTGATGGTTGCTTTATGCTATTTTAGTGACTACCTTCTTGTGTATTTGCAATTGGGTTGTTAGTTTTACAAATTATTTTATATGTTTCAGAGAAAGGGACAAATGGATAGTCTTAAAAATGGTAACAGAGTTGAAGTTTCCTATGATGAAGGAGGTTTTAGTGGAGTCTGGTTTTTAGCAACCATAGTGTGGAAGGTTGGAGCAAATTTTGTTGTTGAATTCAAGGATTTGATGATTGATGATAAGAAAATCAAATGAGATTTCAATAGACAATATTTTGAGCTTCAAGAAAAAGCTAATGCACATGACTGAGATGGGTGGGTGGGCAAGAGTTATAAATTGTGTCTTACCATATAATAATTATGTTGTTTATTTCTTGCAGATTGAGGAAAAATTAGAGTAACATGGCAATAGAGGGAATCAATGGCAAATGGCTTCAGCCTTTAGAGGTATGCAAATTGCTCTTTCCATTGTTAGGTTCAAAAATGTTTTCATTTGACTGATTTACAAGACTTCATTCAGCTTGTTTGGATGTTCTTCCTCCTTGTTTGGAATTTTTGTAAAGAAGTAAAACTCAATTTTTTATGTTCATAGATTCAGACATACTTAACTATTCACGAGTGTACTACCCTAGAATCTATTAATTATGTTGATTGTCATATAAGAGGGAGGTATTTTCAAAACCTTATAATGGTTTTTCATATGTGTCATACATTATCATAATCAACCAATGCCATATTACAATCAGAGGAGAATGATTTTCATTTCAAAAAATACAAGTGTGTATCATAGAAAGTTTGGTTGTATAAGAGAAACCTCCCATCTCATAAGATGTGAATGTTTTGACAACTGCAGAGATCCTTGTAACTATTTATTCATTTATTTGATTGATAAAAAGAAAAATAACAATATAATTGGAACTTAAATTTTTATATAAGATTTTTCAAGAAATAACAAAAGGAAGTTTTGCTAGTATTGAAGTTGTATGCTTTGGAGTGATAAGATTAATGTGTTTTATAAATCAAAATAAGGTGTTACATGGATCTTTTTCTATGTTTATATGGAATTGCAAAAGGTGCATTGTTGGTGGAAATTGACACCTTCAAATTCGATAGTGTTTTATTATGTCACTAAATATTTGTATTCTCTGCATCATTCATATTATATTTGAAAAATTATTTTAGAGACCCGCATGCTTGTATTATCAAAAAATATAATGAGATATAACATTGAAGAAATTTAACAAAAAGATCTATTGGAGGTTGGAGGCATTGAATCTTGGAGGAATATTATCATCTTAAGCTTGTATAGCTAGATATAAAAAACAACACCAATTGAAGCATCAATGTCATGCAATTAATTTCAATGTGCAGTCACCCTAATGACTAAATCACTTAAAGAATTCACATAATATTTCACTCAAACCTTTCATGTTTCTTTCTCTTTTACATGAATGTTGCACAAATATTCCCATAAAGATAGCTTCTTATTCTCCTCTATGATTTGGCAAACTCCAAAATGAACCAACATGGCCATGTTTGATCAATTACACATTTTGATGTCAAATCTTCAGCCAATATACCAATTAATCTTGAAACATGAAAAATATCCAACAATTGTCTTACATGAGTTCCTCTTCACCAAAGCATCTTTAGTGTTCAACTTTTCCATAGTTGTTGGTTCCACAAAAACATATTCTCATGTGTCAGTCTCTTAGGAGATCCAAAATCTTCTTCCTAATGCTCTAATAAAATATCAAAAAATTTCAAGAACATCAAAATTTGCACAACAACAAAATATACAAATAATGATGTATTATTACCTCTTTAAGATTTTACATTGCATTGCATTCCTGTAACTTTCTCAAAACTCATCAAACTAATTATAAAAGCTATTTTCAACTAATTAATATTTTAATTGTAAAACCAAACCTCTAAAATGACTTTTTAATTATATATAAATTTTAATTTTCCCATTTGACCTTGAACTAAATTATGAAAAAGTTTCAAATATGCCATAAAAACTTACACCAAAAAAAAAAACTTTTAAAATTTTTAATTGGTTAAAATTATGAAAAGGTTTCAAATATGCCACCAAAAATTACACCCAAAAACCAAAGAAAAAAAGACTCAAAAAATTCTTAAAATTATAAATTTGATAAAATTACAAGAGTATTGGAGCGTAGATGCCAGAGAGGCTAGCCATTGGGAGACTGCTTTCTTTGAAAAATTGCTATAATTAGAGGTAAGGAGATTCATACATTTAATGAAGCAGGGCAAACAAAATCTGGGCAGGAGAGGGCAGACGAGCGAACTTTCCTTAGGATTCATACAAATTACAGAATTAGGAACTGGTATTGCAGTGTTGTGTCCAAGAGATGTGAGGTTTTTAGTTTTCCATCCCCTATCTCTCTTTTATGTAAAAATGCTCCTTGTTTTGATTTGCAGTGCTATTCGATATTCTTGGTTCATGGCTGAAGGGCTTGATAGGGAACTGGTTGTAATCAATCAGGTATGTCTCATGTCTCCAGACAACTTTTCAGAATTTAGGCATTGTGTATGACCTGTTATCATTTTGTTCTTTATGAGTTTAAATAGTTCTTTCTTCTATTATATAAGCTTTGTATTTACGAGTTTGATTTATATTTTTGATGGATTTATATTTTTTATTTATATAAGCTTCCCTACTTTCTCTATATGTTGGTCAGCCATATTTTTGCGGGTTTCTAGTTTTCCATCCCTTATCTCTCTTTTGTTCAAATAAAATGTTCCTTGTTTTGATTTAGTCCCAACGTGCAAAGATATTCGATATTCTTGGTTCATGGTTAACAGGCTTGATAGTGAACTGGTTGTAATCAATCAGGTATGTCTCATGTCTCCAGACAACTTCTTTACAGTATTTAGGCATTGTGTATATTGTTATCATTTTGTTCTTTATGAGTTTAAATAGTTATTTCTTTTGTTATATAAGCCAGTTTACTCATTTGATTTATATTTTTAATACTTTATTAAATAAGCCTATCAAAATAGGGTCACTCTTTTCCATTTGATGCCCTACTGTGATGTAAAATCTCAATCGAATTGGCAAGAGATGTAATAACTTCATCCCACTTATTGGATTCTTCCTTTAGAGAGATGTCCATGCTCTGCTCCTCCCATTTTGATTACACTTTTATTTCTATAACTTGATTTTATGAGTTACATATTTGATAATTTTGAGTGAATGATATTGAATATTGTTCATCAGCAACATAGGCACAATCCCGATGGGATGGGATGTTGAAGAAAGGAAAAGAAGATCAAAGAAAGGAAAAGAAGAGATGAAGATGATGTTAGCATACTTTTTCTTCTTTTTAAAACCCAGCTGTACCAGAGTGCCATGATAATATAGATTAGAGAATATTAATACAACAAATGATTTGCTATGCTTTATGCTATAAATTCGTATGAAGTTCCTTAACATGAATTGTTGCATAGTTATAGTCGACAAAATGTTCATTGCAAAATAATAGTTTATGAACTTAACATTTTTAACATATACTTGATGTATGTATGCTGTGTCTAATTCTTCATTATAGATGCTTTAGAAAAACTTCAAATACATCTACTATGTCTCTGCCTACAATCTCCCACTCTAGATTCTAAATCCTCAAAAACCATAATGCTCTGTTTTAAAAACCCAACAAAAATCTCAAATCAACAATACTTTTGAGTACTTTATCTTCCAGCTATAAAACATGGAACTAACCTAAATAAATAGACCATGATGATAGGAAATGAAGAAAAGCATTTTATTCACCCCTTCTTTTTTAAATTTAGACAACACTACTTTGCTAGAGGAAATTCAACCATCATAACATAATACTTCTAGTAATAGTTGATAAAAAAGTTTGGCAGTGAAAGATGGTGGTGCACCAACATGAGATCATGTTGCTAATAACAATAGTAGTTCTCTCAAATACCACAAAGATCCAATAGGGATGATTGAGGTACTGTGTGTAACCATTGCGAGTACTTTACTACATAAAAGAACATTATCTGTTCATCATAATTAGTTGACAAGTTTGCAATTGTGTAGATAAGGGTGATTAAGAGTGTGAGTTGATTGTAGAAGGGAAAAATAGCACAAAGTAAACTATGTGATAAAACACCATTTTCTTGTTGTGTTTGTTTTTTTATTATGCCCTTGGTATCTTTTTTTTTTTGCCATAAGAAGACTAATGAAGCAGAGAAGTTGCTATTTCCATGGGTTTCTACAAATTTGGGGTTTCTAGGGTAAAATTTAGGCTGACAATATATTTTTACTTTCTTTTCTTTTCATTTTTGTTTGCTTTTAAATGTTGCTACAAGTACTATTTTGTAAACATCCTGGTAATCATTCTTGACTATCATTTGAAGTGAATTCAAGTAGAACAACAGTTTTGATTTTTGTGGCCTCTGAAGTATACCAAATATGTGTGTTTTATATTTTATAGATCAGTAGCCATAGAATGAGGATAGAACACAGGGAATGACATAGTGAAAATTCTAGGGGAGACCTCAAATTAGATAGTCAATTGCATAGACACCTCAAAATGCTTTATGCTTTCCTTTCTTTTCTTTTTTTCCCTCTTAAATGTTGCTGCAAGTTCTGTTCCCATTTCTTGTGCAATACAACGGCAATTATTTTCTCTAACATTCTAGTCAATATTCTTTGATTGTCACTTGAAGTGAATTCAATTAGAACAACAATTTTGTGGTCCCTAAATTATAACAAATATGTGTGATTTTACAGATCAGTAGCCATAGAATTGGGATAAATCCATAAGGAATGACGCAGTGAAGATTCTAGGAAAAATCTCAGAATTAGAGAGTCTATTGCATAGAGATTGAAAAGTGTATTTAGGCCTATCTAGAAGACACCTAGCAAGCTTCATTTGAATGTTGAATACCCATCTGATTCATCAGACCACTTTCTTCAAACCCAAATTCTTCAACACTCCTAGGATTTTCATAGGATTCAATAGTCGAAAGGCAGCCTCAGATCAGGAGTTAGAAGTCCAACTTCTCCACTAAAATCCCTTATCCAATGTTATCATAGAAGCATGTCACTAAACACCAGACTATACTTGTCCATAATATTCTACATACTATCCTGATAAAGATGGTCACTACCTGAAGATAAAGTTGGCAAGTGTTTCGATACAAAGCAACTAGTTTCTTACGATACTAGTTCATTATAGAGAGTCCCTTCCATACTCTTAGATGTGACCATTTAATATGACCTCTCAAGTATGCCATTGAGTGTCATGTCATTATAGAGAGTCCCTTCCATATTCCTAGATGTGACCATTCCCTTGAGATTTGAACTTCAATTCCATAAACTGATAGATTTGGGAAAATTCACCAAGCGACTGTAATAATTGTTCTCCAAGGTCCATATATTTGCTTCCCCTAGTCCTACCATAGAAATCGTCACACATGTTATTATCACCAAGGGATAACTCAAGTTGACACAATGACATTGAATTTGATGAAATCTTCAACCCCTTAATCCTTTTTTATCCTTAAGATGTAATGTTCCCTATTTCCTTAACTTGCAATATTGGGACAAGTACTTCAACTTCTCAAACCAATTCTCCATATGATTAGTACTAATGTCTAATATATCGATATGATTTATGCTTTGAAATAGAATCTTGCTATCATTTTTAGTGACAGAGATTTGCTGCCTCTAATATATAATTGTGAACAATGATCCCCTTTGTAAAGACCCTAATATTTCTATATTGAACTTTTGTGTCTTTGCCAAATGAATGTTCTGTCATACGGTTGTCAAAGTCTTTCTAACATTGTCGCGGGTGAAGCTGTTCATACAACTTGAAATTTGTTGACATTGTAGTTATTCATTTTTGTATATATAAGAATACACCCGACCAGTCCTTAATTTTCTGATGTTTTCTTATCTATGGATGTTGATGCACTGGTATTGCTTTATGAGTACCCGCCTGCTGAGTGATAAAGAGTACTGATTGTCTTATATTCTCTTCGATACTGCTGTATATTCCAAGACCACTGTAAATACCACTATTATTTATATTTCCTTTTCTTGCTTTGGTTCAATCCCCTTCAGGCTACGCACTTCAGGACTCACATTATCAAAGGGAAGCTTAGCCTATTCAAGTTCTTCTTGGCTGGAAACAGCTTCTTCGTGTTTGTCTGATTCAAGAGTACCCATCCCAATGGCGTCTTCCATACAATAATTCTTAATCGCTAATATATTTCTCTGGTTGAATTGGCTTCAGTCAATATTATTAATTGCTATATGTCCTACCTCAATTCTGATCGCGCTCTAAGGAAATATCCTTTTCCCAAATTTCTGTCCTATCTATATATCCCATTGGGTCAAGATGATATTCATTTATATAAATCACCAGTTCGAGTTTATGAGGATTGCTGACTTGTTGGAATCTGATTGCTGATTGAATCATAGCGGACTGTATTTCTTCTTTATTGAATGCTGATTGGATTATATTCCAAGTTTCCTTCCTAAGTTTTGTCATTATTATCCTCTATACTGTGATCCCTTGTTCGATGGTTCCCAAGAGCTTGAATGCTTACTTAATATATTATTTCTGTTTATTCTTGACTGTCTACGGCTGACTGCTGTGATCGCTGCCCCCATTCTTCATTTCTGAATTCCCATTTGTATCCGTGTGTGGGAGAGGATGCGACCGTTCCTTATCATGCCTGTATTCTATCTTCATTCGCTATGTTAGTTACATTGTTTATTTAGTGACATCAATTTTCAATGTAAACCATTTGCACGTCTTGTGAGATGGATCATAGAATTTTAAGAGATACAGGAGTGACAAAGAGTTAGTAGTGGAGCAGTTACGTTATCATGGAGGAGTTACGCGCTTATTCCTTTCATGAGACATACGTTTTCATTTTTTTCAATTTGATTAGCAGTTACGGTAGAGCACATTCCAATTTCTGCAAAACGTTACAGTCCAATATAATCAAATTTGAATATGAAAATTAGCTACTTATAAGTTGTCATCAGTTACATACCAGATAAGTCGAGAATATGAGAAGTCATCTGTTACAATAGCGCTTCGGTTACGATAGAGGATGAATCAATTTCATATTTTCATTTCATAGTGTCCGTGACAACAACTTCGATGTTTAAATTACTGATTATTAAACTATACACATACATTAATCTCAATAAAAAATAAAAATCTAATATTTACTCAATAAATAAAATGAATAATGAATATGTTTCACAGCTGCTCTTCAGTGCTCAAGCAAACATGCTGTATTTTCTTTGCCGCTGTTCTACTTTTAACTGTTTTGTGGAATATGTATTTTATTCTGGTTGTGTAATGATTTGAAATCGGAATTTGTAATTTTCTTTTACATTTTACCAATGTAACAGGCTACAAGAAGGATTTATATTTGTTTCTGTAGTTGATATTTTTGCATTCTGACACAACTCATATTTACTTTGTTTTCTTCTTAGCTGTTGGCTTACAGGTTCTCCGCAGGTGAAAATATTGATAGGTTGGCGATTATGGGAGTGAGTGGTGCACTGGCATGCATGAAATTAATTATTGATGTTTTTAGAAAGGGCTTCATTTTTTCCTTCCATTCCCACATTGTCTATCATCTAGAGATGCAAATTTCCTTCTATAAATTCTCTTCGTTGATTAAAGTTTTTTAATTGATTTTGATGGAATGCAGTTAACTTTTTTTAAAAAAAATTTGCAATAGAATCTAAGTAATTTGGCAATCAAATTTGTTCACAATTGCAGTCTTAGTAATTTGTGTAACCAAGATTTGTTTATGATTGCAATCTAAGTAATTTGTGCAACCAAGATTTAGTTATGATTGCAATCTAAGTAATTTGGGTTAGTAAGATCGATTTGAAATTGAAATTTATTTTGATTCTTCTCTATTAGATTTGAAAAATATAGCACTCCTCAAAAGCATTGATTTTTCTCCTTTTTAATTAATAGTTTCTAAATTTAATAATATGTTTAGTTCTAATTCTCACTCTTAGCTTCTTTAGGTTAATGTAAATATTTTGAAATAAATAATAAGTTCTCATGTTGATAGGAAAAAAAATATTAATTTTTGAAGTTGTTATTTTAAATTATAATAGAAATAAATTTTCACAATTAAAAAAGGATAAAAACGCACTTGCTAGATGCGATCCAGTCAAGAGATTTGTTACAAAAGGTCTGTTAGGACCTACCTAGTTAAAGGACTTTAAACACCTTGAAAGATGTCACCCGGTTAAGGGATTTTGATACAAGGGACCTATTAGAGTCCACCCAAATACTGAAATTTATCTATTGTAGTTTTCTATAAAATAATAGAAGTGTGATCTTTACACATGACTTTACTTACCCTGATAAGATCTCTATTTATGCTCAACTGAGAATCATCACCGGTCATCGCAGGTGTATTCTCATCTACTGTTGTGCTACTTTGCACAATCTTCTATCTCTCTTTCTCAGTTTTCTTTTACCCCTGCTTCTGTAGCATATAGGTTCACTCTTTTTCTCAATAGAATGAAGACAACTCTTCCTCTCAATAGGGATAAGAATATATATAATTTTGTTGCCCTAACTGCACCTCAAATGCATGACCTAATCCTGAGATCTTACGAATACATCACTCAGTGGAGTGTTGGTTCACTGAGAAAACATCCGATGCATACTCTGGTTTTATCCGCTACATGAAAAAAAACAACAGTTGAGTGTCACGCAACCTTTCTTCATAGGAGATCATGCCTTGATTTAAAGCCACTGAATCTGGCTTTAAATCCTTCAGTCGTGCCTCAAGAAACCATTGATTTCAGCTTTAAATCCTTTACTTGTGCCTCAAACTGATCACCAAGATAACTCAAGATCACCTAGATTTACTACAATAAATCCCGGTAGAAAGAGCTAGTTGGAACAAATAGTTGACAGTTGACTATGACTTCCTTGGTTCATACCGGAGTCTTATAACATATCCGATTGAGTCCTTAGATCTGTTGCAGTCTCTTTCTTATCTTACCAATTGCATTATCCCGGTTGTGTTATAGACACTAGTTGGATATTGTTGTTAGTTGTACTTGTCTATACCAGTTTGTAGTTCGGTCCTTGGTTGATACTGGAATACTCTCTTCCCTAATTAAGTGCATTGACCAGTTACTAATGCTTAGTGTGGAGACCGGTTACAATGGATTACAATTATTCTTTTCTTGCCAAACCAACCTCTCTTGATGTAGATTTTCTTAGAGCTTTAGCCTATATAGAGATGACAAATCTCTATCCTATTTTGTCAATCAATGACAATACTTGGACCGGTAGAGAGCTTACCGGTTACTATCATTTGATGCTAACAATCTCCCCCATTGGCATTGATGGAAAAACTCAAAATTTTGAAGGGCATTTGGAGTCTTGCATTACTTCCCCAGTTTGATTGCTGATTGCCAATTGCCACAATCTCTCCCCCTTTTTGACAATAATGCCAAAAGGCTAATCAGAAAGATTTCCATTCTCTAATCTGCTCCCCTTGCGAGCAGCAATATCTTTTCGTCAGTTCATAAAAGATAGGGTGTACCCTTTTGTTGAATCATAATGAACTGATGACTCCTTGTTGATGATTACTGATGATCTGAGAGGAGTACAACCCCCAATCTACCTTTGAGGTAATGGCTTTGTAAATATATCAGCAATTTGTTCTGTGGTGGGGACATACTCCAATCTTACTTCTTTATCCTATACTAGTTCCCTCAAGTAGTGATACTTGATGGCAATGTGCTTGGTCTTGGAGTGCATAACAGGATTTTTGGATATGTTGATGGCACTGGTACTGTCACAGTGAATTGCGATCGGTTTAGGTACATGTTCCTGAATACCTTCCAGTAGTTGTTTGATCCAAATCACCTATGTGCAGTTGATTGCAGCAGCAACATATTCAGCTTCAGCAGTGGACTGTGAAATGTAGTTATGCTTCTTACTTGTCCACGATACAATTCTCCCACCTAGAAAGAATGCACCACCGCTTGTGCTCTTTATGTCATTAATGTTTCTAGCCTAGTCCGCATCAGTGTATACTTTTATTTGGAATCTCCCCTTGTGTGGAAATCACAAGCCATATTCCTCGGTTCCTTTTAGATATCTAAAGATTCTCTTTACTGTCATCAGATGTGTTTCTTTGGGATTAGCTGAGAATGTTGCCACTACGCCAACTGTATAAGCAATGTCCAGTCTGTTGTGAACAACATACTGTAATTTTCCTATCATGGACTAATACATTGTTTCATTTACTTCTTTGGCATCATCCTCTTTTGATAACTTAAGATTAGTTATCATTGGAGTTCCAACCGGTTTGGATTCTTCTAGTCCAAAAGTCTTAAGAATTTCTTTTATGTACTTGGACTGAGAGATGAAGACACCTTCTTTTAGCTGATGGACCTGTAGTCCAATAATAAATTTTAAGGGCCCAATCATAAACATCTCAAATTCTTTCTTCATTTCTTCAGCAAAGGTTTTGCTCATCATGTCATCTCCTCCAAAAATGATGTCATCAACAAATATTTTAGCAATTAGATTTCCATCTTTTCCAGTTTTGAGATACATATTTTTGTTGTCACTGGTTCTTGTGAATCCAATGGTCAAAAGGTATGAATGCAACCTTTCATACCAAGCCCTTGGAGCTTGCTTAAACCCATAGAGAGCCTTTTTTAGTCTACAGACCATATTAGTCTTTTGAGTAGATGTAAATCCTTCCGGTTGCTCAATGTAGACCTCCTCCTCCAGAATTCCATTAAGGAACGCAGATTTCACATCCATCTGGTAAACTTTGAACCTTTTGTGAGCTGCATAGGCAAGAAGAATTCTTACCCCTTCCAATCTAGCCACTAGTGCAAAAGTTTCTCCATAGTCTAGTCCAGCTTCCTGAGCATATCCTTTGTAAACCAGTCTTGCTTTATTCCTGATGACTTTACCATCCTCATTCAGTTTGTTTTTGTAGACCCATTTTGTCCCAATGACATTTTTGTCCTTAGGTCTAGGCACAAGTTCCCATGTATCAATCTTCTCAATTTGTTCGATTTAGTAGCACATACAACTATTTTGAGTGGTGTGTATGATGAAAAATGATATGTATAGCCCACATTAATGTGTTTGATGGTTGTAGTTGTGTATATGATAAAAATAATAGTGATTAGGTGTTTTAACATGTATAATAAGATAAAATGATGCGTAGCTAATTATGTGAATTTTTAACCTGATTGATTGGCCAGTCTTTTTTAGTTGGTTTCTACAATCAATATGTTGATGATGTATGTTATGTCTATGATGAAAATAAGTGTTGTGATGTTATTTTGTTCAATGTTGATGAATTTTTATTATCAACCCTGATAAATTAATAGGATTGATTTGATTATTGTTTTTCTTCTCTTATTAGAGTTAGGAAAATTATGATGCACTCTAGTAGAAGAGTGATCAGACAATAGATTCTCTAATTCACTTGTGATGATCCACTTAGATGATGTTACGAATGTGATATCACTTGATTCAATAGGTTCACCTCCAGAAATTGTATGTCCCTATTTTGTATTCATGGCCCTTAGAGATGGTTGAGAAATTGAGTTCTCAAGAGCAATGACTTATCGGTCATTGCGGATTATTCTTCTTGTTAGACATGCATTGGTTTTGTGTGAACCATGGTCTTCTCACTGCTATGGTAGAGCATTGGCCCGACCATAACACCTTCCATTTGTGGATGGGTGAGATGATGGTCACCCCCAAGGATGTGTATATATTATTGAGGATTATGACATGGGATGATCTTGTATATTATGATCCAGTATATGATGGTGTAGCATGCCAATGGGTTTTTGGAGATGCCACGATCGGTGATGAGAGAATTCTTTGGGCTCATTTTGTTTCTTTTCCTCCTCTTCCAGGAGGTCTAAGTGTTTTGATTAGTGGTTTATTATTACCTAATCGATGAGGACATGGTTTTACTATTGGGTGAGGTCACATTTTGGAGGACATGATTTCACAACCATAGAGATTTGATTGGGGGACTTACATACTAGCACAATTATATGATGAGATTCATCATGTAGTTTATAGACATGGTGTTGCACTTTCTACTGGTGTAGTCTTGTTATAGTTATGGACTTAGTAGAACATTCCCAACTCTAGGCCCATTATAGCATGAGATAGAGATCCCAGATTTGCATATGCATATATATATATGAGGGAGTGATTATCTAGCCTTCCCTAGGAAAGCTAGATTACTAGAGGTACATGCTAGATGACATTGATCAAGTCTGATGGTGACTATACCTTGGTTGTGATTCTTGAAGAGAGGATGATTCAAAGTTAATTTTTATGTTCATGCCTTGTTGGATGATCATTCAAACTCCTCTAGTGATTGAAAGGTTTTGTTTTCATATATTTATTTGATAGTTTAATCGAGTACAAGGTATACCATAGGTTTTGGCATTATATGCATGAGTACAGGTGGAGAGGTCAATGTGAGGACCTCAAATAGAGTATCGTGTTTCTCGCAATGAGATTCTTTTCCTCATTTAGCCTAGGATGTGAGAGATCACATTATTGATGTAGATATGATAGATTATTATGCCCAGTGGTTCACACAACATCTCTTTCCACGCAACAGAAAGAAAAGATCAAAACATTTGCCCTCTTTCGACTTGTCCCTCCGTTCCCAGAAGGGGAAGAAATGATCTTGCCGGTTGACATGCTCTTTGTTGATCGCTGGTAGTTTCAGGGCTACTGACTTATATTGAAATATCCTTCGAGCAGCGGTTTCTCTAGTCAGGGTCCCAGTTTCCTTTTCTTGGTACCATTTTTTCTTCAGGTTGTGGGAGCCTATTGCAAAACCCTCACTGTGGTCATGATCTGATCCTTTTCTATGTGCTTTTTTGAAAATCTTTTTTGACCAATATGTACAAGGTTTTGGGGCCCCTTCAAAACCTATTTTCCTTAATCAAAAACATCTCTTTCCACGCTTCACTAATCTAGCTGAGCTGATCCCAGATATTGATGATAGATTAGAGGGAGACAATGATGATGATGAGAAAGACATGAGATTCTTTAGGAAATCCAATAACATGCATAATTTATCAAAGATACTCATGATAGAGAGAGTGCAAGTAAAAAGATGAGCTTGACAATTGGTATGAGGTTATTGACCAATTTTTTATTATTTTCTTTTTTCTAATTAAGTTTTTACCAGATGTTATAGTTTCTTGGACATGTATCCAAAACTTGGGTAGGGCCTAGAAATATATGAAATCATGGTAGGAAATATTTTTCAAATGTCCAAATATAACATTGGAAGTTCTAAAAATAAAACAATACTTCAAATTGTTTTTTATGTTCAAGTTTAGGATCTACAAAGAAATCATAAATGAGTATGTACAAGTTTTAGACTACCAAAGACATCTAAGAATCCCTAGGACATTACATAGATGGCTAGCCATTGTTAATAATTTTCTTTTTTTTTCTACCAAATTGTTGGCCAACATATTGGCCTTTATGAAAAAATAACTCTAGCCCTCAAGACCACTCTATTTTATAATAATTGAATAATCTATAAATGGTTATTCTCTTAATTTAAAGGTGAAACTCCCTTGTAATTGAATATGTAGTGAATTTTTTGTAATTTCTCGTTAACTTAATAGGGGTATGATTTTTACAAGAAAGAAGAAAAGGCTTTAGTGAATAATCTTCACCATGAAATATCAAAAAATATCATACTTAAACACGAATAGCATCAAAATACATAGAACCATGAGCTATTGTCTAAATTTTAACACAAACATGAAAATGTGTAAATGAATTCAAGTTTGTAAAATTACTCCATTATCAATAACAAAGGAATGAACTATAGAAGATAGTGCTACAAAGAACATCTTGAAACAAAAATACATAAACAAAGTTCAATATTCAAGAATCATCCACTCATATAATCTATTCATTCACTGCCATTAATTTAAAGAAATGAAAATTTGAATGAACAACCAATTCTAAATCTAAGTCACACTCATTCCTCAAAGTAACAGAGGAGATTTGGAATTAATTATTGATTTTTTGCATTAACATTCATTTCAAATAATTATTGTCCCTTTGTCTCCCATGGAGATGGTTAAAAAATGAAAAATTATTTCTGGTGATTATCATTGTACCATACCAAGGTGGTATTTATTTTATCCAATTTCTCATATTCCTCATCACAAAAATTCTAAGGAGCTATGATAACATCAATATTCTATTGGTACTAGTTTTTAAGAGCATATGTAGTGATTACCCTAGAGTTGTCCTTCTATTGGAGATCACAACCTATATCTTTGAAAGAACCCAAGAATTTTTCTATCATATCCTTCTCTTCTTCCAAAAGATTTCTAAAATTCTTCAAACTAGTGACAACACATTCACACTTATAGCACAAACTAAATATCCATTTTTGTATTATTTTTTTCCTTGATTTAAGAAAACCTAGGCTAATGATGATGGGGATCTTGATATCAATTATTATTTTATCATCTTCATATTCTTCTTATGATTTTTTTCCTCTAATTTAGCCACTTTGATTTCCAATAACACTGCATTCTTAGCCAAAATTAGTGCATTATAGGACTCACTAATCTTGTAAATAAATGAAAGGCACATAACTTTCAAATCTGTAATCCATTCTCAAGTTACTTTACCAAATAAGTTGTCCACCTATAATTGAGTAACCAATTGTTTATTTTGGTCTATTGTAGGATCCAAAATGGTGTCTGAGGGACCAAAAAGTTGATAAGAGAGAGGGGCTAGCAAGGACGTAAGGATTTCTGAGAGTAATTGGACCATTACCTTTAGTTGATCCTTATCTAGTTTAATATTTTCTATCATCTTATGGATCAATTAGTTTTATAATTTCCAAATTCACATATCTTTTTCAAACTCAAGATCACTAGTTTTGATCCTTATGATGGTTTACTCGTCGCTAATGGTAGAGTCCAATTCCTTATTTGTTGTTGGCTATGCTACTTCAAGGAAAACATGTCTAGTTTTCTCATCTCCACTAGAAGATAAGTTATCTTTAGAATTTTGGTTTTAGGAGGAGGGGTATGTTGTTGGATCTAGGTGATAGAATCCTTTGGTGGGAACACATCTTATTTTCTCTTCTTTTTCTTTTTGATGCTCTCTTGTAACCATGTGGGGGTTTCCAATACATTAGAAGCTGACTTCAAATCATTTGGGGAGAAGGTAAGTATCCTCTATACTAAAGGAGTGGTAGTTTTGGCTAAAAGTGGAAACTTCAACATGCTACCCCAATCTCTAAGAATTTTTTAGGAATCTACTTCTATACCTTTTCAATTATCTTTGGTCGATTGTGTAGATATTGATGCATCTGGGCCACCTTGGTCTCCTTGCCTTGTTTGATCCGATTTATTATTCTTTGGATGGATGAGCTATGTATTGTGTAGGTAATTTAGGGTTGTATTATCAATTGTAATATTAAGATTTATTACCGTTCCAACTCCATAAGTAGGGATAATTTTAGTAGATTTCTTTAGGGGTTCCCCATCACCTTCTCCATTATGTGCTCCAAAAAAATCTTTTAGGGTGATGATGGGAGTGGAGGAAACTTGAGTATAGGTTACTACCTAGATTTGTGCTACTTATACTATTTGAGTGCTATATGGGGAAGTGTCTTAAACTCCTAGTTTCATCTTAACTAGTCACTTTTGAGTTCTTATTAAGATGAGACCAATCCTAAAATCCAAATAATCCAATTTAAGCACATCCCAATTGATGGGTTCCAATAAAAAGTCATGTATGTTCACATAGTATATAGGGTCTACAAAATCCAATTAATCTTCTATAATTCCCAAAATATCATATGAAAAATTAAAAGACTTAATTCGGCTTACACTCAATCAAGACCATGACCTTCTCCTGTGTTGGAAATCTATTATGGGAAAGTGAGATACTGAGAGGGGGGGTGAATCAGATATCTACTATTAACTCCATTTTAACATAAATTCACTTTCATAACATAAACATCAAATTCAATACTGAAATATATCTAACATTATAATCTTCATCCATGAAATTGAAACATAACACAAAGATTTTGGTTACCCAAAAATCCTTGAAAGGTAAAACTGGGGTCGGGATGACACCCACAAATCTTCATTACTGCAATATTAAAGTTTTCTTGTTAGGGCTACAAAGTTTTGATCATAAACTAATGATCTACCTTGTGAGGGGTCTGCCCTGCTAAGAGATTACATACTTATTCAATGTACCTTTGTAAAAGGATTTAAACTTCCAACAAAGTAAGCACTCGGTTAAGAGATTTGCATAGGCCTGTTAAGACCACTCTATTAAGAGATTTTCCCTAATTCACCTATTAAAATGACTCAGTATTAGATCCTTTGGTTTGCATTGTGATGTTGATAATAGATCTTCTCCTTCCAATACTAGTTTTATCTCCTTAATCAAATATATCTTTGTTTTGTCCATCACTGCCTTGCTGGGTCACTCATACTGATCTTTGCCTATATCAAAGAATGCTTCTCTATTCTTTATATGAGATCCTTAATACTCTTCCCATACTCTCTTTCTCTCATACATCATTTTAGGGTTCAGATCTCATCATATATAGACAAAAAAATATCCTCCTAGATCAAGATCAACGATCTAGATTCTTTATTTATGTCACTTAAGCATTCCCTAAATCTGATAGGCTACATAGATTACATGGGGATTAATGATTAAAAATCTAAGGCATAATCACCTCTATGATTCCCTCAACAAACATTAGATATTGTGTGGATGTCGGCCAACACAGTTTACCTTAGTATTTGTGCCATTACAAACACATATGTCAAATCTGGCTTGCTCATCATATGAAGTCTCTAACACTCGGCATTAACTATTCTTCATATACTGGTGGTCGACACTGATATATTTACACAACTTGGCATAAGCTTCTTGGTTATTACTGAAGTACTCAGTGACCTTTGACTTTCTCTGTAGTAACTACTACTCAGTAATTGTACAAAATACAAGTCTAGACATAACTCCACCTTTACTAGATGGATCAGTCATAGTGATGACTGACCAACATTACCTAGAAAATGACTAAGTGTAAGACACTAATAGAAAACAAAGCTTAGGTATCAACACTCCTCACCTCAAGGTCGTATATACAATTAGCTCTAAAATCCTTGATAGTGCAAACATGGCAGTATGTAGACCCTAGTTGAAAATTATCCCTAACATATTTGCTGGGGTCAAAATGTGTTCTCAATACATCACATGTCTCCTTTCCATTTTTTTTTTCTTATTTTTTCATGTTTATGGCATTGAAAGAGGACGTGCACGCATAAACTCCCAATAAAATGGGGAAAGGTATAGGGCCTTTTTATTTTTCTATACATATCGTGTTGACCTCACAAATCTGTTAGCATAATTCTACCATGATGATCTTCTCATTGATGTAGAAAGTAAAGTTCCATAGAAATTCATTGAAAGCACCTATTCTTATGTATGTAAATGTAGAAAACTGAATAAAATAACTCCCATATGTATTTATCAATGCAATAGCCTCTGGAGAAATTATCCTTTCCAAGTATCCTTGTAATTTTCTTACCAACTTCATAGTAAAGGCATTGTTCACTCTACAAAAATTTGTGTAGTTATTTTGTAGTTGTAAGCTAGGATATAAATCATAAATCTATACATTTCCATCAAAATTTTGTGTATACTCTAGGCCTAGCCTAATGTGGGTACATGTTAGGGTGTAGATCAAGTAGGAAGACATATAGAAAAAATGATTTAGCCTAAATGCTTTAATCGGTAGACATATTCAATCACTAATTATTCTCGCATGAAGAAAAACATCCATTCATCTAAACATACTATATATTCATCACCCCTCAGCCTATGTAACAATACTATTATATTTGCAATTTTTCCCTTAATCAATGTGTTCGGAATGATTTTGGGCAGTTTTGATTGCCGTTTTTTAGCTGGGAAAAACCAATGCTTCATAATTTCTATTCTAAACTAGACCTTCTAACTGAATTCTATTTGAGATAGGGAGAAATCCCAATGTGTGTACTCCTCCCTCATAGGTATTTAGAAATAACTTTGTATGGTATTCATGTCTAGTATGAAGAGGACCCTTTCATCCTAGGTTTTTATTTTCTTAGTGTCATTATTTTGTTTTATACACTCTAGTATTAAATCTACATACTAGATAAAGATTCGGAAACCAATAAATTGTATCAACACACCTTCTACTAGTTTATGAGTAATTGGTTGTCAAGGTTAGTTTATTCTATCCCAAAAATCTCTCAAGTTCACTTGACCCATTTTTCGTATCCCTAATTTAATTCAATTCACATTCTAACCCGTTTAAATGATTATACCCTAGATATCTATTCTTCATGATTTCTTCAAAATGATAATAATTCTATAGCTTGACATAAATTAAGTGGGAATGGAAGTTCATCATAGACTCACTTATTGGATTTGACTATTTTTAAATATAAACAGAAGATTTTGATGCCCTATCTTGAACTTTTCTTCTAGCTTTTCTATCCATAGAATGATTAAGAAATTTCATTCTTAAACCTTGAATAGAAAGTCCTTTAATGGCCTTCTACATTGCCATTTAAGCTAGTCTTTTCAAAATTAATGCTCCATCTACTTTTTTGGTTGTTTGGGACATTTCATCTTTTTCTAATTTTAAATCACCACAGTTTTCAATAATATAAAAAATGATAATGATGAAACTCCTGAATGGTGGCATTACTTCCACTTTATTTCTTCTTTTCACTTAAGTTCCACTTCTGGCTTCAAATTATGACATTTTTTTTTCTAGAAGCTCCTTTTAATTCCATTTCTTATTTCATTGTCTTGGGGAGATGATATCTTTCTTTATTTAAAGTTGTTTTATATTGAACTTCAAGTTCTCATGGAGGTTCAAGGACTCGAAGTCATCTCTGCTTCTTTTAATTTTCACCTTCTTTCTCACAATGAAATTTTCCTCTACTTAATCAACTTGTTCCTTGTGCTGCATCAGAATCTAACATCCATATTTGAACTCCATTATGCCTATTTTCTTCTTTAATTCTAAGTTCCATTTGATTCATCAGATCCTGATAATTGTTCTAGAATAAGGGTTTCGTTCTAACCTTTTGATTTTTGAGCATCTTCTAACCATTCTTTTGGCTTTAATTGGTTACCTTTTATTGTTTGGGTTCCAAAGGTTGTTTTAGAACAAATTATTCTTTCTAAATTGGTATACTCATAAATTATTCTACCTTCTATTGATCTTGTTCTAGGATCATTTCATTTTATAGGCTCTGATAATAGTTCGAGAAGTGATTGTCAACTCTTAGGATCAATTTATGAAGAACACAATACAAATTACTTGACTAACAAAAGACAAGTTTGACTAAGGAGACAAGGAAGACCAAAGGAAAGGTAGTTCCAATGGAGGACTCAGACCCCAACAATAGTTCAAGTAAACTATACCTAAATCCCAAAATTCTATAAAAAATAAAAATGACTAAGACGGGAAAAATTTTGAAGGATAAAAGACTTGACTTAGACCATTTTTCTATGGGTAGGAAAAGTGGGGAAACACATACCAAAGAAATTTCCTATTATTTTTATGGTAGGAGATAGTGGGGGAGGATATTTCCTGCATGTCCTTACATCTCCAAAATATCTCTATTGGTGGACTTGGTAAAAAATTATAGAGGCCATGTTCCTAAGATAGATAGTTTTAAAATCCACTAGCATAATCCTAACATTCATTTATTAAGCTTGGCATGTAAAAAAACAACTCTAAATTATTTAGAGTTAGATTCATTACCACCAACTCAAAATTAAGTTTCAACCCACAAAAAGTATGTTCCCAATAAAACATTCAAGCATACTAAGTTTTTATGTCATAAGTTTTAAAAAATAAAGTAATAGTTTTAAAATTAGAAAGAAACTGCATACTAAAGCTAATGGATGGATGAAAACTCCTTCAATTACCAAGAGATGACAGAAATTGTAAGATATGTATTTTTCCATTATACAATAGATATTAGACATAACTAGATTATGGTTGCAGCAATAGCCAAAGTTCATAAAATTCTAAACCAAGATAATTGAAAAAGGTTTGGAGATTTTGATCTAAAAACTAAATGCCCAAAGAAACAAGTGAACAAAAATACAACCTTGTTGTGCCCACCACAAGACTATATGATTTGAATTAACTTTATATATACATTCAGATAGGTCCTCAAAATCAAATGGATCTAGAGGACATTACAAGTAATTATTATGATCATATAAAATGAAGGTATAATTGATGAAATGTGAGTTTGTATACACAAAGAATGATTCTTTGGGTATGGATTTGTCCTACCTTGATCATTTAGTGAACCAAGCTTGCATGCAAATTATTTTCTTTCATTAAGGAAAAAGAGATGGACAATGTCCCTAAGCTTGACTAGAAACCTTAGAACACTTGAAGATGCCTCGAGATCGTAAATTACACAATTCTAGAAGGTGACATCTAAATACACTTATTTAGGATTCAAAAAATAGGATAGAGGATGAAGTATCATATTCATCATTGACCCTAAAGAAATAGGTCGATTTGATTTAAAAAGTGTGGTTTTTCATGTAATATGCTTCTTGTGCAAATTAAAGGGTTTTTGATCAATTATTTTGATTTAATGGATATAAATAAGAATGTTTCTATATGGCCCAAGACATTATTATGGTGGAAAGGATTGAATGGATGGTAGAAGTGTTGAACATATTGAGAAGATATTTCCATTGTTTCCATTGATGTCAAAGCCTTTATACCAGTTACATAGTTGTGCCAGTTTATTTTTTGTTGTATTGGTTGGTTGATTAGATTTATTAGTTGGATGCCTATTGGTTATTTGTGAGATATTAGGTTTTTAGTTATATGCAAAAAAGATTTAGTACATATAGTTTTGGGGGTATGATGTCAAGTGTACTTGTTCCTATTATTGAAATACATCTTTTTGGTGCATTTGAATGTTTCAATGATTGTAGATACATAAATTTTTGGTTGGCATTTGTTGAATCTTGTGTCATAGAGTTCTTCTAGGTATTCTTGCTACCTTTTGGTTCCTAGAAACTGATGATTGGAAATCCCTAAAAGTTTTCCAAGATTTATCCTTGAGTTTTCCAATGGATCCTATCTAATCAACATGATCAATCAAATCTGACTTAAATCCCCTGCTCTTTAGGTTCTGCAAGACCTAGGCGGGTAAACCTTCTCCCCAACTACTTTCTGAGTCAGAAATTTTTATAGCAGATGAAATACATAAAATGTCTCTAGTCGTCTACTTCAAAATGGAAAATATTTTAAATACAAGAATATGATCCCTCTAGATACTTTCACAACAAAATACCTTCACTAATTACTTCAAACTAACAACCTATAATTAGGAAAATAGAAAAGAACAATGATTAACTTTTAAATATTCCTTACTGCTTTTTATTTACAAAGATCAGTCCCTTATCCAATTGGACACATAGTCAAGCTTTACATTATTATTCACTTACTTTCCTCTAAATAAAATACTCCAAACCTTCAACAGTGTCATCAATTACTCAATCCTATTAATGTAAATGGATGCTTCCTATAACATCAATCTGTCTATTTGCATTTGATCCCTTTCAGAGAGTCAATCAGATAAGAAGCACTCAGATAACACTTCACAATTACTTCTTATTTTCCTTAGATTAATATCATAGAAACAATAACCACGATACACAAGTTTTCAAGGTGACAACAAAACTTTAGATTATCATATCAAATCTAATTGAACAATAAACATGGTTTATTTTATTGATATAAAAAAAATAAAGTACAATTGAGAGATATCTTTTCTTTTAGTCGAGACTAATGTATATAGTAAACATTTTTTGTTTCCCCAAAAAGGAAAATGACAAGCTTCCAACCATTTTACATTATGTGCCTTTTCATCCACCTAATCCTAATCAACTGGAAGAAGAAACCAAAACATTAAAAACAAATAGAAACTAACAAAAAAATAAAACTGCAACCATCAGTCTGCTAAAGTATCTTTATGTTCTAAGATTCTCTTCAATCCTCTTGAAGTACCGACAATTGGTTCCAGATACTTGTTAACCCATTTTGAAACATGCACAAGTGATGGCTATTGATGGTGTAATATATTTGGCATGAATAGGAAATTATCTTTCTATATACCCCCTTTAATCACTTGAGCTTCAATTATGAACTTAGAAAATTTATCCTCAAGCACAATGATCTTGTTTAAGAAAATTTTGAATTTATCAACTGAGAAATACCTATCTTCCTTCAAATGTTCTACAATTTGTAGGACCATATTTAAGTGTTCAATTTTCCACACTTCAACATTCTTCACACATTCCTCAGGATCTACAAACTCTAGGACAGTCCAATGCTTGATTGAATTCAAAGATGACATCTTTTCTTTGACCCTTGCCTCTTCATGCAAGATATATTCTTAGAGAAATCCATCAATTGAGGCTTATAGGTTCCCTTAAAGCTCACCTATGTGGCCAATGTCTCTATTTTAAGGTTATAAAAAGACCCTATGAATTTTTCCTCAGTATCAAGCTCTACCAAAAAATTGGGATCATCTTGTTTCCTCACTTGATCCAATAAGAACATTTCCCTTAGGGAAAAACCAAGAACCAAGAGAATGTCACTCTTTCTCAAAATTTCTCTCGCCTCACCCATAGTTAAATTTACATTATCTAACTCCAGTTCTCTTAAAATTTGATTCACAATCTCTTCATTCTTAGATTCTTCAACCCCCATTAATCTATTCTACTTTTTCTCATCAAAATCTTTCATCTTTAAATGAATCCAAAAGTCCTTGAATTCTTGGAAGTGAATGAAATCATCCTATTTAACAAATCTGTTAAATATGGCCTCTCTTTCATCTCCTTGCAGATGAGCCTTATGACCATGAATCTATTCCTGAAAAAAAAAGTGGGGAGAAAGGGCATTCTTCTTCACCTTGTCTCATACCCCTTAAAGTTGTAGCTATCTCATATCACATGTCTCCTTTCCCTTCTGATTCACATGGAATAGGAACATGTGCACTCTCAATTTTAGAAAACATGGAGGAGGAGAGTCTGAATCTGAATCAATAACAATTGATTTTCTCAACCTTTTGGGAGGAGGTTTGGTTTTTACTTCTCGTGTTACAACACTCTTTCCTTTCATCTTATCAAAAGTCTAAATACACAATTCCCATCGATAAACCTCATTATTTTTTTCATCATGAAACTAGGGCAATCCCCTTAAAATTCTCTCTTTTTCTAAGTCCATAAGGGTTTTGACCTTGTTCAACCTTTGGAACACTTCCAAATAATCATTTGAATCCTTTAAAAATCTTCATTTAAATCAAAACAATGCCTATATTATTTTATTATAGACTTGATATGGCCTTCTAGATCATAGTCTCTTGGCTTTGCATTGTCCATCTGATAAACATTCAGGTAGTCCCACATTTTCTCAAGGGTTCTAGAACCTTCAGAAAATCACAAAAATCTAGTTACATTACGAGGAAAAGTACCTTTCTTTATAGGGGAATAGATTTCCTTTTCAAACCATAGGATTTTCCACATGAATTCCAAGAATACAAATATTTTTGATACATAAATACGCAATTTTTGTGGGGCTTTCCTACACCCATATAGTCTAAGTATTGTACGATCATACTTGTAGATCTAGTCTGCAAAATTGTGTGTGAAATCTTGATCAGGATTTGTCTCCTTAGGCCTCAAAAACTCTCTGATTGAAGGGGGAATCCTTACTACACCATCGCCCATGGCACTGATAGTCCAAACCATGAATCTATCATGGAATGTTATGTAGTCAGTATATTTACTATGTTTGTCCCATGCTCAGCACCATAGTTTCACTGGAAGTATGTTTCCCTGACCATTCACAGTGGTTAAGTTTAATTAAATTATGAAAGATACTGCTATTATAAAAAAAAATCATATGGAAAAATAAAGAATAGTGTTTACACTTGTTTGTCTTTTCCCATTCCAATAGTTCTTTATTCAAAAACCTCTCCAATTCAAAGGCTATGTCATATTCATGTGATAGTTGGGAGTTTATTTCTTCATAGATAAATACATAAGATCAATTAGCATTCAGGATTTATGTTCCACCCCCAATACTTGTGTCCAACCCCAGTATGTTATTTGAAAGAACCACATAAAATTATCGGTAGAGAAAGGGGTTTTTCCATTCAATCTAACCACCCTTTTATTATCTTCCCTATTCATAAAAAATGCCACTTCTGTCAGAGTCATGTTATTTACCATTCACTCATATTCAATAGGGAAGGATTCTCTACAAACTTAGTAATTTCCTAGGTATTCAGCCTAAAACATTGCTGAATCATTTATTTCATTATGACCAGGAGGGGATTTCCATCCACCTTTCTCACTATTCTAGTTTCTATCCTGTAATATGTGGCTAATGCACCGATCAATTCAAAATTAAAAAATACATTCAACATAATTATTTTACCCATATCAAACCTGATCCAGGAGCATCTCAAGTTCTTGGGAATCCTATATCACCAAAAAAAAGTTAGAGTTGTTAGTTGTTCTTGGTAGCAATTTTTGGGCTCTTGGTGATCTATTCCTGTTTCCACCGACAAGGCTCAGTTGCTACTCAGTTCCTTCATTCACCAAGTTGGCTCGGTTGGTTCACCGAGTTAAGTCATTGTCACTTGGTAATCTTGTTCATTGAGTGGTTTATTTTGGATTTCTATTGAGGTCGACTTGTGCATTGATTTTGGTCATGAAGTTAATGTTTGCATCAATCATTGGGAAGCATGTGGACCTAGATCTGGTCGTTTCTTTCTCTAATGATGGATATGAAGGATGAATTATTTCGGTAGCCTCTTGTATAAATAAAGTAGTTGGTTTTAGTTTTAGGGATCAGTTGGAAGTTAGGAGATAGGACCTGAAAGTGGAAACCTCTCATGTTGGAGGACTATTGTTGTTGAACTCTGAATGTAATTGGGTGTAATCGGGAAGGCCTTATAGCTCATCATGTATGAAGTTATTTGATGAATAATAGAGGATTTACCCTGCATTCTGTCTCTCCCTATTGTGTTATTGTGTCTGTGTGTTGTTTCTGCAAGGAGGTTGGTGATTGGGGTGTGCCTTTGGTCCCTCTTCATGACCTTCCTTGTGTTAGGTGGTATCAGAGCAAGATTGAGATCTTGATCTAAATTTGTGAGTTTAGGTCGAGGGTTCCTTCTGGAAAACCCTAGTTGATATTTGTTATGGGGTAGTAGATTGTGATCTAACCTACAATTGCAGAGGGTTTCAAGATAGTTTGTGGGAGGAGAGATGAAAATCTAGGATTGGAAGACATGCTATGACAAATTTATGCTAGATTAGAAGTTGTTGAGACAACCCAATGCCGAGGAAGACATCTTGAGGATGTTAATGATGAAGAAATTAAAGATGAGGAAGGTGAAGTAGAACATATACCTATGATGGATCAAGGTGAAGAAAGACTTTTGAAGGCTTTGAAAAACTTGAATTCTACACCACATTTCAATCCTCCTCAATACAATAGAAGGATGGATTCATATGAGTTGATGGATTGGATAACCGAGATGGAAAAATATTTTGAATAAGAAAATGTCCATGAGGATAAAAAGGTAAAAATTGCAAGTACAAAATTGAAGAGTCATGCATCCTTATGGTGGGAGTATCTACAATTGGAGAGAAAGAGGAAAGGAAAAGAAAAAATCAAGGTATGGAATAAGATGGTGAATAAATTGAAAGGCAAGTTCTTACCTTGTGACTCTTAGATTAACCTAGTTAGGCGAATGCAAAGTTTGAGATAGAAAGATAGCTCGGTAAAAGACTATACTGAGGAATTTTATAGATTAGATATCATAGCTAGACATGTTGAGGATGAAGTGGAAAGAATTGCTAGGTACCTGAATGGGTTAAGAGTTTCTATTAAAGAGGAAATTAGTTTGGTTAAGTTGGAAAGCATTGACGAAGCTTATCAATTTTTCTTGAAAGCTGAGGAGAAATTGAACAAAGGACATGAACAAAGACAAAGAGGAAGAGGTGGTATATTCCCTAGAGGAAGAGGTAGATCTTATGGTGAAAATAATAGATCTAATCAAGATAAAAAAAAATCAGGATAAAGGCAAGACCGAGTGGAAAAGTGAGAGTTCTTCTAGAGGAAGAGGCAGTAACTATCAAGGTGGTTATAGAAGAGGTGGATTTTGAGGAACTTGTTACAATTGTGGAGAAGGACATAGGTCATTAGAGTGTACACATGCAAGTAATAAGGTCAGTAATATTAGAAATGATTTGGTGCAAGAAGACTCACTTTATGAACCTGAGAAGGAAAAGAATTTGATGGTCAAGAGAGCACTTTGGAGTGAAATTAATAAGGAAGATCCAGTAAGGAAAATTTTGTTCAAGACTAGATGCAAAGTTTTTGATGAAGTATGGAAGGTAATCATTGACAGTGGAAGCTTGTAGAATTTTGCATCTAAGGAAATGGTTGCAAATTTACAGTTGGAAAGGTTGAAACACCCGAAGCCTTATCAGATTTCATGGATCAAGGATGAGAATACACTATTGGTAAGTGAACAATGTTGGAAACTACAATTGAAACAATTGTTATATTTTCATTGGTGCAAACCTTAACTGGTAAGACAATTTATATCTATGAGAGTACCATATCTTTTGATGAAGAGGGTGAGGAGATAACAAGAGAACCTAAGGAAAGGTTGAGTTATGTGATACTTAAATGGGTACTTGATTAGTTGGCATATTAGCAAGATATTGTGTTGTTTGTCTTTAACACTAAGTAAAGAAGAAAGACTGGAAATATAGGCTTAACATCTAGAAAAAGTGAATAAATCTAGTTTAAGCCGAGTGACGTTAGTGTCAAGCAAGCACTAGTATATGCCAAGAAAATATAGTGTTGACCAAACATCAGTAATTGTTGAGTGACAGATAATTGCTGAAAAGAAAAATGTTAGTGATGACCGAGATACATAGTAATGACTGAGGAGATGAACATAGTATTGACCGAGTGTCGGTAGTTTACATTTTGAGAAAGAATTGAGAATCTCAACTGACATAATTGAATTCTTAGGATATGTAAAATGTGTTGACATTATTAATGAATGGTATAAAACATTTAATTCATGGTAAATTATTTTCTTATGATTTCAAATAGAATTTTGGAGATGTATCTAGAAGGAAAAGAAGGAGAACATAATGATGGAAGGATTAGATGAATCTAACCTAAACCTAAGATCTACAAAAGAGATTAATTTTGAAAAAGATTAATCTACCTGATCAAGGAGCTATAAGATTAACCTAATTGTAAGGTTACAAACAAGAGAAAAGAGGTTGATGTTATTGACTGATAAGTCTAAGCAGAAGACTGAAGGTGAAGCTATGAAGGAGCTTAACAGAGTTGTGATTGCTTGAGGAAAATTCTGAGAAGATTAGAGATGGAGATGGAAATGAAGATCAATCAGTAAATTAGCATATGTGCGAAGTGGATCTGTATTTGCAAAGTGAGTTGTATAGAACCTATTGTTACTTTCTAACCATTGTACTAGTCTAAATCATTTAATCAAGGTTGACCTAACAGTCATTTTGTATAAATCCTTTAAACAAGGTGACATTTTGATAGCATGTTCTTAATCCCTCTAACAAGGCCACTCTTAAAAGGGTGATTAAATCCTTTAACCAAGTCACATTTAACAATGTGTATTGTAAACCTTTAACCGAGTTGGATTTTCACAGAGCTCACTTCAGAAGAGTGAATTTTAGTAGCATGTTATAAGTGGTTTTTCCCAAATTGGGTTTCCACTATAAATCCTAGTGTTATACTTGTGTGAATGATTTTGATGTGGATGATGTTGAAATTTTTATATTCTAAAATTTATTTACTTTAGGATAGTGGATTGTAAGTTTTATGTTATTGGTATATGCTATAGAGACCGAGTTAAAAAATGATTAGATTTGAGATTGTTGAAGAGCTAGAAAGTTGAATTGGTATATATGGACCTGAGAACAACTGATTCACCCCCCTCTTTGTTGTTCTAAAATCATTCTAAAAATTGGTATCAGAGCTGTTGGTGCTTGTAGAAATTTTTTTTGAAGGTACTTGAAGCTAATGATCAAGATGTACACAAAGGAGGTACTGAAGTTGAACAAGGAGAACTTCCTTGCATGGCAGAGTTTGATGAAATTGCATCTAGCTAGTATTGGTGATTTGGCGAAACACTATGTGGAAAATGAGTATGTAATACCTATTGCACCCTTAACTACCAAGGAGATGAAAGAAAAACAAGAACACAATCAGGAAATGTTGGAGATTGCATCTTCCCTAAGCTATCCTAAATTTGAAGACATCGAGGACTGTACTAATGCAAATAAAATGCAGGACACTCTAGAAGCTATCTATGGTGGGGACACAAATGTACTAGAGCCAAATCTAAAAGCCCAAGAGGTAAGTTTGATGAAATGAAAATGCAAGATGGTGAGAATATTTCTCAGTATTGTGGTAGAATTAAGGAAGTAGTGAATGCTATAAGAGGAGCTAATGGAAATGTTGATGATGAGACTATTATCAGTAAAGTATTGAGAACCTTGCTTCCTATCTATGCTATCAAAATTTCTACAGTACAAGAATCAAGATGTAACCCTGGTAATGTTCTAACTCTGGAAAGTCTTGTTAGCAAGCTTACTGCTTTTGAGCTGTCTAATTATGATAACTTCACTATTCATAATGTTGAATCTACATTCAAGTCTCAAATGGTTCTTCATAAGCCTAAGAAGGGAAAATAAAGATGTGAGAGAAATGACAGCGAAAACAACAGTGACAGTGACACTTTTGATGATGATCTAGATGATCTTGAGGCACTTATGGCTAGAAGGCTTAAGAGAGGAAAAGGGAAATATAAAGGTAAACTTCCTATTTTTATTTTTTTTCATGTAACAAAGTTGGCCATATTGCAGCAAGATTCCCTGACGGGACTGAAAAAGATGAGAAAAGAGAAAATAAGTACAAAGACAAGAGAAATAACAGAGATCACCGAAGGTACAGAGACTACAAAGACAAAGGTAAGAAATCTTGTGATATTTCTGAAGAGGAAACTAACGGTGAAACTAGTGAATTTGATGAATGTGACATAGAAGTTGTTTATGCTGCTATGAAAGATGATTTTGATGAAGATGAGAAAAATGCACTTATTTCATATGTTAGTAAATGTGATAAATGGATTAGTGATAGTGGTTGTTCACATCACATGACTGGTGATAAAAGTAAGTTTGAAATCCTTAATCATTACAAAGGTAAAAGTGTTAAGTTTGGTAATGATGCACCATGTCCTATGAAAGGAAAAGGATCAATAAGATTGACTAATAAGATCAGATGTGATAATGCTTATTGGTTTGAAGCTCTTAACTATAATTTTCTGAGTGTAGCACAGTGAACAGTACTAGTTACCGAGTTGAATTTCAACACAGGAAGACTAAAATATTTGATGTCACTGGTGAACTAATTGGAATTGGAGAACAAACAAAAGGTAACTTGTTCTATCTAGACCTATCTGAAGAAACATGTTTTTTTGCACAATATGATGATGTATGGTTATGGCATAAGAGGTTGTGTCATGTAAATTTTGACAATTTGGTAAGTATCAACAAGTTGGAGAAAGTTAGAGGTTTACCAAGATTGAAGAAACCTGATAATGTGATGTGTAAACAGTGTCAATTGGGAAAAATGACAAAGTCTAGTTTTAAGAGCAAGACATATACTTCTAACAATATTTTGGAATTGGTTCATACTAACCTTTGTGGACCTATGGGTGTACAAAGTTATTATGGTGATAAGTATTTCATTTTGTTTGTTGATGACTATTATAGAATGATGACTGTAATGTTTTTGAAAGAGAAATCTGATGCATTTTAGTTGTTTAAGTGGTATTTGTAAAACTTTGAAAAAGAAATTGGTAAATCCTTCAAATGTTTGAGATCTGAAAGAGGAGGAGAGTTTATATCAAATGAGTTCAATTTTTTCTACAATGATAGAGGAATAAAGAGACCGATGTCTAGACCTAGGACATAGCTACAAAATGGTATAGTAGAAAGGAAAACATATCAATTATGGATTGTGCCAGAACATTGATGATTGAGAAGAATGTTGCACAAAAATTATGGAGAGAAGTTGTAAGTATGGTTGTTTATACCTTGAACCGAGTACAAATCAAGAAAGGTACAAATGCTACACCTTTTGGGTTATGGCATGGTTATGCACCTAATGTGAAGTATTTTAGAGTCTTTGGGAGTAAATTCTATATATTGAAAGACAATAGAAATGGAAGTTTGATGCTAAAAGTGATGAAGGCATATTCCTTGGATATTCCACTAAGAGCAAAGCTTACAAGTGTTTGAATTATAACACTAACAAAATTGTGGAAATTATAAATGTTAGAGTTGATGAATATGTAGATAAGAATGAATTTGAGTGCAAGCAAGAGCCTAAAAATTACATATCTTTTGTATACATGAAAGAAGGAGATGCTAGAAGTGCACCTAAACAAGATGCCGAGGAGCTACATGAGTCTACGGAGACGCAACAAGATATTGTCGAGCCATAGCAGGATGTTGCTGAGCATCACTAGGATGTTGTCAATCATCAACATGATGCTTCTGAGTATCAGTAGGATGCTATCAAGCATCAACAGGATGTTGCCAAGCAATCAGAAGAAGAGGCAGAGAATTTACAAGATGAACCTGAAGATCAAGACCAAGGAGAAATGAAATCTGAACCTACTTTCGCATAGTATGTGAGAAGACATCATAAGCCTTAAAAAATCATTGGAGATAAAGAATCTAGAGTCATGACAAGAAGTAAGTTGAAAGATCATACATTCTTACTATGTGAGTTTGAGCCTAAAACAGTAAAAGATTCTTTAGAGAATCAAGACTAGAAACAAGCCATGAATGAAGAAATAGAGCAGATAGAAAAGAATAAAACCTGGACTCTAGTGCTGAGACCAGAAAATAAGATGTTATTGGAACAAAATGGTATTCAAAAATAAGCTCAATGAACATGGAGAAGTTACTAGAAATAAAGCCAGACTGGCATGTAAGGGGTATGTACATGAATAAGGAATTGAATACGGGGAGACATTTTCCCCTGTTGCAAGATTGGAATGAGTGAGGAATCTACTTTCTTATGCATCTTATAAAGGATTCAAATTATATCAACTGGATGTCAAGTCTACATTTTTGAATGGGATATTAGAAGAAGTATACATTGATCAGCTAGAAGGATTCATTGATCCAAGAAAGAAGAATATGGTTTGCAAGATACACAAGGCAATGTATGGATTCAAAACAAGCCCCCAGAGTATGGTATGAAAGACTGCTCAACTATCTGATAAAGATTGTATTTGTAAGGAAAAATGACAACAACAATTTGTACATGAAGACTGAAAAAGGTAAAGGGCTTTTGTTAGCTAAAATATTTGTTGATGATATCATATTTGGAGAACAAGATTCCCTATGTCAAAACTTTTCAAATGAGATGCAAATTGAATTTGAAATGTCTATGTTTGGTGAGATTAAATTCTTTGTTGGTTTGTAAGTCTATCAGATGAAGAAAGGTATATATATTACTCAATCTAAATATGTCAAAGGAGATACTGAAAAATTTTGGTATGGAAGATTCCAGACCAGTAAGTACACCTATGGCCACTAGAAAAAAGTTGTCTAAAACTGATGATACAACTGAAGTAAACCAAACCTTGTATAGATCTATGATTGGAAAGGTACAATATGTTGTCCATAGTAGACTAGATATTTCCCTAGTAGTTGGGATTATTGCAATATTTTTTGCAAATCCTAAAGAGAGTCACATGACGATAGTGAAAAGGATATTGAGATATCTTAAAGGAACAGAGGACTATGGATTGTATTACAAGAAGAATGACAAGTTTGAACTGAAAGTTTACATTGATGTGGATTGGGCTGGAAATGTTGATGATAGAAAGAATACAAGTGGAGGTGCATTCTTTCTGGGAAAGAGATTAGTCTCTTGGACAAGTAAGAAATAGAATTGCATTTCCCAATCTACAGCAGAAGCTGAGTATGTAGCAGCAATAGTGAATTGTTCAAATTTATGGCGGATAAACAAATTGTTAAAAGGTATGAAGGAGGAAATCACTGAGCCGGTTGTTATTTTTTATGGTAACACAAGTGGTATTAACTTATCAAAGAATCATATTATGCACACTAAGACTAAGCATATTTCTATCAAGTATCATTACTTGAGAGAGTTGGTTCAAGACAAAGAAGTGAGATTGGAGTATGTGAATACAAAGGAACAATTAGAAGATAAGATGCTCATGAATATCTTAGAGGTAAATTAGGGGTCATTCCCCTAATTGAGGCTACCTAGAAGCATATAGGAGCACTTCATCAAATGTTCTAATCATCCAATCTACATGGTAAAGATGTAAGAGACACAAGTTTATTTGGCATTGTTGTCAAAGAGGGAGATATTCAGGAAGAGAGATACAACATGGAAAAATCAATCAACTTGAGGGATAAAGAAATGTAAATGGCCCTAAGAAAAGAGGGAGAGATTCAGATATAGAAAAGATAAATCTATCCAAGAGGGAACTGGTACTTGGATGTGTTGGATGAGAATCAGAATGAAGATAAGGATATTAATGGATATCTATTGCATAGAGATTTTTTGTTGTTTTGGATTGTTTGGTGAATCATATGATATTCATGTGGTGTTTCCATTAATTCCAAAGAGGGAGATTGTTGGAAACTAAAATTGAAACAATTATTGTATTGTCATTGATGTCAAACCTTAACTGGTAAGACAATTTCTATCTAAGAGAGTACCATATCTTTTGATGAAGAAGATGAGGAGATAACAAGAGAACCTAAGGAAAGGTTGATTTATGTGATATTTAAATGGGTACTTGATTAGTTGGAATATTGACAAGATAATGTGTTGTTTATCTTTAACACTAAGTGAAGAAGAAATAGTAGAAACATAGGCTTAACCAAGAAAAAGTGAAGAAATCTAGTTTAAGCCGAGTGATGTTAGTGTCGACCGAGTGCCAATATATGTCAAGAAAATCTAGTATTGACTGAACATCAGTAATTATCGAGTGACAGATAATTTCCAAGAAGAAAAATGTTAGTGATGATCGAGATACATAGTAATGATCAAGGAGATGAACACAATATTGACCAAGTGTCAGTAATTTACATTTTGAGAAAGAATTGAGAATCCCAGCTGACATAATTGAATTCTTGGGATATGTAAAATGTGTTGACATTATTAATGAATGGTATAAAACATTTAATGCATGGTAAATCATTTTCTTATGATTTCAAAGAGAATTTTGGAGATGTATCTAGAAGGAAAAGAAGGAGAACATAATGATGGAAGGATTCAATGAATCTGACCTAAACCTAAGATCTACATAAGAGATTAAGTGAAAAAATATTAATCTACCTAATCAAGGAGGTATAAGATTAACCTAATTGTGAGGTTACAAACAAGAGAAAAGAGGTTGATGTTATTGACTAATAAGTCTAAGAAGAAGGCTGAAGGTGAAGCTATGAAGGAGCTGAACAGAGTTGTGATTGCTTGAGGAAAATTCTAAGCAGATCAAAGATGGAGATGAAAATGAAGATCAGTTAGTAAATTAGCATATGTGCGAAGTGGATCTATATTTGAAAAGTGATTTGTATATTTTCATATCAGAACCTACTGTTACTTTCTAACCATTATATCAGTCTAAATCCTTTAATCAAGGTTGACCTAACAGTCATTTTGTATAAATCCTTTAAGCAAGGTGACATTCTGATGGAATGTTCTTAAGCCCTCTAACAAGGCCAGTCTTAATAGGGTGATTAAATCCTTTAACTAGGTCACATTTAACAGTGTGTATTGAAAACCTTTAACTGGGTTGGATTTTCACAGAGCTCACTTCAAAAGAGTGAAAATCAGTAGCATGTTACAAGTGGTTTTTTCCAAATTGGGTTTCCACTATAAATCCTAGTGTTATACTTGTGTGAATGATTTTGATGTGGATGATGTTGAAAGTTTTATATTTTGCAAGTTATTTACTTTAGGATAGTGGACTGGAAGTTTTATGTTATTGGTATATGCTATAGAGATCGAGTTGAATGATGATTAGATCTGAGATTGTTAAAGAGATAGAAATTTGAATTGGTACATCTGGACCTGAGAACAATTGATTCAAGCCCCCTCTCTATTGTTCTAAAATCATTCTAACAAACAGTGTTATGTGAATTTGAAAATTGGAAAGTACTATGATAAAGTGTTATGTGATATCATGCCTATAGATTGTTGTCACATCTTGTTGGGTAAACCTTGGAAATATGATAGACATGCTATATATGATGGAAGATTGCATAAATATACTATTTGGGCTGATGGGAGAAGAAAAATCTTGTTACCTCTGATTGAAGAATCTGTTAGTAATGTTTGTACATTTGTGAAAAAAAAATTGATGGAAGGAAGAAAGTTTGTTAAGGATTTGAAGAAGAATGATGTGTGCTTTGCTGTGATTCCTAACAAACCGAATGAGAAAACAGTGGATAACATCCCTGACAAGATTGATAAGATACTCACTAAGTATAGAGAAATCATTTCTGATAATGTACTTGATCATTTACCACCGAAGAGAAGCATTGATCATTGTATGGATCTGATTTCTAGAGAAATTTTACCAAATAAGGAACCACAACGGTTAACACCTATCAAGAATTAGGAACTTAACTGACAAATCCAAGAATTTTTGCAAAAAGGTTTGATCTGAGAAATTTTGAGTCCATGTGTAGTACTAGCTGTATTGGCACCTAAGAAGAATGGAGAATGGAGAATGTGTACAGATTCCTAAGCAATTAACAAAATAACAATGAAATATAGGTTTCCTATACCGAGAATGCACGACATAATGGGCAATTTGACTGGAGCAAATTATTTTACAAAAAATGATTTAAAAAGTGGAAATCATCATATTAGAATCAGAGAAGCTGATGAATGGAAGACTACTTTCAAGACAAGAGAAGGTTTGTATGAGTGGTTGATTATACCTTTTGGTTTAACTAATGCACCGAGAACTTTTTTGAGATTGACGAATGAGGTTTTGAAGAAATTCTTGGGTAAATTTGTGATTTTATACCTAGATGACATTCTAATATTTAGTACGACTAGAGAAGAACATTTGTTGCACATTAAACAGGTATTGTAGAGATTGAAAGAAGAAAAGTTGTTGATTAATTTGGAAAAATATTCCTTCATGAAAGAAGAGATTGTGTATTTGGCATTTGTGATTTCAGTTGATGGTTTGAAAATGGATCCTGAAAAGGTTGAAGCTATTTTGAATTGACCTACACCTTAAAATGCTAGTGAGGTAAGATCATTTCATGGTTTAGCAAGTTTCTACTGAAAGTTCATCAAAAATTTCAGTTAAATTTGTAATGCTATGACTGAGACTATGAGAGGAGATAAAAGAGAATTCAAGTGGACACATGGAGCTGATAAAATTTTTGAGACTTTGAAGCAGAAGGTTGTTGAATTGTCTGTGTTGGCTTTACCTGATTTCAATAAGGTATTTCAAGTTGAATGTGATGCAAGTGGTAATGCAATAGGAGCTATTTTGAGTCAAGAAGGTAAACATGTTGCTTTCTTTAGTGAGAAATTGAATGATGCAAAAAGGAAATATTTTGTGTATGATCAAGAGTTCTATATTATTCAAGCCCTAAAGAAATGGAGACATTATTTGATAACAAGTGAGTTTGTGTTTTATAATGATCATAAGGGTTTACAATATTTGGGTAGTCAGAATAAGTTGAATCAAAGACATATGAAATGGGTTGACTATTTGCAGAGTTAAACATTTTTTATAAAACATAAGAGTGGAGTCACTAACCGAGTTGTTGATGCATTGAGTAGAAGAAGATATTTGATGACCGAAATGAGAATTGAAGTTCTTGGTTTTGATGACATGAAAGATTTGTATAAAACTGACCCTGATTTTTCTCAGCCATAGAGGAAGTGCAGAGAACCTATTCAAGATCAATCAAGTACTAAATGGGAAGACTATTTCATTAAAGAAGGTATGTTGTTTAAAGGTATTCAATTGTTTATATCAAGAGGATTAATGAGAACTAATTTGATAAAGGAGAAAACTAGCAGTGGTTTGGCTGGACATTTTGGTATTGAAAAAACATTGAATTTTCTTAAGGAGAAATATTTTTGGCCACAGTTGTATAAGGACGTTCAAAAATTTATGAGAAGTTGTGAAACTTGTCAAGTTGCAAAGGGAGTAAGTCAGAATACTAGATTATATACACCGATCTCTATTCTTGAGAAACCTTGGATTGATATCAATATGGATTTTGTTCTTGGCTTATCAAAGATAGTAAGAGGTAATGATTCTATATTTATTGTCATGGATAGATTTTCTAAGATGACACATTTCATACCCTATAGAAAAACATCAGAAGTAGTGCATATAGTAGATCTTTTCTTTAAATAAATTGTCAGATTGCATGGATTACCGAGGAGTATCATCTCTAACCGAGATAGTAAGTTTGTTTGATACTTTTGGAAGACTCTTTGGAAGAAGTTGGGTACCGAGTTGAGGTATAGTTCTACATTTCACCCAAAGAATAATGGAAAGACAAAGGTTGTAAATAGAATTTTAGGTAATTTGTTGAGTTTTTTAGTTGGGGATAAACCAAGTAATTTGGATTCTATGTTGGCACAAGAAGAATTTTCATACAATAAATCAATGAATAGGAGTACTGGAAAAACACCTTTTGAGATTGTTAATGGCATACAAGTGAGAGGTATATTAGATTTGAAGGACATTGCTGGTGAAGAAAAGAGAAGTGTTGAAGGAGAATATTTTGTTGAGTTCATGAAGACATTGCATGAGGAAGTGAGACATAGGATGGTGAATAGTAATAAAAAGTACAAGGACATTGTAGATAGATCAAGAAGACATAAGACTTTTGCAGTTGGGGATGAAGTAATGGTACATTTGAAGAAAGACATATTTCCTATTGGAAACTATGGAAAGTTGAAACTGAATAAATTTGGTCCTTACAAGATATTGAGGAAGTTTGACAGTGGAAATGCTTATGAGATTGAGTTACATGATGACATGGATATATCACCTCTATTCAACATTTTAGACTTGTGTGAGTATCATGAACCTGATGAAGATATGATAGTGCCAAATGATTATCCTAAGAAATTGACAGAAGAATTTGAGCAGATTTTGGAACAAAGAGTTGGCAGAAGCATAAGAGAAAAGGAGTACATGGAGTATCTGGTAAACTGGAAGAACTAACCGATTGAAGACCATTCATGGATTACACAATCTGAGTTAGATCCAGCTTGGGTTATACCTGCTACATGATTTGGAGAATCATCTCAGAACAACCCTAGGTGTCTGATGCGGGAGCATCCTAGGTTCTTGGCAATCCTATATCATGAAAAAAAAGTTAGAGTTGTTAGTTGTTCTCGGTAGCAGTTTTTGGGCTCTCTGTGACGTATTCTTGTTTCCACCGATGGGGTTTGGTTGCTACTCAGTTCATTCATTCATCAAGTTGACTTGATTGGTTCACCAAGTTAATTTCCTATCGCTTGGTAATCTTATTCACCAAGTGGTTTATTTTGGATTTTTGTTGAGGCCGACTTGTGCATTAAATTTTGGTCATGAAGTTAATCTTTGCATCGATCATTGGGAAGCGTGTGGACCTAGATCTAGTCATTTATTTCTCCAATGATGGATCTAAAGGCTGACTTGTTTCAGTAGCCTCTTGTATAAATAAAGTAGCTGGTTGTAGTTTTAGGGATCAGTTGGAAGTTAGGAGATAGGACCTAAAAGTGGAAACCTTGCATGTTGGAGGACTGTTGTAATTGAACTCTGAATGTAATTAGCCGTAACCAAGAAGGCCTTATAGCCCACCATGTATGAGGTTATTTGATGAATAATAGAGGATTTACCCTACATTCTCTCTCTCCTATTGTGTTATTGCTTCTATGTGTTGTTTGTGCAAGGAGGTTGGTGATTAGGGTGTGCTTTTGGCCCCTCTTCATGACCTTCCTTGCATCAAAACCTTCAAGGATTATACAATGAGATAGTTTCATTCCCTTTTGAGTAGAATGACCAGAATAATGATCTATCATGAATGGGTAAAGAAGAATCCCCACATTCTGATCATTTATCTGAAAACACACCCTTCATCCCAACATCCTGAGATCTAGGCAATAATTTTAACAATGTGTATTGTGGAGGATGAATTATTTTATCCCCTATTATCAACTCCTTCTTCCTAGGCATATTTCTATCTAAAAAGGAAAATGAAACAAAGAGATGAATCACTTACTAAATCCCTCCTGCTACCTTCTAGATGCTCCACTATCTCCAATGAACTAGTAAACCGTTCTCTATGAACAACTATATTCTTCTATTAAGAATAATATGGCATTAATAGTTTCAGCTACAAACATGTTTTAAAACATCTACATGTGTGAACGAGCCCTCCAAAAAAATCACCACCTTGATTTCTAATGAGCCTTCATAAATACATTGGCATTTCATAGTACCCTAAAAGCCTCGGTATGCGAAATGTAACACATTTTCTATCTCACAAACCTTGTATTTTTGCCTTTCTTGAAATAAAGATGTTCACTATTTCGCAACCCCTTCATAGCATCTTCATGTGATATAGAGATCATTATTCTCTTTGAATTTTTAGTGACTTGGTAAAGAATGAATATTTTCTGGTAGGTATTTATCAAATTTTTTAGGGATTTCTCACCCTAATAGTGGATTTATTTGGGGATGAGGCATTGCTTTATGGGTTCCTACAAGAATTTATGAGATCTATGGGGAGTGGATCACCTGAAATGACAAAAAACACAAAACCACAAAAACAAAAAACTGTGATACAACAAGAAAATCTTTACTCTTAGTAGAAAAAATGCTTTAGGAACTAGCCATGAACTAGTAGCTCCTGGATTTATCATGAGGTATTTTTTAGATAATAAGAGTGCTTTCCTTCTTTACTCATGGTCACATATGGACCATCCCATAGCATAACAAACTTTCCATATTTCCCTTTGTCATGATCCTTCGCATTCCATTTGATCACCCATTATCCTTGATGAAATTTTTTGTTTTTGGATGCTCTATCATGAAAAATCTTGTATTGTTTTTTAATATTCTCATTTTTCTTATGTGCTCCCCTCTAATTCTCATCCAGCTCAACCAACTTCTCCATACTTTCTTCCATGAAATTCACATCCTCAACATCTTCTTGGATTATGAACTTATAAATTGGCGATAAATTATTTTGGGGTGATCTTTCCTTTTTACCATACACAAGATCAAAAGGAGAACATCCAATAGACTTGTTAATAGTGATCCTATTAGCCCATACAACCAGTGGAATTTTTTAATCCCATGCTCTTTTATTGCTAGAAAGCATTCTCTTGATAATTTTTAAAGATTTTTAGTTACTTTATTTCACCTAGCCATTTCCTTGAGGGTGATAAGGGGAAGAATATGAAACTCTAATCACATAAATATCACAAAATTTAGTGAATTACTCATACCTAAAACACATTCCATTATCAATGATCAACTTGCATGGGACTCCAAATCTAGTCAAAATATTTTCCATCAAGAGTTTGATCACCACTTTACTAGTTAATTGCCTAGTAGGTATGTCTTCCACCCATTTCGTAAAGAAATTAGTGGCTACTAGAATTCAAGAATGCCCTCTTCTTGATTCATCATGAATCTCTCCAATAATCTAAACCCCATATTTGGAAAGGTTCTTCTATTTGCATGGGTTTAAGAGGAAATGCTCCTTGATATTTCAACTTTCCAGAGAATTTTTGACAAGGCTCACATTCCTTGACATATTTATGACAATCCTGAAATAGAGTCGGCCAGTAGTATCTTGTCCTTAGGATTTTAGAAGTGGTCTTAGTTGAGAAGTTCCCTCCACATACACCATCATGCAATTCTTTCAATACTATTTTAGCTTGATATTCATCTAAGAAAAATAACAAAATCCCCTCCAATTTTTTCCATTACAAGTCACCTTCAATGAGAACATATTTAGATAATTTTAGCTTTAGTGATCTATTATGATTATCAATAAATCCTTTGGGGAGCTTCATGTGTTTTAAAAAATAAACTATATCTTTATATCAAGAGACCATTTCAATACTAGTAACTGTGTTTTCCAGGTCCACGTGATTTATTTGAGTAGCTTCTAAATTCAATTTAGCCATGAGTTTTGTTAAAATTTGACCACATACCAACTTAGTGATCTAAATGTTGATGTTGAACTCTTGAACCTGGTCAATCCATCTGCACCTCCTTCCAATTACTTTAGACTATCTTAAAATGTCCTTTACTACAACATTTGAGGCATAAGCAGTTACCTCAGCTCCCACCAAGGCCTAAAATACTTTACTAATTTGACTAATGCATAAGCTTTTTTAGTAGTAATATCATGCTTAAGTTTACAAGCTTGCAAATTTTTACTGAAAAATGAGATAGGTTGTTCATTCCCTTCATCATTCTTTTGCAACATCACTGCTGCAATAGTATGATATGAAGCAAAAGAAAAAATTTGAAAAGGTTTATTAAAATTAGGAGATTTCAACACTGGTGCCTCCTTAATTTCCCTTTTAATTCTTACAAAAGAATTAGTGCCTTCAATTGTCTAATTCAGAGTAGCCCCCTTTTTTAGCATTTTTGTAATGGGCTTTACTATTTTAGGAAAGTTTGGTACAAATTTTTTGATAAAATTGATTTTTCCAAAAAATTATTGGATCGCCTTCACTATTTTATGAATGGTGATCTTTTCAATAGAATAAATCCTCTTAGGATCAATCCTTATTCCCTCCTTTGATACAATATGTCCCAAAAACTTTCCCTAAGTGACTCCATAGTGGCATTTTTTTGGATTCAAAGATATTCCATATTCTAATGCTTGAAGAAAAATATTCTCCAAATGCTTACAATGATCTTCAAATTTGTTTGAGTATGGAGTGAGATCATCCTTGAAGATAGCCATGATGACATTGACCAAATCATCAAATTCAACATCAATATCCTCTAAAAATTAGCTCATGCATTCGTCACTTCAAACAATATCCTCACATAAACATATGTACCCCAGGGAGTAGTGAATGTTGTTTTATATTAATCATCCTCTTTAACTTTAACTTGATTATATCTTTAAAAACCATTCATCATAGACAATAATTCATTCCTTGTGACCCTTTGTAATAGAGCCTCCATGTTTGGTAATGCATAGTTATCCTTAAGTGATGACATATTCAGGTTCTTGAAATAAACACACAATCTGATGTCACCATTCTTCTTCCTAACTAGGACCAAATTTTACACCCAATTGGAATTCCTTATAGACTTGATGTCCCACCATCATTGAGTTTCATTAGTTCTTCTCTCACCTTGAGGACTAATGTAGGGTTAATAGGTCTTTTCCTCTAATGGAATAGCTTGGCATTTGGCTTGAGTGGAATCTCATGTTAGAATAAATCTTCTCTATACACTTTCAACTCATCATATGACCAAGAAAACACATGTTTGTATTTCCTCAGGAGTTTTATTAGTTCAGACCTTATCTTTGGTGCAATTTTTTTCCCAATACAAACCTCCCTTGGTGCAACATCCAAACCAAGATTTATTTTTTCAATATTTTCCTAAGTAGATGGGGTGGGTATTTTATCTATCTTTTCATCCTCACAAAAGGTATGTTCAAGAGAAACCAAACCCCTAGGAATCTTGATATTTTTTAATTGCACAATGTCCTTTCCAAAAAAAGTCTTTTTATCATTCATGATCTCCATGAAAGCATTGAAATCTATCTCCTAACCTTGATACTAGTATTCACATTTGAGGAATCTCAATAAATATTGATCATCTTAAAAAATCTTCCAATTATAGATATTGACAAAAGCATACCAAAATTAGGAGGAACCTCTACAAGACTAATATCAATTTTATATGTAGCCTCTGGGCATTCAAAAATTTTGAACTCAACATCTTTCATTATGCCAACAATAGGGATAGATCTATTGTCCATCACATAATGCTTGCCATATGTGGTATCAACATTTAATTTTAAATCTTTCATGACCTCATATGGCATGATATTTATAGTAGCCTAAGAAACAATCATGCAAATCTTTACTAATTTATCATTTACAAAAAGGGTCATATAAAATGGATCTACCTAGGTAGGATGCTTGGTTAGAGTAGTGCGAATGTAGATATCTGGGATTATTTCTTTATCTATATTGATTTCACCTCTTTATTTCTCCTCTAGAACACTATTAAGAAAGTTTATTGCACTATGTCTCTACTATGGAAACTTCATCATCTCTAATAAAGGAAAATACACTATCATCTATGATAGAGCATTAGTAATATCAAAAGTTGATGATGGAACATTTGTGATGGGGTTTACTTTCATTGTTTCATTCTTATTACCAGTCCCATGCGGTTTAGTAAATTGAACTTTTCTTTTATTTTTGTCCATAGGCATTGAGATATTTCTATTTCTTCAAACATAGAATCCATAATTTCTTTTGGTTTTTTAATCTCCTCGTGGGAATCTAGGTCTTTATAAATTATATAAAAAATGTGATTTATCTCATATGAAGAAGGCTTCCATCTTGTGGCCAGATCTTGCAATAAAGGCTTATTCTTCTTGAATCCACTTAACATCTCAGCCAATAGGCAACACCTGTCATAAACATCAGCATGCTTCCCAATCACAACATTAACTTTGAAAGATAAAACTTTCTCCAAGATAGAGAACATTTGTATTGAGAGTTATTGTATGAACTTGACAGTGGGTATACCATCTACATCCTCTGAGGATTTTTGTGGTTTACTAACAAATGAACTCTAAGCATTATGGAAGACAACAATATCTTTCTCTGGCTTTGTCCCTTGTTTCTTCTAAATTTCCTTATCATTTTCTGCAAGCTTGACATATAATTCATTTATAACCTTATTCTGTTCTATTTGTCTATTCACAAAATTATATAATCAATTCTGCATATTCTTTATCTGATCTTTTTTGAACATGGCTCAAAAAACTAGTTCATTGGTAGAAACAAGTGGATTGGAATCCTCAATTATTTGTACAATTGAAGTCCATTTAACATTCTTGGAGAAACCCATCAATTTAGGCTTATAGGTTCCCTTGAAGCTCACCCATGTGGCCAGTGTCTCCATTTTAGGGTTATAACTAGACACTATGATTTTTTCCTTAGTATCAAGCTCTACCACAAAACTGAGATCATCATGTTTCCTCACTTGATCCAGCAAGAACATTTCCCTCAGGGACAAATCAAGAACCAAGAGAATGTCACTCTTTCTCAAAATTTCTCTTGCCTCAACCATAGTGCAGTCTACATTATCTAAGTCTAATTCCATGAACATTTGATTCACAATCTCTTCATGCTAATATTCTTCAACCCCCATTAATCTACTCTACTTTTGTTCCTCAAACTCTTTCATATTTACTTGAATGCAGAAGTCCTTGAATTCATGGGAGTGAATGAAATTATCTTGTTCAAAAAATCTGGTAAATGTGGTCACTCTTTCATCTCCAAGGCCCATAGGATTCTTATCTTTGCAGCTAATCCTTATAACCATGAATCTCTTCCACAAAAATAGAAAGTCGGGAGGAAGGGCCTACTTCTTCACCTTTTCTCACACCCCTTAAAGTTGTAGCTATCTCATCTATGTCTCCTTTCCCTTCTGAAAATTCACATAAAATAGGAATAGGTGCGCTCTTAATTTCAGAAACTATAGGAGGAGGAGAGTCTTAATCTGAATCAATAATTTATTTTCTCAACCTTTTGGGAGGAGTTTTGTTTTTCACTTCTCCTATTGCATCACTCTTTCCTTTCATCTTATCAAGATTTTGAATACAAAATTCCCATTGATAAACCTCATTAGTTTCCTCATCATGAAACAAGGTCAATCCCCTTAAAACTCTCTAATTTTCCAAGTCCACGAGGGTTTTGACCTTGTTCAACCTTTGGAACACTTCTGAATAATCATTGCAATTCCTTGAAACATCTTCATTTAAATCAAAAGTATACCTATATTCTTTTATTATAGACCTGATATGGCCTTCTAGATCATACTCTCTTGAATTTTCACTATCCATCCGATAAAATTTTAGGTTGTCTTGCAGTTTCTCAAGGGTTCCAAAACCTATAGAAAATACCCAAAATCTAGTTACATTAAATATAAAGTATCTTTCTTTCTAGGGGAATTTTTTTTCTTTTCAAACCACAGGAGTTGCCACATGAATTCTAGGAATGCAACTAATCTAATACATATACATGAAGTTTGTGTAGAGCTTTCCTACACCCATATAATCTGAGTATTGTATGATCAGACTTACACATCTAGTCTACAAAATTGTGTGTGAAATCCTCATCGGGATTTGTCTCCTTAGGCCTTAGAAACTCTCCTACTGAAGGGGGATTCCTTACTACACCACCTCCCATGGCCTTGATAGTCCAAACAATGAATCTATCATAAAATGTTATGTAGTTAGCATTTTTACTATATTTTTCCCATTCTCGGCACCATAGATACACTAGAAGCATGTTTCCCCAACTATTCATAGTGGTTAAGTTTAAAGAATTATGAAAGATTCTTTTGTTCTAAAACAAAATCATATGGGACAATAAAGAATAGTGTTTACACTTGTTTGTATTTTCCCATTCAATCAGTTCTCTATTCAAAACTCTCTCCAATTCATAGGCTATGTCATATTCATGCGACAATTAGGAGTGTTGTATCATCATAGATAAATATATAAGATTAATTGGCATTATGGATTTATGGTCATCCCCCAATACCCCATGTTCTTTGAAAGAACCTCATGACATTATCAATAGGTAAAGGGGTTTTTCCATTCAATCTAGCCACCCTATTATCTTCCCTATTCATAAAAAATGCCACTTCTTTTAGAGTCATGTTATTTATGTTAGCTTGTGGTGACTAATCAGGAAAGTACTATCCAGGAAAGTACTGTACACTTTTCCTCCCGACCTCGGCGGGGTTCGGGGCCGGGCCGGGCCGGGCCCCGAGTGGGGGTTTGGGGGCGGCAGCCCCCAAGAGCAAGGGTTCGGGGGCACAGCCCCCGAGGAAATTTTTTTTGAGGCTGACTACTTTTCGGTTATTTGGGCCGACTACTTATAACTCATTCTAACCCTAAAGCGGGAAAATATTGTATAATATGGCTTAGGGTTAGGGATTTTCATTATGTATGATTTAAGTACTTGCGGCAGAATTGGGCTGTAAGGGATTATGGATACTTGTAATCAGGTTGTAATCACTGGATAATAATAATATTGGACTCGCTGTTGGTGGACATAGCCCAGGGATTGGGTGAACCACGTTAAATCTGTGTGTCTTGTGTTCTATTCTGTGTGGTTTATTATTTTCTGATATTAGTTATATTTGCACATAATTGTTATTTCTGCCTTGTTAATCCTAACAAGTGGTATCAGAGAAAGGTTATTTCATTTGTTCTTTCATCTATTCTTTGAAGCAAGTCTCACGAGTTAGTGGGAGAGTCTCTCGGTTAAGTGGGAGAAATGGCAGACGAGGGTAGGGTGAAGGTTGATAAGTTTAATGGGCAGAACTTTTAGTTATGGAAGATGCAAATGGAGGATTATCTCTATCAGAAGGATCTATGGTGGCCACTAGAGGGAGTAGCCAAGAAAGAGCAATCAATGTCTCAAGAGGATTGGGATATTTTGGATAGGAAGGCACTAGGGAGTATTCGTCTATGCCTGGCACAATCGGTGGCATTCAATATTACTGAAGCAAAGACAGCTAAAGATCTGATGGAAACCCTAGCAAAGTTGTATGAAAAGCCTTCAGCTTCAAACAAGGTATTTCTTATGAATCGTTTATTTAATATGAAAATGGTAGAAGGTGGATCAGTTACAGATCATTTGAATGAGTTTAATACAGTTACAAGTCAATTAACCTCAGTTAAAATTACTTTTGATGAAGAGGTTAGGGCTCTCTTGATTTTGTGTTCTTTGCCAGAAAGATGGAATGGCTTGGTAATGGCTGTTAGTAATTCTATTTCTAGTTCTAATAACCTAAAGTATGATGATGTTATTGGTGTTATATTGAGTGAGGAAATTCATAGGAAAAGCTCAGGGGCATCCACATCGGGTAGTGTATTGAACACAGAAAGCAGAGGCAGAACAAGAGATAGAGGAAATAACTCTAAAAATCATGGGAAATCAAGAGGAAAATCAAAGGGAAAGAGGTCTGAATCTAAAGGGCCAAATGATTGCTGGTACTGTGGAAAACCAGGTCATAAGAAGAAAGATTGTTGGTCTCGGAAGAAAGATCAAGGAGACAAAAATGATGGAAACAAGGAGGCAAATGTGGTAAGTAAAAAATCTGAGGAGGATGCTTTGCTCTTGTCCTTAGAAAGTATTGATGATTCATGGGTTTTAGATTCTGGGGCTTCATTTCATGCTACACCCCATAGAAGTTATTTTGTTGATTATGTCCAAGGGGATTTTGGGCTAGTTTATTTGGGAGATAATGAACCCTGTCAGATTGTTGGAAAGGGAAAAATTAAGATTAAGTTGCAGAATGGGAATCATTGGCTACTACAAGAGGTAAGACATGTTCCAAGGCTGAGTAGGAATTTAATTTCAGCAGGGCAACTGGGTGATGAGGGTTGCACAGTTACTTTTAATGATAAAAATTGGAAGGTTTCAAAAGGTTCCTTAGTAGTAGAAAAAGGTGTGAAAGTAGGCACCTTATATCTTTGTACATGTCATACTGTTCCTTCTACTTTAATTGTTTTAGAAGATAATGAATGTTCAGGAACAGTGGCTGCAGTTGAGCAGGAAGAACATCAAACTGTTGCTGTAGATTCTGACACAGCACTGTGGCACAACAGACTCGGGCACATGAGTGAAAAAGGTATGAAATTACTTCATTCAAAGAAAGTTTTACCTGGTCTGAAATGTGTCAATATGGATTTTTGTGAAAGTTGTGTTTATGGAAAACAAAAGAGAGTTAGTTTTGTGAAGAGTGGGAAGGAAAAGAAAAATGAGAGATTAGAGCTTGTGCATACAGATGTATGGGGACCAGCTCAAGTATCTTCCCTTGGTGGCTCTCTGTATTATGTTACATTTATAGATGATGCAACAAGAAAAGTATGGATTTATTTCCTTAGACAGAAATCTGATGTATTTCAAACTTTTAAGAAATGGAAATGCTTGGTTGAGAATGAGACTGGTAAAAAGTTAAAATGTCTCAGATTTGATAATGGTGGTGAGTATTGCAGCATAGAATTTGAAGAATATTGTTCCTCTAATGGTATTCATAGGCAAAAAACTGTACCAAGGACTCCACAAGAAAATGGAGTGGCTGAACGCATGAACAGGACAATAATGGAGCGTGCAAGGAGTATGAGGTTGCATGCTAGGCTGCCCAAAAATATGTGGGCAGAGGCAGTGAACACTGCTATTTATTTAATCAATAGAAGCCCCTCTACTCCTTTGGACTGTGGTATTCCAGAGGAAGCATGGAGTGGTAAGAAGGTGAGTTATTCTTTTCTCAAAACCTTTGGTTGTGAAGCTTTTGCACTTATAGATTCTAAAAATAGAACCAAGCTGGAAGCTAAGTCAAAGAAATGTGTATTTGTTGGGTATGGCATTGATGAATTTGGTTATAGGCTTTGGGATTTTGAAAATCATAAAATTGTAAGAAGCAGGGATGTCATATTCAATGAGAAAGTATTGTACAAAGATCTGTTGCTGCAGCATGAGAAGAAAGAAAATGACTATGTAGTACTGGATGATACTCCACAAGTTCATGTTCCAGTAGTTCCTTATGCTCCGCAACAATAGCAACAACAAATACCACACACCCCAGTGAGTGTTAGATGGTCAACAAGGCTAAGTAGACCTCCAGAAAGATTTTCTCCATCTTTGTATTCTATTTTGTTAATAGATGCTGGTGAACCTAAATGTTATAATGAAGCTATGCAGGTGGATACAAAGCTTCAGTGGGAGTCTGCAATGATAGATGAAATGGACTCTTTGCTGAAAAATCAGACATGGGATTTATGTAAGTTACCTGCAGGTAAAAGGGCTTTACAAAATAAATGGGTTTACAGGATAAAAGAAGAGGATGGAGGTACGAAAAGATTTAAAGCCAGATTAGTCGTAAAAGGATTTGCACAGAAATATGGTATTGATTTTGATGAGATATTTTCTCCAGTTGTTAAAATGACTTCTATTCGTATTGTTTTAAGTATTGTGGCTACTAAAGATTTGCATTTAGAGCAACTTGATGTTAAAACAGCCTTTCTTCATGGTGATTTGGATGAAGAAATATATATGGTTCAGCCACAAGGATTTGAGGTCAAGGGTAAGGAGAATTTGGTGTGCAAATTGTAGAAAAGTTTATATGGCTTGAAGCAAGCACGTTGGCAATGGTATATTAAATTTGACACTTTTATGAATAGGCATGGATATAGTCGGTGTCATTCTGACCATTGTGTTTATTTTAAGAGGTTGGATGATGACAGCTACATTATTTTATGTTTATATGTTGATGATATGCTTGTAGCTGGGTCTAACATGGATCACATTAAGGGGTTGAAACAACAGTTAGCAATATCTTTTTCTATGAAGGATTTGGGGGCAGAAAAACAAATCCTTGGTATGAAAATTTGTAGAGATAGGAAAAATAGGAAATTGTCTCTATCTCAGGCTGATTATATTGAGAAGGTGTTGCAACGTTTCTCTATGGAAAATGCCAAAGCTGTCAGCACACCTTTGCCTGGTCATTTGAAATTGACTAAAGATATGTGTCCCAAGACACCAGAAGAAGAGACTAAAATGTCTAAGGTACCTTATGCTTCAGCTGTAGGGAGCTTAATGTATGCTATGGTATGTACTAGGCCAGATATTGCACACGCGGTGGGAGTTGTTAGCCGTTATATGAGTAACCCTGGTATTGAGCATTGGAATGCAGTCAAATGGATTCTTAGATATTTGAGAGGCACATCCAATAAGTGTTTACACTTTGGGGGTTCTACTACTACTGTACAAGGCTATGTTGACTCAGATTTGGTAGGAGATATAGATAGCAGGTAGAGTACTACAGGTTATATATTTACTGTTGGTGGGACAGCAATGAGTTGGATTTCTCGACTACAAAAGGTGGTTGCTTTATCCACTACAAAGGCAGAGTATGTTGCTGCTACAGAGGCAGCCAAGGAGATGATATGGCTTCAATTCTTCATGGAATAATTGGGACATCCACAAAAGGATAATTTTCTACATACAGATAGCCAAAGTGCCATTCATCTTGTAAAGAATTCTGCTTTGCACTCAAAGACAAAACACATACAATTGCGGTACCATTTCATTCGATTAGTTTTGGATGATGGACAGTTAAGGCTGGAAAAGATTCATACTGATGATAATCCAGAAGATATGTTTACAAAGGTAGTAACAAGGGAGAAGTTGAACTCATGTTCAACTTCAGTTGGTCTTCTAAACTAAACAAAATAAAGGAACAGCTAAGTCCAAGGTGGTTCAATTCAGTGGGGGCCTCATGTGGGTAGCGGTATTGCTACAGGATCAGTCTCCAAGTGGGAGGTTTTTTAGTATAGTGTGGATACTGATCAGTCACCAGTGGGAGATTGTTAGCTTGTGGTGACTAATCAGGAAAGTACTGTACAGTTTTCCTCCCGACCTCGCCGGGGTTCGGGGCTGGGCCGAGTCCCGAGCGGGGGTTTGGGGGCGACAGCCCCCAAGAGCAGGGGTTCAGGGGCGCAGCCCCCGAGGAAAATTTTTTTGAGGCTGACTACTTTTCAGTTATTTGGGCTGACTACTTATAACTCAATCTAACCCTAAAGCGGGAAAATATTGTATAATATGGCTTAGGGTTAGGGATTTTCATTATGTATGATTTTAGTACTTGCAGCAGAATTGGGCTGTAAGGGATTATGGATACTTGTAATCAGGTTGTAATCACTGGATAATAATAATATTGGACTCGCTGTTGGTGGACGTAGCCCAGGGATTGGGTGAACCATGTTAAATCTGTGTGTCTTGTGCTCTATTCTGTGTGGTTTATTATTTTCTGATATTAGTTATATTTGCACATAATTGTTATTTCTGCCTTGTTAATCCTAAAAATTTACCATTCACTCATATTCTATAGGGAAGGACTCTCTATCTAACTTAGTAATTGCCTGAGTATTCAGGTCAAAACATTCTTAAATCATTTCTTTCATTATGACCAATAGGGGAGTTCCATCCACATTTCTAATTCTTCTATTTTTCGCTTGTAATGCTTGGCTAATGCATCGATCAATTCAACATCAACAAATATATTTGGCATAATGATTTTAGCCATATCAAACTTCCAAGGATTACATAATGAGATCTTATCATTCCCTTTTGAATAGAATGACCAAAATAATGACCCATCATGAATGGATATAAAAGAATCCTCACATTCAGACCATTTATTCGAAAACATACCCTTTATCCCAATATCTTGAGATCTAGTCAATACTTTTAACAATGTGTACTGTGGAGGATGAATTATTGTATCCCCTACTACCACCTCCTTCTTCCTAGACATATTTCTATCTGAAAAGGAAAACCAGACAAAGAGATGAATCACTTATTGAATTCCTCATGCCACCTTCCAACTTCTCCACTATCTCCAATGAACTAGTAAATTATCCTCTACGCAGTACTCTTATTGGTAATTATTTTTGAATAACATTTTTTTAAAAAAAATATTGGTGAATCTCAAACAATAAAAAGAAATTAATTAATCACCATAGTGAATACTTCTATTTAAAAAAATAGAATTATTATAGAAAATTATTAGGCTTAATGTGGAAATCTTTGATGGGTTTAAGGAATAGACTCTGTAATAATTACTTGCTACCATTTATTTAAAATATAATCTAATGACCTCATTGTATTGTGTGAAACAAATGTATTGAAATTTTTAAATACTAATGGGGCCCAAAATTTCTTCAAGTCCATTGATTTATATTGAGATCAACAATCCAAAAGAAATTTTAGCTCCCATAAGCATTACAAACCAAATAGTAACTTTTTTACCTCATAAAATATAATGAGGGTCACTAGATTATAATTTAAGTCATTAATAGAAACTAAAATTTGGTGATAGATCCAAACTTACAAGTAGTAAAGATCCAAACTTACAAGTGTTGGATTTCACCAACCGAATAGTCTTCATATTCTCCTCAACTTGCCTCAACAAAAACTCTGCAAGGTCCAACTGAAATCCCTTTTTCATAATTTTACAAGCAATGTCAATTTCTCCACATAGTACACTGTTTGGTCTACTTGATTGAAATATTTTGTACCCTATGACATATGCTCCAAACCTGATTTTGGGATCTATGATTGTACTTACTTTCAATTCTCTATTGTCCCATCTACTCTAGTATTTTTCTCCAGCTTAGTTCTAGGTGCACTCCTTAGTGCCTTGACTTTGTCAGTGATCAGGTATCTGATTACTACATGTATGGTGTCTTTTGTGATCTTTATGGGATCATCCAACCATATTTTCCCATCATGATAATGACTTAACATAATTCTTATCCACTCATTTTGGAAAACCTTCAAAAAATGTAGGGCATTAGTCAAACCCTTGACTTCTAAATGCTCGAAAAAGCTCCCATTTTATCAATCTGTGAAGCAACTTTTGGATGAAGTTTGTACTTCGGCTCATTACATGTAGAAGATATAATTAGTCTCACTTCCTCCTCATCTACATCCTTTGATTTGTTGACCTTTGATGTGGACACCATTGTTCTTCATTTAGGGTTTCATTAAAATATCAAATGAACAGCTCGGTGATGATATTACTTACTCATAATAACAATGAAATTGCTCGAAGTTCTTTAAATCTTTTCTTGAATGCTCTAAAAATATTTTTCTCAAAATCACTTTGTAGACTCTTAGCTCTTTGTGATCACAGTGTGAAAAAAATAAGCTAAGTTCACCATGTATTTATAGCATTTTCAATTTCCCGCTTAATCTTTTTGCAATAAATGCTTGACCTAACACGGCTCGACAACAACTGCCAAACTCAGTGTATACCACAAAATAACATATAAGCTTGGTTAACACATGAAACTTTCAATCGGTTAATACTAGTGCTCGGTTAACCTTGCAAACAAATACCGACTAGTGACTTTCACTCGGTCTAGTATATATGGACTCTAAATACTTAAAGCTCAAAACTTGTAAAACCATAGTGCCTTCTATCATCAACAACCAAATTTCTCTCTTGTTCATCCTATCTAGCATTGTTCATCACATCAATCATTCTTACCATTTGTGCTTCTTGACCGATCCACAGGGCTTTAACTTGTTTAGTTAGATGAAGATTTTTCTCAAATAAATTAAAAATTGCACCTTCAAATATGTCAGATATACTGCCTGAATTGGATCCAATATTCTCAAATAGTTCATCAATTTCTTCTTTATGATAATCATTCTCACATTGTTGAATAGCCATATCTTTTCTCTAAACCAGTAACTTCTTCAACTCATCCTTTTCTTGCTTATATTGCTCAATGAAGATTTGCATCTGAAACTTTTGATTCTCAATTGTCTTGTCCAACTTGTATCTTTCCATCCTGAGATCTTTCCTCTTTGATGATTAAACTTCCAAATAAGAGATCTAGCTTTGATACCAATTTTTGGGATAGGAAAGATAAAGTACTGAGAGGGGAGGGGTGAATCAATACCCTCAAAAAATTTTACTAAATAAATAATATGCAATGATATTGTCTATCTAACTAATTGATTCCATTGTTTGTAGCATACATTCAAATAACTTTGCAAATGTAAAGTGCATGAAAACAAACAATAAAACATTCATGAAATGTAACTCAAGACACAAGAATTTTGGCTATGCAAAAACCCTTGTTAGAAGGTAAAAACTATGGTGGGGATGACACCCACAAATTCTTCACTATTGCAAATAATAAAGTATGTCAGTTAAGGAAACAAGTGTGATCACTTCTAGTGATCTTACCCTATTAGGAGTAACTTCAGATCAATTAGATCTATCTTGTGAAAGGATTTTAGCAACACCAATTAAGTGTGCACCCAGTTAATATATTTACAATTAGACTGTTAAGTCTACTTTGTTAGCAGATCTATAAATCTGTTATAATTATTAGAAGATAACATAAAATATCTTTAAATGACAAATATGACTTTTTTGAATCAGATCTATGATATACTGAATAAATATCATCTTAATGTGTAGTAAACTACTCTCTATTCTGCTCGGTAGCCTTGTATATTTTTGAATAAATTGTAGTACATTTCTGATAACTTCTCTATCATGTAAACCTTGTCCAAATTCCCATGTCTTGAGGGAGGCTACTGCTTCATGATCTGCTTCTTGATTGATCTCCTCTACTTATGTCAAAATGATATCAATTACAATTATATAGTAAATTTCTATGACCTAATTAGGTTTACAACATCTTAGAAAACCTAAGATCTACGGTGTACAAAATTAACCTAGATCTAACTATTACATAGGAATAATCACAACAATTAATGATTACATCCATAATAAATAAGTCTCGATCTTGGTAAAACATCTTATGACTCCATGTAAACCATTTGCATAGATAAATGTGCCTTTACTAATTACTATGGTGTTTCCTAAATAACTCGGTAAATACAACCTTCTCTGTTTAGTGAATAGCTTGATGCTCATTGTGTAGAATGCTCAGTTTTTACTAACTTGGTGCTCAATTAAGCTTGTATACATTTAGCTTCTGGTTCTGCCTTGTGACTTCTCAGTAGGAAGGCTTTGTAGGTTCAACCAACTAGCTTCTATAGCTTCTTATTTCATCCTTTACCGACTGTTCTAATTGATAATAATGACTACATCTAATGCTCAAATAGAGATAACATATCCAACCTATCTCACAAATAGATTTTACATAATTACATTTATACAATTCATCAACTTTGTAGAGATAAACAAGGTCAACTTCAACCTTAACACCTCATTACAAAATTAATTCAATTATAGCTCAAACACAAAAATTATCCAAAGTATGTTAGAAAAGACATAGTAAGGATCCAAATGAACATCCTCAATCACACTCCACCTCTATAAATCTCTCCTTGAAATTTGCAACTTGTTACACCAACAGGTTGGCCAAGAACAAAGAAAAATACCAACATGCCATGGGGAAATCATCCATTCCAATCATACCAATGAATGTGATCTAGAAAAAAAAATGATGTAATATCATTAGCAAGAACCATGAAATACCCCAAAAATGTTCAAACAAGCTATGTCATCAAATTCATTAGTATCTTTACACTATTCATCATGAGCACCAAACATTCACCTTCATTACTAAAGAAAAATAGATTGACAAAAACCCAAAAACCAAATCATGATCCACTTGAGTTGAGTACACAAATGGATGTCCCAAACACACCACTAGGTTATCAACCATAATTTTTTTATAACCAATCCACACCGATACAAAAATTGAAACATTGTCTTTTCTTGAACACTCAAAATACCAATCTTTGATCAATCAATTGTAACCAGCTCAAATTATCATGCTAACCTCTACAACTTTACATGTTTCAACTACAATCATCTCTAAAACATCTTGTAACTTCACACCAATAGATCTTTAATACAATATCTATACCAATATTTTCTTCTCACTAAACTCATCAAGAACACTAGAAAACACAAAGAAATATGTTGACATCAATCAAAACACATCTCTCAAATATGTGATAGCGATATCTTAAGAACATATTTACATATTATTTAAATAGGAAGAATGTAAGAATTCAAAAGGAGATCTAAAAGACATCAAAACAAAATGAGAAGCTATAATTGGAACTAAATAAGTTGAGATATGAAGAAAAGGTTTATGAAAGTAGTACCATTTGGATCAACTATAATCCATGCAAAAGAATCACAAGGATAAGGATGGACTAGGGTTTATCGATGAGTGTTTAGATATAAAGAAAAAAGGTAATGAAAATGAAGTTGAAGATAGAGAAAATTCCAAGAGAACAAGCAAGGTCACAAATATAAAAAAATCTTCAAGAAGGCCTTCGGTTACGAAACATAATGCTCAAAGGTACTTATCTTTTAAAAATTACTATTTCATATGAAACAAATTTGGTCATAAAGATATTGATTGAAAGATCAGGAAGGAACAAAATATCTAATTCTTTAATCATCATAAGTTTGTCCATAAAGAACTTCAGTTCAAAAGTCTAGTTTTTAATCTAGTTAGAGGAGTGCAATGAATAATATCTTTCATAGAAATTTCTATGCATGTCATAACTATGGTCGCAATGCTAATCAATGTAAATATATGGTTTAGTCAATGAGATTAGGATAGAGGAATTCCAATTATTTCAAATGTGGTTAGATTAGTCAATATGCTAATAAATGCAAATCTAGTGATGCTTCGGTAAATTTATTGAATGAAAAGACTGTTAAGGTTTCAAATGAATCTTAGAAGATTAAAATAGTATGGAAAAATAAATCTAATAGTGAAGACATTTTTATGGTACCGAATCCAAGTACTAGCTCTCCTAGTAATTGATTTGAATTCTTTGGCTTGGATGGATTATTAAGATGCTATATCAGTCACTTTCCCTACTCTGAGGCGACAATGATTGTAACTAGCTTGTATTTGGTATGTTGGGTGATAGAACATGATGATTGCAGATATTTTGGTTGATTAATGTGTTCTTTGAGATCTAGTGGTGAGGTATATCATATGGCATCTCTTACAAAGTTTTCTTTCTAAATTGTGATGGTGCTACTTTGACTTTAGTAGTCTATATTGCACATAAAATGGTGTGGGAAGGTTTAGTTTGACTTGTGTAAATTGTTGTTGGAGAATTTTATTTAGAATGTAAAGATGACATTAAAAGATGGCTATAGATTTTATTTTGGTTCTTGGGTTGTATGTTTGGTGTTTTATTTCTTGAGATCTCTACTAGGTAGAGAAAACATTGAGTGGGGGTCTGACATCCTTGTTTGAAAATAAATCTCCAGGTACTTAGGATTTTCAAAAATAGAGAAGATGCTTGCAAAGTATATTTTACATTATTTTAGATGAATGTTTGTTCTAGTTTGGTTATTTCTAGTGTTGTTCCTATGATTCATGTTGAGGAGGGTTCATCCTTTTTTTACAAATTTTTGGATGTTGTTGTCAATGGTTTTCCTCAAGAATGTAAAAGGAGAAGAACTAGTGTTAAAAGAAAGGAGATTGTTGCCATTTTCGAAGATAAAGAAGAAGAAAAGGAAACTATAGAGAAGGAATAAGAGGAGATTGGAAAGGATATAATTTCTCCATTAGAATCTAACTCTATGGATTTTGATGTGATTCAATCTATGTTAGAGGATGGATAATTTGATAGAATTGATGACATTTGGCTAGGTGCTCTTTGATGAATAGGGAATAGATAGAGGAAATGTTGACTAATCACTTCATTAGTAAAAAGACCATTATTTTTTATATATCTAGTATGATTCCCATTGAATTGATAAATGTTGTTGGAGTAAGATTTTTGCAGTATGGTTTAGATTATTATCTTCAGTGGCTTTCTACTATAGACAATTCTCGAGGTAGAATCGAATTCATTGAGGGACAATTAAATGACTTATGGACATATGATTACATTAAGGATGAAGGAATAAAATAGATGATAAAGTTTGGTTAGCTTTAGTATAAAATGTTACAGTTGCAAAGGTAAATAGAAGATCTAGTGAAAATATTTTGGTTGGTAAAGAACTTGGTTGAAGTTTAGTTAGAGCATGTCTCTGGTGTCTTTGTTGATGTAGAAATTTATGAAATATGGTTCTAGTCTCTATACTAGACTTGATCCTTCAACATGGTAGTGGAGCATGATAATTTGTGCACTCAAACGGGGGTTGCAGTAGGTGAGTGGAAGAGGAAGCCTCTCACCATTAAAGAAAGATATAAGAAAGTTTTTATAGTAAGGTGTATTGTATTTCTTTGATTTAAGGTGTATTGTATTTCTTTGATTTTATGAGTTTTTTTGAGTGATCCTTTTCCATAGTGGAAAAAGGGGGAGAGAAAAAGGAAGAAAAAAACATTAAAGAAATATCTACTCAAGGGGAGTTTTTGGAATGTTTTGAGTTTTTGTATTTTTAGAGTTTTAATTGTTTTTCCATCAATTCCAAAGTGGGAGATTGTTGAACATATTGAGAATTTATTTTGTAATTCCCCACTAAGGAAACCTTGGAAACAAATGGGTAAAACATGCACTAAACAATATTTTTTTAAAACATAGAGTAAAATAATGTATCAATGTGCATCTCATTACCACAACATAATAATAAACAACATGCTAAGAATAAAAATAACTATCATCATATGATTGCACACAACTGGAATAATTCACAACACTTCCAAATGTTCCAATTAAATCTATAACTCAAGTGTGAATGGTATAGGAACATTTAAACTATCATGTGAAAGTTTCAATCCACGAACCCCATAAATCATGACCAGACCATTGTCAATGATCACCCATTGAGGAGACTACTACCTCCTCATGGAAAGTCAATGTAAGAAGCCAAAAAGTACACAACAAGGGTAAACATAAACATGCATATCTAAATCTTGATTGTTATGAATAAGGCCTCTTGAGGATAATGGGTATCTTTAATTGAAACTAAATTTCCAACTTGACCTTAGGAAGTTCTCACTATTTTTTATGCACTAAAAGATTTTGAAGAAATGGTAAAAGATAATGCACAAATGCTAATTTGAGAAGTACAAATGCTAGTTTATGAATTACATGTACTAAACTGATATCAAGAATGAAATAAGGACTAAAAACATGAAATAAATGGTTTTTCTCAGTTTCACGATTGAGTAGGCTTATCAACACCAATGTACAACATAAAATTCAAGCTTTCTCAACACTGGAGAGTACTAGATACATGTAGATCAAGGAAATAATCACTCAATTGAAAATACAAATCACATAGTAAATAAACTACACTATGAACAAATGCATCAATACATGCATAAAGATCAAGTACATGTATTTGTAGGAATCTACTCTAAGTACATAACTAAAAAGAGCATAAATGTACATACAACATGAACTAGGTGAGGCATAGCACGGCACACTCAATACTCAAAGTATCTAATTCTAGAGGAATCTTGTCACATGTATATTTGTCCCTAGTAGTGGTATAGTGCAATGCCACCCTACCATGTGGAACCCTTAGGCCCATCGTACTCATGGAAATAGAAACTCATCCAAAAACATTAGACAAACACATAAGCAAGGAGTGGCTAATAGACACGCCAAGTAGATGCATATTCTCACAAGAAGGGTATGGTGGTCCATTGCAATACACATAATGAAACATACAAGGTACATGAACACTAGACATGTGGACCAACATCCAAAGAACAATCAAAGAATCGCATATCACAACTCATTGTGGCTCTACTCAATGCTAATGGAACTAGACGCGAGAGTACTAACCATATGGATTAGCTCAGGCCACACATATCAATATTTCCAAGAGAATGGATTCTTATGAAATATGCAAAACATCTCGCTAGAACACAAGGAAGGCTCAACAAAGCTAGCAAGAAACAATTGGAGGATAAAGTACTCCCAAACACTCAAGGCACCAAAATTGAGCGAAATCAAAAAAAGACCCAAATGCCAAACTACTCAATTGGCCATTGTTACAAGAGTATTAATTCCCATGGAATCTATTTCACATCTCACAAAAACACAAGGAAAGGTCACAAATCACTTAAATCCCAAATTCTCACAAAATATGGCAAGGTAAAAAAAAGCAATTTAACATCAAAGGGACATGTTTGTGATACAATATCAAATATCAGGAACCTCCTCAATATATCCTAATTTGAAAATCCCATTGCAAAGTTGGAGTACAAAAACCTCCAATAACTCAAGCACACCAAACATGGCAACACCTAAATATGGGTGGCACACAAAACAAGGCAAGCTTTAAAATGCCCAAAAATCAAACTTTATAAAACCTCATAAAATTAACACCCATTGGTCTAAATCCACTCAAAAACACATTTCTCAAATAAAATTGTACTTCTGGGAAATTCATAGAAATCCAATAGCATAACACTTCTAAAACCTTAAAAACCAAATTGGAAAAGAAATAAATACTCACACCCACCCAACCGGGTGATGAAATCAAACAAAACATAGGGGAATACTAATTCTCAACCCACACAACTATTTCAATTGATTTAAAATGAAGAGACAAAGTATAATAGAAATGGTTAGATAACCTACCTCACACAAATGGAGAAAAATTGAAATGAGAAGAAGAAATTGAAGACTCGAGGGAAATGGACAAAATATTTGGCAAAGTAGAGTGATCCCAACACGAATCCAATGAGATGCTCCATGCAAGAATTCGACAACCCAGTCAACCACCATGAAAAAAAGAGTGAATTTATCCAAAATAATTTGGAGCAATAATCAAATTCTCCATCCACTCAAAAGTGAAAAGTGAGGTAAAATAACTCTTTTTCCAAATAAATGGCACTTTTGCCAAGAAGGCCCAAAAAGGAAATTAAAACAAATCACTTAAGTAATTCAAATGAACTATTGACTTTCCCAAGTTAAGTCGAATCAAGTCAAATTAAATGGACTTCGACTACAACAAATTTGAAAATAGAATTAAATCCCCAAACTCATTAAAATAACATTTAATTAAATCTCTTATGCAACAACTACAAGAACTCTAATGTTGAAAGTCTAAACTAAAGAATGAATTTTTGAGTGAGATATTGATTTTTTTAATCTTCAAATAGGTAGAACCCCTACCTAGCGCAACATGAGAGCATTAAAAATGTTATAACTTAACTTACCACAACGAAAAATCTTGAAAGTTTGTGGACAAGACTATACTTATGTCATAGGGTCTTAACTAAAGAGGCAATACACTATCACATGAGTTCATATTAGGGGGTTTTAAATGGGTGAAAAAGGGGACAATATATTACCTAAATAGGGGGTAGGGGTTTTTTGTGGGGTGGGAGTGGGGGTTTATATAGGAAAAAGGGTGTGGGGGGTATTGGGTGGGTATTGGAGGGGGCTAACAAAAAAAGGAGTTTGAGGCAATATTATTTGAAAATAGGGAAATTATTTATTATACCATGAATGCATGTGATATGATTCAGGTTCACTAAGTGAAGCTCCTATTATTGATGTTTTTTACAATATACCAAAGTTGCAAAGCCTGGATTTAAAGTTTGCACATGGTTTTATCTAACTATTTGTTGTGGTTCCACAACTATGCTCCCCTTTTTTGGCCGCTTGGCCAAGGCCCCCCCCCTTCTTTTGGCTTATTTTTGAGTTTTGTCTATTAGTTAGACCCTTGTCTAGGAATGTCTCTTAAGTTTTTGTCAAGTTTCAGCCTTTCACACTTTTGACATTCCCTAGGTGTGAAAGGTCGAAAGGCCGAAACTGCCTTATACCTGCCAACTGATGATTCTCATTTCACATTTTTAGGTTTTTAGACTTTCAGAGGTCCAAAACACTAAAAGTCTGATTTATTGAGTTGGAATAGGCCTTTCAGCATTTCGTCCTTTTGGAGGTTTGAGACCCCCAAAAGTCTGAAAGGCTGATAGGTGAGGGTGGTTGACATCACCCCCATTAGAAGCCTATATAAGGCAAAAAGCCAACCATTTTGGTCACTTGTGTGTTTTCTTGCCAATTGATTTTTGGAGCTTTTTTAGGTGTGTTTTGTGTCCAGTCATCTTCTCGCTCTTTTGTTTGATCATTTCTTCGGTCTTCTTGCCCTCCTTTGCTTTGTTGAGGTAGGTTTTCTTTGTCTCCCCTCATTTTTTGTTCTCTTTTGTGTTTTTGTTACTTTTTTGGGGTTTCACACTAGGGTTTGAGTTTTAGGTCTTGTTTGGCATCACTACGGGGTCACAGGGTTGTCCCCTTGGACCCCTTTGCATCAAGTTCATGGTCAAACTTGATTCCAGCTCATTTTCAAGCTCTAACCATTGTTTTCCCTTTTTGAATTAGTTGGCCCTAATTCTTTTCAGACTTTTGCACTCTAAAAGTTCTAAAAAACTAGACCCTGAGGTTTTTTCACCAACTCCACTTATTTGGACTTTTAGACCCTTGCCATCCAAAAATTGTCATACTCTAAAGTTTTGAAAGTTGGCGAGTCACCAGAAACCCACTCCGTTGAAACCTCACTTTTTCAGTGTTTTGGACACCGAAAACTACATGACGTTTCACCCTCTAAAAGGCCAAAGCTCTAATTGCATGATGTTCTTTTCGTTGTTTTAGAGTTTCAGAGGGACCATATTCTTTTAGAGTGTAAAGGTCCAAAATGCCAAAAAATGCCCTTATGAAGCCTTTAGGCTTGGGTTTTCTGGGGTATCTTGGTTTTTCATGTTGTTTCATCAGTACTTTTTCCTAATATCATGTACTTGTTAATGATTCATGTCCCATTATTTTTTGTAGAATGTTGAAAAAGGTGAACTCCCCTGCCATGAAGTATCAATTCAAGGGTTACCATGCACTGTCCAAGGTGGGGAACCTAGATTCTAAGATCACAGACACTAACATTGGGAATATCAGCTGGAATGACTACTTGGTGAAATGTGCCCAGCCGATAGGAAGATCTGAGGATTGCACTTCATTAGTATATTGTTCACTACTGAATGTAGTGGCACACCCTGTGTCCATCCTCTCTTCAGACTTGATAGTCACACTAGCAAACCACTACATACCAGATGAAAGGATAGTAAATAACAACATGGGAGAAGTGGTACTGGACCTCTGACCAGATAATATCGAAGGTATCTTCCATTTTCCAAAAGGGATAGGAAATTTCTACGGGTTCTCAATAGGCAAAGGGATGACTTTCTACAATAAAGATATCCAACTATCCCATAAAATTTTAAATACATATTAGCTCATGCAACCTCTAACAAAGAAAAAGCTTGAAAAAATAGACATGAGGAGAGGCTACATGAAGGAGGACATCCAAGCAGCCATCACTATGATCAGCCGAGTGTATGGACTACAAAAATCAATTCAACTAGAGCCATGGATGATCCTTCTCATCAAAAGGATAAAGTAGAGACATGCTAGGTTTGACTGGGAAACCATCCTCAATGACAACCTTGACCAGCAACTAATCATAGTTAAGGGTGACCCTTACTTCTATATGACTTCATACATTGTGTGTCTATTGGCTGCAAGGGCAGTGTACCCAGGATTGGTGAAGGTTGGGACCATGGGTCAACCAAATGCTTGGTTGTTTGTGGTGTATCCTCAACTGGTCAAAAAAGAGTATCTCATAGAAGATAGCTCAGAATATCGCATCGTCAATGATGCCTTTGTTTTTGCCATCATCTGCTCAATCAAAGGCAATTATTCCAAAACAATGTCAGAAGAGGTTTCTACCAAGGTGAAGGCCCTAGGGGAATTTTATATCTAATTCAAAACCTTCACATATATTAGGGTGGCACAGAGTACTCTCACTCCAAAGAAACTTCCAAGATATCCTTCAGATAGGATTGTTTTATTAGAAATGGCCAAGCAATTGTCAGATACCCATGAGCACATCAGGCATAAGAAGAAGTATTGTTGGGATTTCCCTATCTCGATAGGCCCCTGTTGTCTGCAAGATATGAAGATTTGCAAGTCTTTTTCTTTTGAGTGGGATGAGTGCCCACTAAAAAAATTCAATCTAATCAGGACTAGATTTGACCCCATTGGCACTTATAGTCATATAATGGGAAGGCACTACATGCATGAGCCTCACATTGAGGATCATTTCATGAACTGCACTGATGACTATGAAGTTAGAATCCATGACTACTGTTGGATGAGTTTGGAGTTGGCACAGACTTTCCTATTGCTACATATACCCCAGAAGGTTAAAGAGGTTGATTCAAAGGACATCTTGGATCTAATCTACAACCAAGATAAAATATACACCAGGTCTATCCTTAACACTGAGGTAGACAGGGATGAGAATGATGATATAAAATTTAAGGCCTGACATGTCATTAAATTGAAAAAGGCATGGATTTCTCATCCATTATAAATGAATCCCATACCCATGAAATAACAGCCAGCTCAACCCTCAAAAGAGAAAAAGAAGAAAGGAGAGAAAGTGTTGATGCCACATTTCAAAGATGTTTTGTTGTTGAGGCCAGAGATGGTGTATCGACATGAACGCCCAACTGCATATGGGTCAAATCCTTAGTCTAAACATCCAAAGACTAGGATGACTGGGAGTATAGTGTCATTGGAAGTTCCATCTTCAAGCAGTCTGCAACCACCAAGTGCACCCAAGAAGGCACCAAGGATGAAGGTAACTGGATCTAGGCCTGTTGGGGTGATTAAAGGACATGTGTATAAAAGGAAAAGATCATCAACACATTCTCACATGGAGACCCTTTTGGAAGAAGATGAAGAAGATGAGGAAGGTGAGGAGGATGAAATACCTCTCGATAGAACAACTTGATATGTGGGATTTTTAAAGAAAAGGAAGCTGCAAGAAGAGAAGGTGCAGATAGATGTTGAAGAGGGAGCCCAAGGAGAGCAAGTAAACCCAATGGATGCTTTGGGGGATGAATAATTCTATATATCTTACTTCGAGGGCCTTCATGGTTTCAAATAAGTAGAGAAAATCCTAGTAGAAGGGCCCTCCACATAATAGTTCTCATTTTCATTAACATCCCTCCCAAAATAGTTCACAACTATGAATCCTTTGCAGAATGTAGGAGAAGAGGTTCAACTAGAGTCTCAAGAATCAACTGAGGAAGTGACAAACCAAGTTCAAAGAGAGGCCACTGAATCTGAGAAGGAATCTTCTATGGGGGTTACTTCAAAAGAAGACATTGGAGTTCCAATCCCTCCAGCCCAACAAGCTCCACCTCCACCTCCACCTCAAGTGCTAGTCCTCCACCATCTACCACTTCGCTTCTGCATCATATTCCAACCAATCCACCTTCTACCACTCCACTTCCATCACAAGTTCAAACTAGTCATCCTCCATCACAACCCCCACCTACTCATATTCCCATGCCTACTCTACCTCCTGCACAAATACTGATGCAATTACCTACTCCTCATATTGCTTCCATGCCCCTACACAAAACCCTATTCTGTCAGTGCCTACTCCACCCTCTCATACTGAGACTGTTGTGCAAGGACCCTAAGGGCCAGAAAAGGAGACTAAAGTAGTAAAAGAGGTTCAGTTAGAAGACAAGACCAGGTTAGAAGGACAAATAGGGGCATAAGAACAGAAAAAAACAAGAGAGGAGCAAAATATAGAGGAAGAAAAAGTAGTAGTGGGAGAAGAAGAGGTAGCACGGAAGGGAACAAAAGAGGGAGAACCTAAGACAGATTGCATAGCTACTACATCTAGCTTAGTAGTACTATATGAGCTAATCAATGCCTTATCTAAACCCACCTGGTTCACAAAAGAAATACAACCAAGGCTAAGGGTATACACAGATGAAGAGGACACATACATGGTGGTCCTCAGACATGTGTTCCATCAAGTAGAATCTAGTGCCCGAGCAAGGACCCTATCATATGTAACACAAGATCAAGGGGGCGGGTGGAAGGTATAGGTGGTCATGCCTAAAATGAATGTTAGTATGGCTGAAATCACTCTTGAAGACTATGTACTAGAGGAGGTAGACTTGGGAAAGCCAACAAGAGAAGGAAGTAAAACACTATATACATTAGGATGGAAGCATGCCTTAGGCTTCATGGATAAATATGAAGAAAAGATAAAATCCTTGATGGAGTAGAATGAGGCTATGAAGAAGTTCATTCTTAAAATAGTGGGTCCCATTGACCCAAATAAACCTGAGGCCTCATAACAGGCTATTTTGGAAAGAAAGAGTGCTACTGAGTTGGTGACAGATATTCCACATTCTTTTATTCATGCTTGTTCAGATTGGAAAGATGATTTTGAGGAGTTTTCCAGAACTTCCCATAGGACAATTTTGAGACCCTTTAGGGGATTCTTAAGAGGGTCACCAAATTGGTGGATCTTATGTGTGGAGAGGATGGTCTCAAAGAGAAAATTCTTAAGTGGAAAAAGGCCCTTGATGATCTTTTAATAATAAGGAAGAAATGCTTCCAAGTTTTGGTGAAAATATATGAGGGGTCAAAGCTTGACAACTTTGAAGAATGGATCAGAGATATCACTAAAGCCCTAAACATCTACCAAAAATCCCTGAGTAAGGTGGAAAAGAAAAGAGATGAAGCAATGCTTTGGGTCAAAGAAATGCACAAGTTTTTTGAAAGTTTGGACCTAGATCTCTACGATGAGGATGACGAGAAAATGATGCATCCCATTAAAGATATCATAAATCAATACTTAGACATCTTTAATGGAGTTAGAACAAAGGAGGACCTTCAACAAATGTTTTATTAGGAGGAGATGCAAAAAATGCTAGATCGAGAAGAGGAAATAAGAGGATTCGCCAATGAATTGGTCACCTTCTGAGAAAAGCAACAAGCACACCTAGAAGGTATGAAAATGGAATACTTTGAAGAGGTATAGGAGATTGTGGACAGGCTCGAAAAGGTGCATCCAGGAATCCTCCCAAGTCCCTAAGTGTCCAGTTTTGGACTTAGGCAATTTTGTATAAAGGGAAAAAAAATTTGTGGACTAAGCCAATTTTGAGTTCCAAGATTTTCGGCCTCCGAAAGTCCAAAACTTGTAAAAATTTTGTTCAACACTTAGCCATTTTTTCAACTCCATTTTTTTGAATGAAGGGTCAAGTTCTGAAATTGCTGGGTCATCACTTCCAACAACTTCCAGTCTTCTTCAGTTGATTTTTAGTCAGATTGATCACTTCTATGGGGTCATTTTTACATGATTTAAGGATGTCTTCTTGTTGGATCCACAGAGATGATTAAAGGGTAGAACTACAAGTTTTCAAAGAAGAACATGTAGGGAGATGGAGTTCTAGAATAAATTTTGAGTTGTTTAATGCATATTTTTCTCTCAAATTATAATGCATGAGGTTTAATTTCATGCTAAGTAGTTTAAACTTGTTTTAGGGATAGTTTATTTTCATATAAACTCTAGTTTAGATTTATTTTCAAGTTTAATGGGCAGTTGAAACCTTAGCTGTGAAGTTGATTTCCCTAAAGAGCACAACTCTATAAATTATAAAAAAACAATGTAATTAAGGTCGGTTATTATTTTAATATAATACTTACAATTGGTGCTTCAATCGTGGTGTGATTTTTCTACTATCTTTGCGAAATTGATGAATGTGTGTTTTCTCATTCTTTTATTTCAAAGAGTCAATTGATTGTATGGTGATTTTAATCTGCGATGACATTAGTTTGGTGTTTATCTTTGTTGCATTTCTTTGTTGTGATGAATTATTGGGAAGATTGTTCTCCAATGCTTTAAGATAAATTTGTCTCATGTGTGCGCACCTTCATGGTGGCTTCATGATTAGATGAATTTTGACATATCATACATCTACATTTATTTCCTTGATGATTGCATCTACTAAGCCATGATTGTAATTCATTCAGATCTCTATTTTGTGGGTTTCCTCCATCTTCTTGGTACTTTAATTCGCAAAGCAGTGTTGCATCGGTTTATGTCCATTTGTTTAATTTTTGCAATTTCACTATGAATTCTTGTTACCCTATTCTTGTTACTTTTCTCATTTGTTTAAAAAATCAGTCATAATAGATTTAATCAAATTTAAATTACTTTCATCTAAAGATTCAAAAAATACAAAAAGAAACAAAGATTGTTTGTGTTTTAAGATTTGTTTTGCAATCCCTCGAAGATCGAACTAGCAAAGGCCTCCTCATGAATAGATTCACATTTAGCTTTAGTTGAGCTATCTAAGCTATTAAAACCCAACCCAAAAGGAACCTTGAGATTGATTTATATCATTCTTCCAAGAGGGTAATTTTCACACACAAATTCCTAGCCGTTGTCTCATGTAAAAACAACACTCAACACTATTATTCTAAGATCTATTTGTAATAGCTTTTCATGACAACAAAGAAGGGAATTTGTTTAGTATTTGTGTAATTTTTCAAAGGCTTTCCACATGAGGGTGTTTAGATAGGTCTTGTAGACCTATTCCAATATTTTTTAGACCATTACATAATGTTTGGTATGAATCATGTTTGACTATTTTTTGCCTTCTTCTCCATCTACCCTTCATCCTCCCCTCCCTCTCTCCCTCCTCCTCTTCATCTTCTTATTCTCCTCCTCCTACTCTTCCTCCATATCCCCCCTCCTCACAAACCATTCTAAATATTCTTGACAAACAACCTTTTTTTTCAACTAATAACAAAATACAACTCCAACTTCTAAATTTGTGTGGACCTAAAAGTATGAAATTACAACATTTACAAACCATACATTATAGAACTAAAAAAAAAAAGTAACCAAATTCCTCCTACTTCTCCTTTTTCTCCCCCTCCTCCTTCTCCTCCACCTCATCCTCCTCCCCCTTCTCCTCCTCTTCCTCCTCCCTCTCCTTCCTCCAACCCCTCCTCCACATCTTCCCCCCTCCCCCTCCTTCTTCTCCACCTCATCCTCCTTCTCCTTCTCCTTCTCCTTCTTCTCCTCCCCCTCCTCCACATCTTACCCCTCCATGTCCCCCTCCCCCTTCTCCTCCACCTCATCCTACTCCTTCTTTACCCCTCCATCTCTACCTCTTCTCCCTCCCCTTATTCCTTCCCCCCTCCACTCCCTCATCCTCATCCTCATCCTCCTCTACCCCCCTCACCCTTCTCTTCCTCCTCCTCCTCCTCTCCCTCTCCCTCCCCCTCCTCTCCCTCCCACTCCCTCTCCTCCTTTCCCCCCTCCCCCTCCCCACTCCTTCCCCCCTCCACTCCCTCATATGCTCCCCTCCTCCTCATATTCCCCTTCCCTCTCCCCCTCTTCCTCCTCCTCCTCCTCCTCCTTATCTACCTTCCCCTTATCCTCCTCCTCTCCTAACCTGCCCCCTCTTCTCCCCTCCTCTTCCTTGTCCTACTTCTCCACATTTCCCTTCTCCTTCACCACCTCCACCTCTCCCTACTCCAGCCCTCCCTCTCCTTCTCTTCCCCCTCCTCCCTCCTCCTTCCCCTCTCTACTCCCCCCTTTGTCCCCCCCTCCTCTTCCCCCTCCCCCTTTCCCTCATCTTAATCCTCCTCTACCTTCCCCTTTTCCTCCTCCTCCCCCCTCTTCCCCCTCCTACCCTCCTCATTGACCCCCCTCCTCTCCCTACTCCTCCTCCTCCTTCTCCACCTTCCCCTTCTCCTCATCCTACTCATCACTCCATCATCCTCCTCCTTCACCTCCTCCTACCCCCTCCACATCCCAATCTTCCTCTTCCTCCCTCCCTCCCTCCTCCTCATCCCCTCACCTCCTCTTCCTCCTCCTCCCCCCCCTCCTCCCCTTCCACACCCACTCCTCCCACTCCTCATCTATCATTTCCTCCTCCTCCTCCTTTTCCCTCCCTCTCTCCTCCTCCCCTTCTCCCTATCATTCTCCCCCTCATCCTCCTCCCCTCCCTCTACCCACTCCCTCTCCTCCTCCCCCTCCCCCTCAACCTTTACATCCTCCACCTCCATTTCCTTCACCACCACCTCCTCCTCCTCCTCCTTGTCCACCCCTTCCATCCTCACCTACCCCATGTCCATCCTCTATCACTGCATCTTCCTCCTATGCTCCCTCCTCCTTCATCACCTCCTTTTCACCCCTTCCTCTCCTCCTCCTCCTCCCCCTCCACCTCTTCCTCCTCCATCTCCTCTTTCCTCTACCCGTCCCTCTCTCTTCCTTATCCCTCCCTCGCCCTCTATGTCTCCCTCCCTCACCCCCTCCATCTACCCCTCCCTCTCCTCATCCTTTTCCCTCCCCACCTTATCCTCCAACCCCTCCTCATCCTCTACCCCCTCCCCCTCCCCCTCCCTCCCTCCTCCACCTCCCTCTCCTCCTCCACCCCCCTCCTCACCCCCCTCCTCCACCTCCTCCTTATCTTTCTCCTTCTCCTCCTCCTCCTACACATCCTCCCCCTCCCCCTCCTCCTTCTCCTCCACCTCATACTCCTCCCTTTCCTCCTTCTCCACCACTCCATCTCCTCCTCTTCCCCTTCCACCTCTTCCTCCCCCCTCCAATTCCTCTTGTTCTCCCTACTCCTCATCCTCCTCTATCTTCTCCCCCTCCTCTTCCTCTTCCTCCCCCTCCCCCTCCCCCTCCCCTCCCCCTCCTTCCCTCCTTCCCTCCTTTTCTCCTTGACTCCCTCCTCATCCTCCTCCTGCCCCTACCCCTTGTCCTCATCTTCCTCCTTTTCCTCCTTATCAACCTCACCTTCCTCCTCCTCCTCCTCTCCTCACCCCTCCCTCTTCCCCCTCCTCTTCCTCCTCATCCTTGTCCTCATCCCTCCTTCTCCTCATCATCCTCCTCATCAACCTCCTCCTCCTTCACCTCCTCTTCCCCCTCAACATCCCAATCCTACTCCTCCTCAGCTCACTCCCCATCCTCTACCTCCTCCACACCCCCTCCTCCCCCTCCCTCTCCTCCTCTTCCTCTCACCTCCTCTTCCTCCTTCTCCTCCTCTACTCCCCTCTCCTCATCCTTCCCCTTCTCCCCTCCCCCTTCTCCCTACCATCCTCCTCCCCTCCCTCTACCCACTCCCTCTCCTCATCCCTCTCCCCTTCCTCCTCCACCTCTACCTCCTCCATCTCCTCCTCCTCCCCCATCTCCTCCTATCCTCGCCCATCTCATTCCCATTCTCTATTAATACATCTTCCTCCTTCATCACTTCCTTTTCACGACTACCACTCATCCACCCTCCACCTCTCTCTCCATCCCCCTCCTCCTCATCATCCATCTCCTTGTCCCTCTACCCCTGTCCCCCCTCCCTGCCTCCCTCACCCACTCCATCTCCATCTCCATCTCCCCCTCCCTCTCCTTACATTTTTCCCCTCCACCTCCAACCCCTCCAATCCATCCTCATCCTCTACCCCATCCCTCTCTTCCTCCAACCCTCCATCACACCCTCCACATCCTCCTCCTCCTTCCCCCCATCACCCTCCTTCACCTCCTCCTCTTCCCCCCATCTTCTCCCTTCTCCTCCTTCTCCTCCTCCTCCTTCCCATCCCCATCCCCATCCTCGTCCCCCCCCCCACTCCTACTCCTCCACCTCATCCTCCTCCCTCTCCTCCTCCACCCCTCCCTTTCCCCTCTACCCCCTCCCCTCTTCCTTCTCCCTCCACTCCATCCCCATCCTCTTCCTCCTCCTCTCCCCTCTCCTTATCTACCCCGTCCCCCTCCTCCTCCTCCTCCCATACCCCCTCCCCTCCTCTGCTTCCTCCTTCTCATCCTCCTCCTCTACCTTCCCCTTCTCCTCCTCATCCTCCCCCACCCCATCCCCCTTCCTCTTTCTCCTCCTCCTATCTACCTTCCCCTTCCCCTTCCCCTTCTCCTCCTCCTCCTCCCCACTCCACTCCCTCCTTTTATCCCCCTTCCTCCTCATTGTCCTCATCTTCCCCCTCACCCTCCTCTTACTCCTCCTTCTCTACCTTCCCCCATCCCCTTCCCCTTCTCCTCCTCACCCACCCCCACTCTTCTCCCTCTCTCCTCCTCCTCATCCTCCTACTCATCAACCTCCTCCTCCTTGACCTCCTCTTGCCCCCTCAACATCCTAATCCTCCTCATCTCACTCCCCATCCTCTACCTCCTCCCCCACCCCCTCCCTCCCCCTCCCTCTCCTCCTCTTCCCCTTACCTCATCTTCCTCCTCCTTCTCCTCCTCTACTCCCTTCTCCTCATCCCTTCCCCTTCTCCCCCTCCCCCTTCCCCTGTCATCCTCCTCTGGCTCCCTCTACCTTCTCCCTCTCCTCCTCCCCCCTCCTCCTCCATCTCTACCTCCTCCATCTCCTCCTCCTCCCCCACCTCCTCCTTGTTCACCCCTCCCATCCTCACCCATCTCATTCTCATCCCTCTATCAATGCATCTTCCTCCTTCATCACTTCCTTTTCACCCTTACCACCCCTCCTCCACCTTCCACCTCTCCTCCCCCTCCCCCTCCTAATCCCTCTGCCCCTCCTTCTCTCCCTCCCTCTCCATCTCCCCCTCCTCTCCTTATGTTTTTCCCCTCCACCTCCAAGCCATCCCTCATTCTATACCCCCTCCCTCTCCCCTCCTCTACCCACTCCCACTCCCCCTCTTCCTCCTCCCTCTCTTCCCTCCACCCCTCCATCACCCCCCTCCTCCTCCTTCCCCCCATCTTCTCCCTCCTCTTCCCCTCCTCCTCCTCACCCTCCCCCTCCCCCCTACTCCTACTCCACCTCATCCTCCTCCTCTCCTCCTCCACCCCTCCCTCTCCTCCTATACCCCTCCCCCTCTTCCTCCTCCTACACTCCCTCCCCCTCCTCTTCCTCCTCCTCCCCCCTCTCCTTATCTACCCCCATCCCCCTCCTCCTTTTCCCCTCCACTCCCTCCTCTATCCCACCCTCCTCCTTCTCTCTCCCCCCCTACCCCCTCCCCTCATCCTCCTCTTCCTCCTTCTCTACCTTCCCCTTCTCCTCCTCATCCTCCCCCCACCCATCCCCCTTCTCCTCCTCCTCTCTACCTTCCCCTTCTCTTCCTCATCCTCCCCTTCCCCTTCTTCCTCCCTCCTCCTCCTCCTCCTCTACCTTCCCCTTCTCCTCCTCCTCCCCCCTCCTCCCCTTCTCACCCCACCCCCCTCTCCTTCCCTCCTCCTCTTCCTCCCCCCCTCCACTCCCTCCCTCTCCCCTCCTCCTCCTCCTCTACCCCCCTCCCCCCTTTCTCCTCCTCCCCCCTCCTCCCCTTCTCAACCATCCCCATCTTCCTTCCCGTCCTCCTCTTCCCCCTCCCCCCTCTTCCTTCCCCCCTCCACTCCCTCCCTCCTCGTCCTCTACCCCTCCCCCCTCAAAACATGCTTCCAAATTTAATATTAACATAAAAGGGCTAAACCATGTGACTAGGAACATGTAAAATAAAATTAATTATTCATGTATTGTCATTTATTTCTCTAACTATTCACTTTTATAGACTTCAACTAAACATAATGGTATATTAAGAAAGAGTGTATTTGAAAGATTATTTTTGTATTATAATTGCAAAAAATACAATTAATTTATGATGCATTACAAATATCACTTTAAAAGAATAAATCACAATGCACAAAAATAATATCTTTAATCAATTTAACATAAAATTTAAAAAAGCAAAATAAAATAATAATAATATAGAAACAAGAGAGACACTCTCAAAGATGTCCATGACCATCTTGTGAGAGCTTTTGGAGGGATATTTCTATCCCTCCTAAAAAATATATTTTTATTAATTTTAATTGTCAATAAACACAAATAAAATGTTAATTATTTTTGACCTTTCATTCCACCATAGAAAATACAATAATCTGATTGCTATCCAATGACTTCTTTACACTCCAGTCCAACCATCCTGCATATTTTTCATCATCCAAATAAACTTGCAGCTAATCAAACAAACCTAAATTGAATTCATTGAAAGACCACAAAGCATGTAATCAACATAAATATTAATGCAAACTCATGAAACAAACTTGATTGTATGTGAAATGATTGTTTCTGGCTGCTGATTTCCAACTCGATTTCTCTAGCTAGTGTCCATGACTGCGATGAGGGTTTCTTATGATAAATGCTCCATTCTAGCCAATGGATAGTATCATCAATTTGATTATTGAAGAAACTTGCTGCTATATTGAAGCTCCCATTGCCTCATTCCTTGTTCAATTTCATTTTATCAGGTGAAATACATTTCCCTAGACATTGTTGGATACAATTATCTGAAGAACATTGTTAGATTAGCTATGTGTTGTCTTTGATGTCACACAAATGTCATATCAATTATCATTCTTAGTATCTATCGAGTTCAGTCGGTTAGCTAAGCGGTTCTCAGTATCTACTGAGTTCAGTCAGTCAGCTAAGCGGTTCTCAATATCTACCGAGTTCAGTCGGTCAGCTAGGCGGTTTTTAGTGTCTACCAAGTTCTCTCGGGTGTCTAAAGGAAACATGATAGGATATCAGTGTTAACTGAGCCTCGTCAGTTATCGAAGGAAATTAGTGGTTACCGAGCTCTCTCGGTCCCCAAAGGATGTTGTAGAATTCGCTGTGGTTACCGAGTTCTCTCGTTCACTGAAGGAAATCTTTTTAGGATTAATGTTTACCGAGCATGGTCGGCCCTTTCAAAGAATTTTTTTATTACAGTTTGTTTATCCCAGCTGACTGTTATAATAATTATTAGTGCCAACTTGTCAATCTAAATGATTATGAAATGGCATATATATATAGAAGGTCAAATGGTGGATAAAAGATATATAGCATGCAGAAATCATTTTGAAGAAAGGTGTGTGTGAATTTTGAAGGATGGTCAGATATCCTTGAGGAGTAGCAAAGATTTAATTGATCAATAAGGATCTAGTGAAATAGAACAAAGATCTATATTCAGCAATTCAGTTGCAGGTTATTTCATTGTTACTCTCTAGAAATTATAGCAGTGATATCAAAATCTCTTAACCGAGTTGGTTTAACAACCATTTTGTAAATCCTCTAACAAGGTAACAGTTCTATTGAATTATTTCAAGACCTCTTACAAGGCCACTCCTAGCAAGGTGATTAAATCTTCTAACAACGTCACACCTAATAGTGTGTTTTGTAACCTTTTACTGGGTTGACTTCTAACCGGGCATCACTTCAGAAGAGTGAAAAATAGTAACTAGTTACATTGGTGGTTTTTCCCATATTGGGTTTCCACGGTAAATCTGGTGTCTCTTGTGTTCATGTTATTTTCTTTATTCATGCAAGTTAATCAGTGATGAATGCTTAAGAACAATTTAATTATTACACACTTCAAGGATCAAGTTTTCAACATTTCTCTGTATATTTACCGAGTGGCACAGTAAATAATTTGTTAAGATATTTAAGGGATCAGTGGTAATATTTTGTGGTTAACTGATTCACCCCCCCTCTCAGTTACTGCATCTATATTTCCAACAATTGGTATCAGAGCTTTTGGTGCTTGCAGGAAGGGTTTCAAGGACCTAAGCTAAAGATCGGGATGTCTTACAAAAGAGAAATTCCAAGGCTTAATAGAAATAACTTTTCAGCATGGCAAGGTCTCATGAGATTACATCTAGCTTCCATTGGTGATTTAGGATGCAAATATATTGATCAAGAATATACAATTCCTACTGGCACATTAACTATTGAAGACATTGTAGAGAAGAAGAACCATAACACTATGATGATAGACATTGCATCAGCTCTTAGCTATGAAGAATTTGATGAAATCAAAGACTGCACAACTGCCCATGAAATGTGGAACAAGCTAAAGAAAATCTATGGTGGTGATGACAATGTGAAGAGAGCCAAAGTAGAGAGCCTAAGAGGATAGTTTGATCAAATGAAAATGAGAGAAGAAGAAAACATTGCAAAATATGTTGAAAGAATCAAGACAAGTGTTAGTGCAATCAGAGCTTCTGGAGGAAAAATTGATGATGAAATGGTTATAAGTAAGGTTCTTAGAACATTACTCCCTATTTATGCAATAAGAGTTTCTGCTATTCAAGAAAGAAGATGTGAAGAAAATCACAATATAACTTTGGATGCCTTAGTTGGAAGATTGACAACCTTTGAACTGGATAACTATGACAACTATGTTCCAACTTCTAAAAATACTGAATCAACTTTTGAGGCCAAACTTTCACTCAAGAAAGGGAAGAAAATTCAATCAAAAAGTGAAGAAGAATCAGAGGAAAGTTCTGATAGTGATCTTAAAGTTATTGAAGCATTACTTGCAAAAAGTTATTCAAGAGGCAGAGGAAAATACAGAGGTAAAACTCCCTTAATCTATTTTTCATGTGAAAAAATTGGTCATATTGTAGCTAGGTGTCCAAACAAGCAAAGCAAAGATGAGAAGAAAAATTACTAGTACAATGGCAAGAAAAATTTCAAATCATTCAAGGATAAAGGTAAGAAAACATGTTTCTTAGCTAAAGATTTAGATGATACTGAAGAAGAAATTGTTTTCATTGCTGTAAAAGATGAATTTGATAATGATGAAGATGAGATGGCACTTATCTCTCATATAAGCAAGAATGATACATGGATTATAGATAGTGGATGTTCACATCATATGACTGGTGACAGGACCAAGTTTGAACACTTTGAAAATTTTGATGGTGGTAATGTAAGGTTTGGAAACAATGAACCCTGTTGTATAAAAGGAAAGGGATGAATTTCATTAACCAAAGAACTTATATGTGATAATGCATATTGGGTCGAAGGACTAAAGCATAATCTTCTAAGTGTAGCATAGCTAATCAACATTGGATTCAAGGTTGAATTCATGAATGGCAAAGCAAGACTGTTGGATGACAAAGGAAAACTAATAGGATTAGGCAAACAAACCAAAGGTAACCTGTTTTATCTTGATCTTGTTGATTACTCATGTTTTATTGCTCAAATTGAAGAAAGTTGGTTATGGCACAAAAGGTTATGTCATGTAAATTTTGACAACATGATGAAAATAAGCAAATTCAAGAAAGTAAGAGGTATTCCTACTTTGAAGAAACCTGATGTTGGTCTATGCAAGAATTGTCAAATTGGTAAAATGGGAAAGTCTAGTTTCAAAAGTAAAAACTATCAGTCTGAAGATATTTTGGAAATTGTGCATACTGATTTATGTGGACCTATTGGAATTGAGAGCTATACCGGAGAAAAATTCTTTATTCTCTTTGTTGATGATTATTCTAGAATGATGACTGTTATGTATTTAAGAGAAAAGTCTGAAGCATTTGAGAAGTTCAAATGGTATTTAGCAAGAGTAGAAAAGGAAAAAGGAAAAAGAATAAAATGCTTGAGATCAGACAGAGGTGGTGAATTCATCTCCCATGAATTCAATAATTTCTGCATTGAAAGAGGAATCAAAAGATAGGTATCAGCCTCGAGAACTCCTGAGCAGAATGGAATAGCTGAAAGAAGGAATAGATCTATCATGGATTGTGCAAGGACTCTAATGATTGAAAAGAACATTGCTATGAAATACTAGAAGGAAGCTATCAACATTGTAGTTCATACCTTGAACCGAGTATAGCTGAGAAAAGACACATTCAAGACTCCATATGAGCTATGGTATGGCTACAAACCAAATGTAAGTTACCTAAAAGTATTTGGTAGTAAATGTTACATCTTGAAAGAATCTAGAAAAGGAAAATTTGATGTAAAAAGTGATGAAGGATTATTTTTGGGATATTCTTGCAAAAGTAAGGCATATAGATGTCTAAATTTGTCTACTCACAAAATCATAGAAAGTGCACATGTGAGAATTGATGAGTTTGCAGAAAAGATTGAAGAAGAAAGAATTAAGGAACCAGAGGACTACAAAAAATTTGTTTACATCAAACCTGATACATTTCTAGACACATGTAAGGAGACTACATCTACCAAGCCTAATACAGTAACCGAGTCACAAGAAGAAGTTCTAACCGAGTCACAAAGTACTGAGTCTCAGTCTGAAGCTACCGAGCAAGTATCTACCGAGCCCGAGCAATCTGAACTTGAAGATGAAGAAGATGACAATACAACTCATTCAAGAAGCAAGGAACCTGTATTAGCCAAGTAAGTTAGAAAGCATCATAAACCAGATCAGATTATTGGAAACAAATCAGATGGTACTATGACAAGAATTAAACTAAAAGGTACATGTTTATTTGTTGATTTTGAACCTAAAAATGTCAAAGATGCATTAGAAAATGAAAGTTGGATTGAGGCTATGAATGAAGAAATAGAGAAAATAGAGAAAAATAAGACATGGACTCTTGTACCTAGGCCTAAAGATAAAAATGTAATTGGGACAAAATGGGTATTCAGAAATAAGTTGAATGAAGATGGTCAAGTATCAAGAAACAAAGCAAGATTGGTATGTAAAGGATATTCTCAAGAAGAAGGAATAGATTATGGAGAGACTTTTGCTCCTGTTGCAAGATTGGAAGGTGTGAGGACTTTACTTGCATATGCAGCACATAAAGGATTTAAGGTATATCAGATGGATATCAAATCTACTTTTCTCAATGGTATTCTTGAGGAAGAAGTCTACATTGAGCAACCTGAAGGTTTTATTGATCCAGACAAAAGGGATATGGTCTGCAAATTACACAAAGCATTGTATGGTCTAAAACAAGCTCCTAGAGCATGGTATGAAAAATTACATAACTATCTTACTCAGATTAATTTCAAAAGGGCTAATAACAACAACAATTTATACATCAAAGAAGGATCAGATAACAAAATTGTTTTGGCAAAAATATTTGTGGATGATACTGTGTTTACAGGAAATGATGATCAGTGCAAAGAATTTTTAGAGCTTATGAACAAAGAATTTGAAATGTCTATGTTTGGTCAGATAAAATTCTTTGTTGGACTTCAGATTTAGCAGAACAAAAATGGTATCTACATTACTCAGTCTAAATATATCAGGGAAATACTTAAGAAATTTGGTATGGAAGATTCAAAACCAGTTGGTACACCCATGTGTACTAGACTAAAGCTTACCAAAGATGATGATTCAAAAGAAGTAGATCAGACCTTATATAGATCAATGATTGGAAAATTATAGTATGTAGTACACACAAGGCCTGATATTGCCTTAGCAATTGGAATAGTGGCAAGATTCTCGACTAAACCCAGAGAAAATCACATGATGGCAATCAAAAGAATCTTGAGGTATTTAAGGGGAACTGAAGATTATGGCTTGTGGTATAAATTTGGAGGCAATTTGGATTTAAAAGTGTTTACTAATGCTGATTAGGCAGGAAACATTGATGACAAAAAGAGTACAAGTGGTGGTGCATTCTTTCTTGGCAAGAGGTTAGTATCTTGGACTAGTAAAAAGCAAAACTGCACTTCCCAATCCATAACAAAAGTAGAATATGTTGCTGCAATAGTAAACTACTCTAATATTATATGGTTTAAATAGCTTTTGGAAGGCATGAAGGTTGAGATCAAAGAACCAGTTGTTATGTTTTGTGATAATACCAGTGCAATAAATATTTCAAAGAATCCAGTAATGCATTCCAAAACCAAGCACATTGCAATTAAATATCACTTTGTCAGAGAATTGGTGCAGGACAAGGAAATCAGATTGGAATATATTCATACAAAAGAACAAATTGCAGATATCTTCACCAAGCCACTACCTAAGGATGCATTCTTGTATCTAAGAGGTAAGTTAGGGGTCACTCCCCTGTCTGAGGTTCACTAAATAAAGTTTTAGTGATGCATCAACCAGAACATGTTGAAGATCAATTAGTTGATGTAGCATAGTCAAGGAATCATTGCATATGAATCAGTACATAAGGTACATTGATATTTACCGAAACTGTGTAAGTTGTCTTTGGCATGTGTTGTCAAAGAGGGAGAGTTTGCTGTCATTTCAAGAAATTTCTAAGAAGAATAATTTGAGAAGTTAAGAGGGACAGTTCTCAGTCAGAGAAAGAAGTTTGATGATGATGAGAATCAAAATGAAGCTACAGATATGTTTCTTACTCTTGGTTTATCTGTGAAATTTCATTGTGCTATGACATGTTGTGTTGCCATCAATGCCAAAGAGGGAGATTGTTGGATACAATTGTTTGAAGGACATTGTTGGATTAGCTATGTGTTGTCTTTGATGTCACACAAATGTCATATCAATTATCATTCTCAGTATCTATCAAGTTTAGTCGGTCAGCTAAGCGGTTCTCAGTATCTACCGAGTTCAGTCGGTCAGCTAAGCGGTTCTCAATATCTACCGAGTTCAATCGGTCAACTAGGTGGTTTTTAGTGTCTACCGAGTTCTCTCGGGTGTTTAAAGGAAACATGATAGGATATCAGTGTTAACCGATCCTCCTTGGTTATCAAAGGAAATTAGTGGTTACCGAGCTCTCTCGGTCTCCAAAGGATGTTGTAGAATTCACTGTGGTTACCGAGTTCTCTCGGTCACCGAAGGAAATCTTTTCAGGATTAATGTTTACCGAGCATGGTCGGCCCTTTCAAAGAATTTTGTTATTACAGTTTGTTTATCCCAACCAACTGTTATAATAATTATTAGTGTTGACTTGCCAATCTAAATGATTATGAAATGGCATATATATATAGAAGGTCAAATGGTGGATAAAAGATATACATCATGCAGAAATCATTTTGAAGAAAGGTGTGTGTGAATTTTGAAGGATGGTCAGATATCCTTGAGGAGCAGCAAAGATTTAATTGATCAGTAAGGATCTAGTGAAATAGAACAAAGATCTATATTCAGCAATTCAGTTGCAGGTTATTTCATTGTTACTCTCTAGCAATTGTAGTAGTGATATCAAAATCTCTTAATCGAGTTGGTTTAACAACCATTTTGTAAATCCTCTAACAAGGTAACAGTTCTATTGAATTGTTTCAAGACCTCTTACAAGGCCACTCCTAGTAGGGTGATTTAATCCTCTAACAAGGTCACACCTAACAGTGTGTTTTGTAACCTTTTACCAGGTTGACTTCTAACCGAGCATCACTTCAGAAGAGTGAAAAATAGTAACTAGTTACATTGGTGGTTTTTCCCATATTGGGTTTCCACAGTAAATCTGGTGTCTCTTGTGTTCATGTTATTTTCTTTATTCATGCAAGTTAATCAGTGATGAATGCTTAAGAACAATTTAATTATTACACACTTCAAGGATCAAGTTTTCAGCATTTCTCTGTATATTTACCGAGTGGCACAGTAAATAATTTGTTAAGATATTTAAGGGATCAGTGGTAATATTTTGTGGTTAACTGATTCACCCCCCTCTCAATTACTGCATCTATATTTCCAACAAGACATAGCATATTAGAGAAAAACAAAAAAATAATATTCCAACATGAAGTAACGATGACATCTGAAACATTAGAAACAAATAATGTCTGCAGAAACTACAACAGAAAATAATAATTGCTCACCCAATGCATAGCTACAACGTAGATTGACAATTCTAAATTCTCCTATTGTTAAGCATAAACTCTTGCTCTATTTAATTTGCTATTGATTACCTATTCACATGCTTACATAAGCCCACCTTACAATTCGAAAAAAAATATTTGCAAGAATTTCAATTAGTCAAAATACAACCCAATACTTTTTAAGAAAGAATGCATAGGAAGTAGGAACCTGATTATGTTCAATTCTAGAGACATTCTAGGTGTCTTGCACAAGTTAATAATATATGATTAGCCATCATCCATACTAATCATTTTATAGAGTAGCTCTACAACATACTTAAACATTAGAATTAGCTCAGATTATCCTTGGTAAACCTCATAAGTGAGAGCTAAGCTGTTCTAATTTTATTGAAACATTTTTCTTGTGAAGAGTCTCCTAAATGGTCACAATTTTGCTGTGTATGCCATGTGGCCCAACAACATTTGTATTTTTGTTTATCTCAAACATTAGACTGCAAAGCGACCATCCTTAATACGGTGAATCATGAAACAACTGTGCTTTAGGTCGGTGAATAATGCATGTATTTCAATAAATTTTTCTAGAATAATGCATGTATTTCATAGAAGAATACTTGAAGTCGAGTGCAACCTTCTCCTAAATAACTAGAGTAAGCATAACCTCCCTGGAATGAGAATTTTGTTCTGCAAATAAATTTTTCAAGTACATGAAAACTTATTCATCTTAACATAGTAGCTTGATTGGAGTTGTGCTTGTGTTGTCTACAAAGTTAGGTATTGCTACTGAAATTGATGATGCATTGACTTATCTAACAAGTTAGAGAAAGCAATCAGAGAATGCATATGTCTCTTAACGAGTACATAGTGACTCCACTTTTTGGATCTCAAGTGACCTCTTGATTTGGTTCAGAAGCCATAAGAGCAGTGCTATGGATCAGCTTGTCTGCGCTGCCCGTAGGGGGTTTGAAGAATTTGACTGGGTATTAGATAATTTTAAGTGGGCATGAACAAAATTTAGGATGAAGGGATATAATATGGGCTTTTGGGGAAGCTAATTTCTTGTGAGCAGCTAAAAGGATTTGATTATAACCTATCACAATTTTGAGTTGTTACCCAAGTAGGAGCCCTCTGCTATTAGTAAGAGCAGGGCCACCATTGTTGACCTTAATGTTGTTGTTGTTGTGCCTCTTCTCCCAAGGCCTTGGAAACACACACTGCAAACGTTCAAGTCCAGACATTGGGGCTCTGACCTGTTTCTTTATACCAAAATGTCTTGATATCCAAAAACTCAATTGCTATTGAAAGATGTTGCAACAGTAATTCAATTGCATGGAAAGACATTGCAATAGCTAAACAACTGCTATGTAAATATGAAATCCACAGTTACAGAACTATTGTTAAAACATGTTCCGTGAGTCACATGTAGTTGAAAAAACCAGGCTATATAGTTTTGTGGTGATCTCAAAGGGAGCTGTTCAAAGGTAAAATAACCAGTTTTATTTATTGATTTAAGTCTATTTTAGCAGAAATGAACTCATCAAAAAGGGGAATAGCATAAAAATATTGTGGACAGATTTTAAAATGACAAAATAAATACACTTCTAGTTTTATTTGCCATGATTGCTTTAGTGGAAAGTTTCATAGCATGTACACTCCAAATTCATGAAGGGAGATGAGAAATGAGTGGAATACAAAGGATTAATATGGAAGCTGAAGTGTCACATCAACACTAAATACCCCCATCATTAGATCAGTTTTTGGAATCATTCTGGCAGGGGAGAAGGATTGGAAAATGGGAGATTAATCAGACTAGAGGCAAGATTTGCATAGGTAGCTAGCTGATGGTTGTGACCTCAAGCTGTGATCTGTGGTAATATTAATGCCTAATTTTCATAGCTGAATAAGAGTCATTCAGTAATTGTAGTACTTAGAGTTGTACTATTAATAGTGTCTAGGTTGCAAAAACAATGTCCATCTGCTTACTTGACTGTAGCATATCAATTTTGCAGCAATAGCCTTTTTTGTTGGTCATTCTATGAGTAAAGAAAGATGAAAGTGGAATAGTATATAAGGTAAAACCTTGTGTAATAAGTACCCACACACATTTTATCAAAAGGCTAAGGAAAAGGATTTAAAAGAGTTTGCCAGAATCAAGAAACATTCCTTTGTATATGCATATGTAGTAGAATTTTTAGAAAGTTGCAATTATGTTACTTAGCATTTTAGAAAAGAGGACTACTTTCCTCTTCGTTGGTCTGTATAAGCCACTTAAGGGTCTAGTTAAACTCTTTGCAACATCATTACTTTGGGGAGCTATTAAGAGGGCTTTGAGTCTTGACACTCAACCTTTCCATATTAAGGAACAAATTCTTATCGCAACCTAGACCACCCATCACTAGATTGCAGAAGGGTGATTTTCAAGAAGAGTGATTTACTTCATAAAGAAGTACTTCTCAACCCATTATGGAAAAAAGTTTGACAAGTAAACTAAAAATAAGCTCATAAGAAAAAGAATTGTGCTTCGGAGATAGGGAGTCTTGGTGACTTGGTCACAAATGCCTTGGCAAGAACCAAATGCATTATATTGAGTGATGTTATATAAGGAGATTGAATTTGATGAGCTAGAATTTGAATTTGATGAGCTGGACCATCCTCGTATTTTAATTTAACCTATGCGAAATTCATCACAAATACATCTACTCTAATAAATTTTTCTTGCGCTAGCTGGTTGGAGTGCTATTTCCTGAAAGCAGGTGTAAACAAGTCCATGTGCCTATGTGATAGAAATGATAAAGTCTTCAAGGGTTCAATCATAATAGCAGAGATATGAAAAATAAATTCATTTCTTTCAAGGGGTATTGTTTCACCATCATAACAAAGCAGGCATATGAATTGTGAAAAAGCAAGAGTGAGGACCAAACAAATGAAATTCATGCATAGTCAGCTACAGAAAACAATGCCATTTTGAAACAATTAGATATCATTACTTAGGGATCATCATTCAAATCACTAAAGTAAGTACAATAGGAGGATCTACATTTCAAAGAAAGGTTGCAACAGAGAATTTCATAAGCATGTGTCTAACAGAGTTACTAAGTATGATATGATGATTTATAATGGCATACAAATCAAAGCAAAAATCTCAAATATGATGTTGCAGCTACAGTTACATTTACAGCTACAGAATGTGACAGTGCCTTAAATACAGAAATAGTCAAAGGGCATCTGGCAGTTGTGAGCAATGGATAAAGATTAAAGCATGTCAGTGGAAGTGAGATCAAGAGGAAATCAGTGATGTGATTCTAAGGGACAGTAATATAAAAAGGAAAGGTTTGACAAAGTATTGAATGAAAAATAATATGGGATGCTGGTAAGAGAAATTATAATGTTAAGAGAAATTCTAATAAGACAGATTGGAGGTGTCACACACAGAACAACTACAAACTACAATAATCTGCATTATGCATACCTTTTGTTTCTTCAAGGGTCCAAAGATGACAAGAAGGATTAACTTATGCTTTAAGAAATTTGAGAAAGCTTTCTTTCCCTTCAGATTTCTTGACTATTTGATCTATAGAGCTAGTGTGAAGACAATTTAATTTTCTGAAGTTGACTTGTTGGGATGTTGTTAAATATGAAATAATCTGACAGCTACACTTGTTGAAAATTGTTGAAATATAAGTATTGTTGATTTGAGATTTTTGTTGGGTTTTTACAAAGGAGCATTATGGTTTTTGAGGATTGTAGGTAGAGGCAGAGTAGATGCATTTGATGTTTTTCTAAAGCATCTATAATGGAGAATTCAACAAGGCATCCATATATCAAGTATATGTTAACTATTATTCTACAATGAACATTCTGTTAACTATAGCTATGCAACGATTCATGTTAAGGAACTTCATACTAATTTATAGCATAAAGCAAAGCAAATGATTTGATGTATTAATATTCTCTAATCTATTTTATCATGGCATTCCAGTATAGCTGGGTTTTAGAAAGAAGAAAAAGTATGCTAACCTCGTGGTCTTCATCTCTTCTTTTCCTTTCTTTGATCCCATCCCATCATGGTTGTGCCTATGTTGCCAATGAACAATATTCAATATCATTCATTCAAAATTATCAAATATGTAACTCATAATATCAAGTTATAGCAATAAAAGTATAATCAAAATGGGAGGAGCAAAGCATGGACATCTCTCTAAAGAAAGAATTCAGTAAGTGGGATGAAGTTATTACGTCTCTTGCCAATTTAATTATGTAAACCCTTAAGTGCTGTAAAGCCCTACTTATAATATGATAAGATTTTACACAGTAGGGCATCAAATGGATACTGAGGTTTATAAAACAATTAGATTACAAACACAAATACACAAAGACTTACTGATTATGCTCATTTACTGATTCCACTACTCAAGCCTGCTCATGATGGTGGAAGGAAAAGCTACCCAATTCCATCTTTTCAGAATCAAGAAATGCCTTCAATCCAAAATCTGTAAGAGATTTGTAACAATATTAGGGCTGATCCAGCCTTTGAAGCTTCTATTTGTCATAGATTGCTTCCTCCCCTGCAGTCCACATAGTCATATTTGACTAGGGTTCTAATGAGCCAAAGAAAGCTTGCATGTGATGATGAATGTGCAATGTTGGATAGAAAGAAAGCTCTGGGAAATTCATTTGACACTTGAACAATAGTTGGTCTGCCAGGGGTGAATAAAGAAATTTTAGAAAGGCTTGCTGCCATGATGGGTCTCAGCTATTCTTCATTAAATGCATGAATCTCCTTACCTCTAATTATACCATTTTTTCAAAGAAAGCAACCGATTGTTTTTTTAAGCATCAATTTTTCAAATAAAGCACTCTCCCAACGGCTAGCCTCGCTGGCATCCAATGCTTTTGTAATTTTATCACATTTATAATTTTTTGAAGTTTTTTTTTCTTTTTAAAATTTTTTAGTGTACTTTTTTATGCCATATTTAAAATTTTTTCATAATTTAGTTAGAGGTTAGATGGGACAATTAAAATTTATATGTACTTATAAAGTCATTTTAGAGACTTGGTTTTAGAATTAAAATATGGAGATAACTTCTTATAAGTACTTTAATGAGTTTCCAAAAGTACTTTAATGACTTGGAGATTTGGTTTTAGAATTAAAATATTAATTAATTACTTAGAATTAGTTTCTTATAAGTAGTTTAATGAGTTTTGAGAAAGTAAGAATTAATAATACATCATTATTTGTATATTTGGTTGTTGTGCAAATTTTGATGCTCTTGATAATTTGTGATATGCTATTAGAGCATAAGGAAGAAGATTTTGAATCTCCTAAGAGAATGACATATAAGAATATATTTTGTAGAATATATTTTGTTTTATTCATGTAAAACAATTGTTGGATATGTTTCATATTTCAAGACTAAATGGTATGTTGGCTGAAGATTTTACATCAAAATTTGTAATTTGATGAAACATGGTCATGCTAGTTCATTTTGGAGTTTGTGGAACCATAGAGGAGCACAAGAAGCTATCTTTACGTGAATATTTATGCTCCATTTATGTAAAAGGGAAAAAAGCATGAAAGGTTTGAATGAAATATTATGTGAATGCTTTGAGTGATTTAGTCATTAGGGTGATTGTGTATCAAAATTAATTGCATCACATTGACACTTGCATTGATGTCATTCCCAATATCTATCACTTATGTTTATCATATGTGTCCTACATTATCATAATCAACCAATGTCATATTAAAATCAAAGGAGAATGGTTTTTATTTCATAAAATATAAGTGTATGTCTTAGAGGGCTTGGTTGTATAAGAGAAACCTCCCATCTCATAAGATTTGAATTTTTTGATTATTGTGAAGATCCTTGTAACTATTTATTTATTTACTTGATTGTTAAGAAGAAAAATAACAATATGATTGGAAATTAAATTTTTATATAAGATTTTTCAACAAATTTCAAAAAGAAGTTTTGCTAAAATTGAACTGTATGCTTTGGATTGATAAGGTTAATGTGTTTTATAAATCCAGATAAGGAGTTCCATAGATCTTTTTCTATGTTTATATGACATTTCAAAAGGTGCATTGTTGGTGGAAATTGGCACCTTCAAATTTGATAGTTATTATGTCACTAAATATTTATATTCTCTAAACCATTCACATTATATTTGAAAAAAGATCATAGAGACTTGCATTCTTGTATTATCAAAAAATATAACAAGATATACAATTAGTAATGTTTAATAAAGAGATTTATTGGAGGTTGGGGGCATCAAATCTTGGAGGAATATTATCATTTTAAGCTTGTATAGATGGAATCTAGGGTAGTACACTCATGAATAGTTAAGTATGTCTAAACTTATGAGTACTATTGATTAATTAGAATATTTTCCTAAACACAAAGCAATTTGGGGTGTTCTAAGAACTATCAATGGTCAAATAGGACATTTTCATAGGATCACTCATTTTTTGGTGTTTTAAAGAGACATGGTAGTCAATTAAGACATTTTTTTGGACATAAGTAGCTTAAGTTGTTCTAGACGAGTTAGAAGATATGACTAAGATGCTCTTGCAAATTTTTCATATGGGATCCTATAGTAATCCATGCTTTAGTATTTATGTTATTTCCTTTTTTTTTTTTAAATATAAACCTTGAGGGGGCATTCTAAAAATTATGGTTTACAAGTTGTAATAGTGTCACTTAAGTGACTTAGTTTTAACAATAAAATATTAGTTAGTGGGCACTTCGTATTTCATATGTAGTCCAAAGACCTTTTTGGAAGTTACAAGAATGTAATGCTTATAAGAATTCACACAATATATTAGAACCTTGAAAACTAATAATACATCATTTTCTACATTTTTTATTCTTATTCAAATTTAAATGCTCTTGACTTTTCCAATACAATCAAACCTAGAACCCATCACGTGTTGTGAGATTGTTCACAATCAATATCATAAGCCATTCTAAAGCAATACAATATCTCATATACGTGTATGACCTTCAAGAGTAACTTGTTAGTATAAATAGTGTCATCATCTAGCTTGTTCACTAATCACCTTTCTAGGATGGACCTATTCAAATCTAGCTTATTTTTACTTAGGCTATTTTCTATTTTATCCAACTTCATAACATTGAGACTTGTGTCCTTGTCACTTGATACACCTCTTCCACAAATATTTGGCACTTTCTCACACATGTTTCTTGTGAGCTCATAAGTGTTTAGTTTGACTCCTACCTTCCTATAACATCTACCTTGACTATATATTCAAGGAATTTATGTACATTTTCAACATTATTCATTTATATAATATATATCCTATTGTGTTCATTGTTTCACTAGTGTATGTTTTATGTTTGTTATTTCATAATCATGGGTTACACCAACACAATCAACCTCTATTATTCTCAAAATTCATACTTTTTAAAGGGATTCGTACCAGGTTGTAAGGTATACTATAGGTAGAGCATGGTAATAACTTAAAGGGATGTACTATAGGTAGAGTATATTATAACTAGGGCTTAAACTACAAATATTGGACCAACCAATCATATGATAAATGCCCCCCCCCCCCCCCCCACCCAAAAAAAAATTTAAAAAATTTAAAATAAAGATAAAGATAAATAAACAAATAAATAAATATAAAATAAAAATTAAAGACATTGTTGCAAATGAAAGGCTACAAACTAATAAATTTGAAAATAAAAACTGACAACTAAACCACTTTGTCAAGGTCAAATATGAATATGTACTTGAAGAAATTAGATTGGAAAAGAGTTGAAATGTGACTTTATTTCACTTTGAGGTGAGGTGAAAATATAGTAAATAAGGTGAGACTGCAAAACCTAGACATGTGGAAAAAAGAAAAATGAAAAGAATAAAAAAAATTATGTAGTGTTGGTCAAGAGAAATGAAATAAGTAAGAGTACTTTTAATTTAACATTAAGGAATCTTCAAAAGGGCACTAACTTGCAACATGTCACCCTTATATTAGCTACAATGTTAATAAGGTTGAATCCTTTACTAGCTTCCACTTCCTTGCCACACGGAAAGAGGTAGAAAGTGGATGATAGCATCAACCACTTATTAGAGGAAAGAAAGAGATAAAAATATGAGGATTGATAATGATAAACTTGCATTCTAGGCATCACCAATTTGGAACAACCACAATGACTTCTTCTCAAGTGATGCATGTGTGATATGCGACAATAGTATTGAGGATAAAGTCGTGAATATTTCCTATAAGATAAATAGAAAGATGGAACAAGTCATGATTCAACGCTTGGGGAATTTATTACCTTTGAATCTCTCAAATAATGAAAAGAAAAACTCCCCCCCCCCCAAACCATCAAGGAAATCATTACTTAACTAAGATTAAGAGAAGATCTCTTGATACTCCTCATGTGAGAAAATTCTCAATGGTTGCCAAAAAGAAATACCTTTGTAATTCCCTATCACTAGAAATTAAAACCTTTAGTATTTTTCTATGAGATGGGCTCTCATTTGAAGATTGGTAGCTAGAAGCTTACTAGTATTTATGTGAAACACAAAAGGTAGAATGCTACTATTGAATGTTCAAGACAAAAAACAAAGTATCTCAAGAAGAAAGAGAAAGGTTTCTCCATGCTTGATAGACTAGTTACCTTGGAGTCTAGAAGTTTCCTCAATTGTGAAGTTTGCCACATAAAATAATTATTGGAGTTCTAAAAAAAATAATGGATCCCTCTTCTTATGAAACTTTGCAAAAACATTCCAAGATATGGAGAATATTTAAAAATTTGAGAGTTCATTCTATCGATGAGTGGATATAATAAGAGATTTCCTATCATTTTCTCTAAATCTTGGGTGTAGTGTTGGGTCACCATAGGAATTTTAAAGTTTGAGGCTATCCCACATTTGATTTTGTTGGAGTTGATAAGTAAACAACCCACAACTCCCAAGAACACATGCATGAAAACACCTGTCACAGAAAGAGAGAGAAGAAAGAAGCTAGAGAAACCTAAACGCATGGATCCATGAAAGATGAGACATTCTTGATGTGCAAAAACAAAAGTTGCAATTCAATAAAAATGAATGTTTCTCTATTTACAAGAGAGATCAATCCTTATAAAAAGAGATCAAAACCCTAAAAGGGTGAACAAACCTACGTTGCATGATAATAATTAGTAAAGTAATTAATTATTATATGCCTAAAGTTTAGCTTAAGTAGAAAGAGATAATAAGTGACTTAATAATTAAATCAATATGATTTAATTAATAAGAAAACAACTTATTACTCTAACAACCCCCCTTACGATAAACTTTGGGAGAAGCTAAAAACCTAGAAAGAACTATTGAAAGCAAATGGGTCTCAGCAACAAAAGGCCTGATCAGGTACCAAAGTATAAAAGAGAGTCTCTATAAAGTGGAAAAATGGAGAAAACCACATGGGAAAAACTCTATTCTAAAAAGAGACAAAGACTAGTTTGAAGGACTAAAGACGCCTCCAAAACTAGGAATGTTTCAGAAAATAGGAACAAAGATGAACATGTACAACATCACTAAAGCAAGAAGTGAAAAACTTTGTCAAGAAGTAATTGATGATCTGAAGATCCTCCATTGGAATATGACCAGGTAGAGAAGACTGTAATCTGCATGAGTTCCCTCAAATGACACTACTCGAATCAGGAGGCAAACAAAGGCAAACAACTAAAGTTGAAGATACAAAATACTGTAATATTCATGAGTGCCCTCAAATGACACTACTTGAATTAGGAGGAAAATAAAGGAAAACACCTAAACTTGAAAATATAGATGGCATAAAAACACAAAAAGTCTGAAGAGATGATCAATCAAAGCTGGAAGAGTGCATCCAAAATTAGGACATAAAGAGTGTCCATATGGTAAATGATCCATCTCACCAAAATGCATAGGTACCAAGCCACTACATCCACCTAGTACATAGAATCAAATACTAAATACATAGATGATGCAGGACAAGTAAGGAGGATCCAATTAAGGATAGTCCAAATAAGCAGCCAAACACCACAATGTGGAATTACACAACAAGACAATATTTTCAATTGAATTTTCATTAACATGCCTGGCTCTAAGGTCTTCTGAGTTAGGGCCAAATACAATCAAAGTATATTTGTAATCTATCTAGCTAGTCCTGCTCTGAAACAAATCAACAACTGATGGAAACACTAAGGCAGATCTAAACTTGAGCTCGCAAGCCTCCAAGCATGCAAACCACTAGCTCTGCTATTGCAAACTATCAAATAGCAATCTAATCTTCAAGATCTCACAAGATCTAGATCTAATCTTCTATCTTTCCAAATCTGCTAATATTCTCACTGACTTTCACTGCCCCTAAACAACTACCCAAACACTCCTTAAATACTAATCTTTAGCCACAAGTCGGTTGGATAAAAAATTAACTCTTAAGCCAAGTTGGCTCCTATTAAAAAAAAATATTAAATGCAACAACAATCAGCTCATAAATAGCCTTACAAACATTTAATTCTCCATGTCATCCTCTAGATCTACATAGGAGAATACAACAAAAGATGCCAACAATAAATGTACAAATTCAGCCAACCAAATCTCCAAGAACTCCAGTCGGTAAGCCAAAACAACCGAGTGCCAGAGAAAAAACCAAGCACCAATGAAACAACTGGCCAAGCCAAGCAACATTGAGAAACACAGGCATCACTGAGCAAGCACATCGATCGAGGCATCACCGAGTACAAGTTCCACCAAGTGCAAGAGGTTTTACCGAGTTCCTTCAGTGGCCGAGCTTCCTTCAATAATTGAGACCATCGGCTAAAGCTACAACCGAGTAACACAAAACTAAAACAACACACCTCTATGCAGATTCACTTAGTACCCTAGAATGCCCCTGCATCAGATACCCCAGGTTCGAAAAGATGTTCTCATAGGCTGGAAGAACATCATCTTGTATTTAGCACATAAACCCCGAACTAGTTCTTCACATAAAAGTCCTCCAACTTATCACCTTGCATACTCTTCCACTTCAATTTCCCCTGCCTCTTGAAGTCTTTCCTAGAAAACACACAAGCTTTTTCTCCAAATTGATCATCCATCCTCTCAGGATCTGACAACTCAACTTGGCTACCAATACTCAGGCTCCTCCTACCGAGTGTTGTATCCAATAAAGGCATCAGGGAAAACTTCCTGTAATCCTTCTCAATAGTAAATACATTCTTGACACAATCATATATAGCTCTGTAATCATATTTCCAAGGTCGACCGAGAAATATATGACAACTATTCATCTCCACAATATCACACAATACTAAATCCTTATACTGGCCAATCTAAAAATCAACAAAGGACTGCTCCCTCACTTCCAGAGCATGAACATTTTGTAACCAACCAATCCTATAAGGATGAGGATGTTTCATTCTATTCAAACCAAGTTTCTTAACCATGTCCTCGGCAGCAAGGTTATCAGTACTACCACTGTCAACAATTACATCACAAAGTTTACCTCAACAATTATGAATGTTCTCATTTATCACAGTAGTCTGTCAGTCACCAAACTTCTTATGTGTACACTCAAAAGAATGGTGTCCTTCACCATAATTATAACAAGTACCCTTAAAGATGACTTTACCTATCTTATTCTTCGATTCTACAGGTTTTGGTTCATCTTCAATAGTCATTTTATCTGTCATTGAGTGTCAATTTTCTCCTTGCCTCAAGGATTACTATGTTGTCTCCTTTTCAACTTATCTTCTTCCTTCAAAGCACACTGATAAGCATCTTCAACTGAATCAATCTTCAGCATACCAAGCTCATCTTGAATATTAAATCTCAAACATTCACATGCCGAGCTACTTTTTCTTTACCAAGTTCTCTATGTCCAGATGAAATAGTCAACTTATAAAACTCCTCGGTATAGTCCTCCATAGTCAAATATTTTTTCTTCAGATTCTGCAACTTCTTAAACAAGTCAAGCTCATATTCAACATGTATGAACTTAGCTTTCAATTTAGTCACCATCAACCTCCACCGATTGATCTTCATTTCACCTTCATCTTCTCTATCTCTTTGTAATTCTTTCCACCAAAGAGCAGCATGTCCTTTCAACTTAGTCTATTCCAATCTTACTCGAAGAGGATCTTTAATTTCTTCTAGCTCAAAGAAGTCTTCTAACTCACCAATCAAATCAACCAAGTCCTCGGGTCTCAAAGTATCAGAGAAAGTAGAAACTTCCATTCGATAACTATTACTTAACCAAGCTCCAAATCTATGTAACCGACCAGTTCTGTCTTCACCAGATCTATCTCTTCGGTCATCACCACTAGATCCAGCAACTTCAAAGTCTTCAACAGCTTCCTCATAACCATCATCAGTACCAAGATTCCTCGGCATAGCAACAATAGCTCTCATGACCTCAGTGATCATGTCATTCTTCATTAATTCCATCTCAGATTTGAAATCAACTTTAACCTTCTCTATAATCTTCAATTCCACAGCATTATAGAGATCTGCAATTGCTCTAGGGTCCAATCTTCCTAGAGGCATCCTTCAAGATTTTTAAAAACCCAAAGCAATAAATCACCAACAAGGTCCTCGAGCAAACAGCCTTAACCAAAGATCGGTTTACACACTCAAGATCTTCAAGCTCTGATACCACCTAACGCAGGATAGGTAAGGAGGATCCAATTAAGAATAGTCCAAACAAGCAGCCAAACACCACAATGCTGAATAACACAAGACAATATTTTCAACTGAATTTTCATTAACATGCCTAGTTGTAAGGCCTTCCAAGTTAGGGCCAAATACAATCAAAGTATTTCTGCAATCTCTCTAGCTAGTCCAGCTCTGAAACAAATCAGCAACTGGTGGAAATACTAAGGCAGATCTTAACTTGAGCTTGCAAGCCTCCAAGCAATCTCCTTGTCTCCAAGCATGCAAACCACTAGCTCTGCTATTGTAAACTATTAGATAGCAATTTGATCTTCAATATCTCACAGGATCCAGATCTAATCTTCTATCTTTCCAAATCTACTAATCTGCTCACTAAATTTTACTGCCCCTAAACAACTACCCAAACACTCATTAAATACTAATCTTCAGCCACAAGTCGGTTGGATGGAACAATTAACTCTTAAGCCAAGTTAGCTCCTATTACAAACAAATATTAAATGTGACAACAGTCGGCTCATAAATAGCCTTACAAACATTTAATTCTCCATGTCAGCCTCTAGATCTACATAGGAGAATACAACAAAAGCTACCAACAATAAATGCACCAAGTCAGACAACCGAATCTCCAAGAACTCCAGTCGGTAAGCCAGAACAACCAAGTGCTAGAGAAACAACCGAGCACCAGTGAAACAATCGACCAAGCCAAGCAACACTAAGATACACAGGCAACACTAAGAAAGCACATCGACCAAGGCATCACCAAGTACAAGTTCCACCAAGCACAAGAGGTTTTACCGAGTTTCTTTAGTGACTGAGCTTCCTTCAATAACTGAGACCATCGGTTAAAGCTGCAATCGAGTAACATAGAAATAAAATAACACACCTCTATGCAGATTCACTGAGTACCCTAGAATACCCCTGCATCAATAGATCACACTATCAAACCAATGAATCATTAGAACCAATAGTAGAAACCCCCCCATAATGCTAACAATGGAGTAATGACAAGTACATTGAAAAGATCATCCAATATGAACTACATGATACCATGAACATTGAAGGTGAAGAGAGAGTACAATGACAAATAAAGATACCTAAGGCTAATGTCATTGGAGGAACACTCACATGACAAAAGTAGATGGAAAATAAAGACAAACATCAAACCCCCCTGGCACTTTATAATGGAGTGCGAGTACATAGAGCACAAACATGTGCAAGATCCCATACATGCAATAGAATGACACTTTATCTCAGTGTGTGTGCATAAAATAATGCTACAAAAGTGAAGTATACACTGCTTAAAGAAGTGTGAAGGCTACTGAAAATAAAAGAACAACCTAAGATGAACCATTCCTCAAAAGGAAAAGATCCCAACACCTGAAACATCCAATATATCCACTAGATTGCAAAAATGCAAGAAACTAGATAAAATATATCTAGTGCAGAATCTTGAAAAATAACTCACAAAATTGGAAAGGTCTCAGAACAATCTTTCCAACGATATATCATTTTCCCAAAATGGAGTCTGGATGTGCAAGATAGAGCTCTTAGAGTGCAAAACTAAACATTTGTCTTTGACAGTAAAAAAACTATTAAAAAAGAAAAATCAGAAATTCAAACCTCTAGATCTAGATAGATCTTAGAACTAGATTTATAATGATATCTCATTTGCCTGATTTCCACACTGTATGCTCAAGTTATGAGCAAAAAACCACAGGTATGTTGAAAGACCCAAAAATGGTGTTCAAGGGTGTTGACATGTGCTGGCGTCAGCACTTCATGACATTAAAATTGACGGTCGTATGGTCGTCATTGCAAAAGGCCCCCGGGGCTAAAAATTTTAGGTGCTTGACTTCCATATGACCAAGGGCTGAAGCTGCATCCACCAAGGGATTAAATTTGATGGCCAAATGGCCATCACCACACAAAAAAAATAAAATCTCAATATTATCGTACATGCATCGGGATGTGTGCCAAGGTCGTACAACCCTGGTATGCAAAAAGAATTTGCCTCAGAATGCAATGACATCCAAATTGGATGTGCCTATATGGGTTTGGGGGCTTTTTCCTATTGCGAGCTCAACAGTGAACTCCGTTTGAGCCAAAATTGCTCCAAAATACCAGTGACTACCTCGAGATCTATGTCGAGGCCGATTGCAATTTTTTTTTGCCACAGATTCCAACTTTTTCCAAATTGAATAAACTTTATATGGATCTATGGGTTCTTGGACGTTGTGAACGCAACCGTGAGGTCCATTTGAAGCCAAGATGACCAGAAAGAGAGGTCCCCCAGATTCAACAAAAAAACCTCTAAAAATGTAGATCTGACAAACACGACCAAATCTCTAAGGAAGAGGACATGAGAAAACATATCTGAAGCTCTCTGATACCATATTGGAGTTGATAAGTAAACAACCCACAGCTTCCAAGAACACCTGCATGCAAACAAATGTCACATAAAGAGAGAGAAGTAAGAAGCTAGAGAGGCCTGAACTCATGGATCCATGAAAGAGGAGACATTCTTGATGTGCAAAAACAAAAGTTGTGATTCAATAAAAATGAATGTTTCTCAATTTACAAGAGAGATCAATCCTTATAAAAGGAGATCAAAACCCTAAAAGGGTGAACAAACCTAGGTTGCATGATAATAATTAATAAAGAAATTAATTATTATATGCCTAAATTTTAGCTTAAGTAGAAAGAGATAATAAGTGATTTAATAATTAAATCAATTAATAAGCAAACAACTTATTACTCTAATAGATTGGATAGGCAATTGGTTTGAGATACAAAGGTGAAACACAAATTAAAAGGAATTTGTGGACAAATTATTCAAATAAAAGAGAGAATTAAAAGGTACCAAAATAATTCCAATATGAGGTCAAGTTTCCCCCTCTTTGATTCTATATGTTATGAAATTATTTACTTTAGAAAGGAGATTCACTATTATACACAAGTATCATTTTCTATTACTTAACCATATGAGGAATGGTGAACAAATTTGTTTTCCCTTATAGTTTCTTTCAGCTATTCAAAAATGTGTTGATGATGGAGCTAACCCTCATTTTCAACAAGGTCTCATCATGACTTTCTACAAATTCCAACTATACATTTTCCACCCAAATTCTACCCATTAGCTCAAGTTTGATTTCGATAGCATGTATTACCCAAGATGGTAATCAAGATGAATAAAGAATTTATTTATTTTTACGATGGTTATTAGATAGGTTAGGTGTAAATGTACTATGACATGGATAAGTGTATATGTCCTAATACCATTTCAATAATGGGAACACAATATTTAGGAATAAGGAGGCGTTCTTCTAGGAACTCACATTTATATTTGTTTTGTATCACTCGAGCTTCAAGAATTTTCTAGATATGATATGATAAGATTGGGCTTTAAAAAAATTCAACACTTTTTATATCCAAATAATAAGACATGGTTGAGGTCATCCCTTGGCGTGATGAAATCCCCAAGTAGACCTCCTAAAGGGAAAGACAAGACTAGGTATTTTGATTATGTTTGTACAAATTGAAAGGGGAGAGCATACACACAAAAATAGTGTTCTTAGGATTCGATCTTAAAACATAAAATAAAAACTTATGAGGATTTTGATCACCCAAGGTTGAACAAAGAAAAAAGGAAGTGCATACACCAATCACAAATGTTTGAAACACAACACACAATTAATTTGTATATTTCTATTTATGGAAATAATTGTGTGTGCTTCTTTTGCATCAAAGTTTTGGATCACACTCAGTGATCCATCATCAAGATGAGAGATGAAGATGAAATGGATAGATTGTAGACCACTTAATTTAACACAATTAATTTACCAACTACCCAAAGTACAACTAAAACTAGTAAAAATAAAAAAATTTTCCAAATAGAACTTGTTTAAGACAATTCAGTACTTTTAAATATCATTTCTTTGATAGAGATATAATAGTTGTAAAATTTGTTAGCAATGAAATTACAACAAACTAAAAATCAACTTAAAAACTACGTAGGTGGTAAACCATAGAGTGTAGATTTTAATATTTATACTAATACAAGTACTAAAATTGATTATGCACATGTTAAACTACTTTACATAGGTGCTAAATGATATAAAAAATAGAAAAATAAGGAAAATAACATGACTATTAGAGACGCTATACAAAAAGCCTCCTAGGTGCTAAAACATGATTCCTACAAAAAAATACTATTAGTTTCTTGCAACATATCTATGTTTCACTAATCCTAGAAAGTAATTTAGATAGGGTAGGTCATTGGTTGGTCAAGAAATAAATAAAGACAAAAAATTAAAAGTTAACAAAGAAAAGATAAAATTACAAAATGATATAATGGAGGCACTATAATGCAGGCCGTAGGAGCTAAATAATGCAGGTGTCAAAGAACAAATTGTATGCAATGAATTGTGTAAGTGCATAGTCAAAATGTAGTTTCCAATCTTTTCAATAGAGGCATTGAACCACAGATCATAGGAACCATTATGTAACTTGAGACATTAAAAATCAACACAAAAAAAGCTCAAATAAAATGCTAATAACAAGGATATGGGTCTCGACATGCCTGCCACAATGAAAGAAATAAGATGTGAAAGAGTATAAAATAAAAGGATATGATTTCAAATGAAATCACCTTGACTCATTGAACTTCTCACCTCAAGGTAGAGATAAAGTAGATACACCTATGAATACTTCATTTTTTCTTAATTTTATTTATAGTATGTGTTTCTTTTTAAATACAACATAGCCTTTCTATGAAAAGATAAATAGATGATTTTATAGCATGGATTTAATTATTAAACTAGAAGAATTTTTAATATAAGGGAGCAAGTCTCCAATTTACAATTTTTTTGGTAGAATGGAAGCTATGATGAAAAGTGGCATGGAGGGTTGAGTTTGAGTGAGAGAAATTGGAAAAGATTGAAGGCTTGGCCTTATCAAAAATGTCAAAATGTGGAAGCATGTGAAAATGGAATTTTTCATAGGGAAGATGGCAAGGTGTGATCACACATATGTGAGCACATCTTGGGGAAGAAAAGAGATGAAAAGTGGAAATAAAAGATGCAAAATTTAAGAGGTGTAGGGTAAGAAAGGCAACAGATGGAGAAAAGAGGAAGGTGTTGAGTGATTTTATTAGGAAGAGCACACTGCTTGTCACACATATGGTAGTTTAGGACATCCACATTGAACATCTCCAGGTGATAGTTGGTCAATGAATGAGATAAAAGACTGTGAAATGTGTGTTAGTCCATTTTCCTATCAATGCAAAATCCTATGAAAATGGCCTAGTCCCTGCAAATGTTTGGAAGTAATGTTGTCTCTACCCAGCTTGCAGTCACAGTTTTATCTTGTGAAGTAGATCCACTTGGTTTTATGGTGTGCGATCTTGGCCCCATGCTCTTTAATGTATCACCCTACTCCAATCCAGATCACATCTCCTAATTCACAAAACCCAGGGAGATATTCAAGTTTTAAGGTCTACAGGAAATAATTTCAGAATCTGCCTCAGTGTCGAAAACCCACAATGTTTTTGAAAACCCATGATGTTTTCGATCTTTTGCCGAAAACCCTGTGTGTTTTCGATCTCTCACCGAAAACCCTATGTGTTTTTGACATCGCACTTTTTCCTTTGTCAGTGTTTCCTATTTGCGCAGCTACGACCTGTTGGTGGGCCGGAGTTTTCAGAAGTTTTAAATTGATTGGTTGTCGCATGATCGCATGTCAGAGTTTTCTAACATGCGACCATGCGACCGGTTACCTTTTTGTGCTGGGGCCTATTGGCGGAAGGGTAGTGTTCCCAGAGGTGGTTATGTGGTGGCCTGTGGTTGGCTATCACATGATCACATGTCAAATTTTTTTGACATGCGATCATGCGACCAGTTGACACATGTTCCTGGGCCCATTAGTGGTGGAAGTTTTGTGGTCCCGTTGGCAGACTGGCGCATGACAAGGTGGCAGTCTTGTGGCCTTGTCACATGATCACAAGGGCCATCTTTCAGCCATGTGATCATGTGACAAGGGTGCCACATTGGTGGGGAGCGGTGACATGGTGCTGACGTGGAGGCTTGTCGCATGTTGGCATAGCCCTTTTCCTACCTATGCTATCATATGACAACTATTTGGACATCGCGGTTGCGGAGTTAAGGTGGGTCCACTGTGTGGGTGTTGCTGAGTTGTTCAGTTTTGATCGGTCACTGATAGGTGGTGGGACCAAGGACTTCTTAGGATGGTTTGTGATCGGCATTGCGCGGTTAAGAAGCCGCGGTCACATGATCGCAAAGGTTAATGTGGTGTCTTGCGATCATGCGACCAAGCACAAATGTAACCAAGATTTTTGTTGTGGTTAATCTTGCCGATGCTCGGGAAAGGGATGAAGATCTATGGTGCTGATATAAAGTTGGCTAAGATTTAATTTTAGACCGTTGATTTACTTCTGGTGCCATGAATGTGACCGTTTGAACTTGCAGAAGGTTTTTGCAATAGGAGGTACCAAAATTGAATGTTTTTCCCAGTTGATTTCAATCATTTTGGTTGTGGTAGGTGTTGCAGTCTGGTCTGATGGTCCTGTGGGTTGATTGTAGTAATGTTTTATACCTAGTGAAGTGAAGTTTTGAGCTTGAGAAGCTTTTGCAGGTGGTGATTAGACTGATTTTCATGTCTTCCCTGGTGCTTTGTACTGGCTTCATGATTTTTCATGATGGCATATCTATTTGGGATCTCTCTCTCTGGGTGGTTTCTTGTTCTTCCCCTAAAATTTGATTTTTGGCTTTTTCTGGTTGGTTTAGTGGGTGAAAGCTTAACCCTAGTTGTCTGTAGCTTGTTGCAACCTATTTTGGGTTCCCAAGGCAGCTAGTGGTATAAGTAGTAAGAGTTCTAATTTTGTAAGGGTTCCAAGCTATTTTTGGGTTCCCAAGCTTTGTGGTTTTCCAATCTTTTGGTTCCTGGTTCTAGTTTTTGGTAATCCAAGGGATTCCATTTTCTAGTTCCATTCTCTTGATGCTGAATGCAAAAAACATAAGTCTATAGCAGATTCTCATTTAGAGTCTTTGAGTGAAGAGTTTTCCTTATATGTATTGATACACTCTCATGAAATACAATACAGTTTCTATCCTGGTTCTATTATTGTCTCTTTGCTTTGTGTTTATTATTGTATGTTTCTATCTGTAAGGCATATAGAAAATACTAGTTGTAAGGAAGCTATTTTAATTGTTGCATGAGTTTCTTTCAAGGAAAGGATTAAATCCTTATGTGCAATTTTAGGGAATGAACACATCTGTTGGGATCTTGATGATAATAATCTAGGATTGAGGGGATAGTTTGTAAGGAACTCTATCCAAATTGTATGTGGTTTGTAAGGCATGTCACTGTATTTATTAGAAACCCCTCTATTGATTTATGCTAGACTCTTCTGCCCAAAGGATTAGGCACTAGTCTGGTCTCTGCTATATAATCACCTTTCAGTCATCAAACACAAAATTCATCCTTACCAATATCATTCCCTTTCATGTTGGTAGTAGTAATAGGAGGTTCTCTCTAGTCTTTAGACTCATTCTATGCAAATAGGGTTGTTTCATATGAATTGGCTTCATTGGGGTACAGTTACCTGAAGGGGTTTAAAGACTATTCCACACTAATGTATCTGCAGGCCTATTGTTTATCATGAGGTGTCTTGAGTGTGCAGATGAGGCAATACCCGCCGAAGTGATGTGGAGCTCAAAGAAGAAGGAGGATGTTCTCTATCCTCATCAATTGGACTATTTTCTTGTCAAACTTGAGTGCCTAACCTGAGATTCAAGCCCACATTTTGATTCAAGTTTAGTCCTGCAAGGAAAAGCTCCAACAATGTGCATGCAAGTATTTATGAGGGCTTGGAGGACACATGCCACATGACTATAGGTATGGGGATTTGGAAATTTAAAATTGAAGAAAATATTAATGAATATTAGAAGAGGTATTAATTAATTAACTCCTACAAGATTAGAAGAATTAATGTGGTCAGGGATAAATTTGATTCTAATTTGATTAATCAACCACCAGGGGGAATATACAATATGTAATTAGTTTCATGTTAATTAGTTATAAGAAGTTTGTAATTAATTAAATTTAATATAATTAATTCTTGTGATATGAATAATAAGATGAAGGAACTTGAATTAATTATTATAACTTTTTAATAAATTTAGATAGTCATATTTAGGATGTCTACATCAACCAACTCTAAATTGAGACTTTACAATCCATAGAAAGACTCCTTCCTTTGTGGATTGAGTCACACCCAATAAACCACATACACACACATTCAAGTCTGTGGATTGAGATATGTTAGGAAAATGTTGTCTCATATTTTCAATAATAAAAAATAAGGTATCGTTAATAAAAGGTTATTGTTGGTATGTGATAGAAATGTGTTGCAAGGGGGTACCCCCCTTGCAAGTTCCATTCCCTTGACCAAATGGATATTGGGTTTAGCATGCCCCGATGGGGGCTTTAGGGACAATGGCCATAAAACAAAATGTCATTTATATTTTATTGTTATGAATCTTGAGCATTTATCATAAGGTCATAGACTAAGGGTGGATATTTTGTGTTCTTTTTTCTTTCTTAGAAGGGAATTGTATTTTATGAGGGCATTGTATTATGATTGAGTATTGTGATGTATTCTAAGAGTATGATAGTTTTCAAGTTTCCTCTAGATGTTTATTGGTGAGACTCTTGTAAGAACCTTTCTCTACAAGTATATTGTAATTTGTTGTTGATTTCTTAATAATATATTGGGTAGTTTTTGGAGAGTAGGGTTTTTGTCTAGAAAGGGTTTTCCCCATGTAAATTATTGTGTTTTGATTTGCATGTTATTTTTTTTATTTTTGTTAAGTTTTGTAATTGTTGCAAAGATTTTATTTGTTTGCATAACTCTCCTCCCATGGTTAGTGTAGGAAATTATTTTGCTACCTTAGCTTCCTTACAAGTGGTATTAGAACTTGATCATCTTTGCTTTATATTGAGGGTTGTTGGGTTTTTGATCTAATCTACTTTTGAGTGGAATATTGTGTAGAAGATACTTTGTTATCTTTTTGCATGTATCTTCAAATGGAAAGTTCATTAGGAAGAATATAGGTGGATTTTTTTTAGAAATAATTTTGAGATGTGGAAGGTAAAAATGGAGGGTTTGAAATAATTAATTTACATTTGTTTGATGTTATTGATGAGAATGTATTGAAACCAATAACTCCAACTGAGGCCTCTATATATGATGTTATAGACTGAAAAGTTAAGGGTCTAATAAAATAGTGCCTAGAAACCACTTCTTTGATCAATGTCCATGAATAAACCTTTGCAAGTAAACTATGGAAGAAGCTTGGTGAGATGTATCAAGCTAAATATTTATTGAATAAGATTTTATTGAGGAATAAATTATATAGGATAAGGTAGTGAAATAAATTCCCACAAGATATAATCAATTATAAATAGAAAAAAAATCACTTCAACTATCTGCAAATCATAAAACTTCCAAGATCCCCCTTTCTCTAAGAAGGGAAATAAAAAGTATCAGAACTTCTCATGTAAGGTTTTATCTTCAAGTGAGAAGCTAACTCAAGATGATAATATTCCTCCAACATCTAATGCCTCCAATCTCAAATATATCTTTTTCTAAACTTGATCTATTTTAGGTCTCATTAGATTGTTGGCACTGTGATGAGATTGAGATTTGACACGGTGATGTATATTGGTTTCAGTTATAGGAACCAATTGGTTTGGTTGTCATTGATGGCAACTAAGTTAGATTATTCATGTATCATAATCGATGAAGTACATGAGGCAATCGGTGTGAAGGTTAAGTGATCGGTAATGCTGGAAATTGGTTAACTCCAAAAGATAGGTAGAGAGAGAGGTCAACACTTTAGTAGCAGTCATGACAGATGAAGAATTATGAGGTGCGATCATAGCTACAATATCAACATGGTCAGAGTATAGTTTGGTTTTGACCACAACTCATTTGGTTGATTGATGAGAGAGATTTTGTTGTCACGGTCTTTTAGATAGGTAAGAACACTTGTGTTCTTGAGTATCAGTTTGAAGACTCTAGATCAGTAAGAGGTTTAGTGGTTGGGATGATACTTGATGTTATTATGACATGTAATATGGGTTATAGAATTGATGAGGTATTATTTTTAGGATCGATACTATTGTATAAGGAAGATATAAGGTGGTGCATTGGAGATGTCAAAATGTGTTTGACTATTTTGGAGAATTATAATGAAGATCTCATTGGAAGCTGATGCGGTCATAGAAAAATATGTTTTACATCAAGATTATCACTTTGAGCAGAAATTATTTAAATTTCATGAAATTGGTGCTGAAATTGTATATAAGTGGTACTGCTCATATTGGAAAGGTTGTTAGCATATTGATGTTGTGAAGATTGATGTTGTTGTTGTGGTTGATTGTGAAATCAATTAGGGTTGTGATCATAGATCTGATAGAGTCAAAGTAGTGAGCATTTACATGAAGTAGAAATCAGATTCAATCTATCAAGAAGTCAGTTCTACATCCATATCACTCAACTTGTCATTCCCTAGAAGTTACAACAAGCAAATCCCTTAACTGGGTGAACTTTAATAGGTTCTTATTGTAAATCCCTTAACTAGGTGAGATATTAACAGAGTCTGAAAATCCTCTTACAAGGTAGATCTTAGTAGGTCTGATTATACTTTTAACAAGGTAATAATCACTCCTAACAGGGTGAACCCTCAAAAAGGGTAATTGTAAGCTCCTAATAGGAAAAACTCATTTACTACAGTAGTGGGCTTGTGGGTGTCATCCCCACTATGGTTTTCCCCTCTAACCAAGGGTTTACAAACAAAAATCATTGTGTCATGTGTGATTATTTTGTGGATGTTTTATATTGTTTACTTCACTTATATGCTTTCTGGTTTACAAGTTATTATTGAAGTTATTCATATTAGTGGTTGAATTAGTTTGTAATTTGGTTGCACTGATTCACCCCCCCTTCGGTTCCTAAGGGTTATAAAAATTGGTATTAGAGCACTACTCCTCTTGTCGATAAGTCTAATAGATTGAGGGAAATGTCTACAACTTTGGAGAATTACAAGCATGAAATGGAACTTGAGAGTGCACACAAGATGATCAGTGAGCTGAAGGAGAAACTAAAGAAGTCACTTTCTATAAGGAGAAAACTTACTAAACATCTAAATGAGAGTCAAGATTACATTGAAAAACTATCTAAAGGTAGTATGCTAGAGATTTTGAAGAATCATTTATAAATTTGATGGATCAAAACAAAGGACTTAAAGAAGAAGTGGAAAATCTGAAAAGAAATCTTGAAAGTCAATCTTTCAGGATGTGTGAAGATCTTGAAGGAAAGAGAATAGTTGAAAGTGCAAGGAAGACTATTGAAGATGCTAAGAAAGTTTTTGAGGATGCCCTAAGAGAAAGAGATGTAGAACTATATAGACTAAGATAGGAATATACTTTGTATATAAACAAAATACAGGATACGACTGAAGAAAATTTGCAAGTTATAAATGAGAATGAAAGACTCAGAGAAGAGAATGAGAAAATGAAGAATGAATTAAAATGTGAGAAAGAAGAAAATGAAGAACTAAAATAGTACATTGAAAGCATGCAAAATATTGATGAACAATTGAAGAGACAAAGAAGACACAAAGAGCCAACTAGTCTTTGTTACACTAGTCAAGGAACATTTGAAACCAATAAGTCATCAAAATATGAACCTACAAAACCACAAGATCAGAAGGTAGATCCAATAAATTCAGGTAAGAAACCTATCATACCTACGTGTTATAAATGTGGAAAGCCTAGTCATACTAAAAATGTGTGTAGAAGAAAACTGGTGAACAAGTCTTATACTTTTGATGGTTATTACTACAATTATCATAAGTATGGTCTTACTTCTTATGAGTGTAGATCTAGATCTAGAAATAGATACAATGCTGGTAGATTACATGGATACTATTTTGCATGTAACAAATATGGACATAAAGCTGAGAATTGTAGGTCTAAATTTTATGTTCCTAGGCCTCCAAATAAATCGACAAAGTCCTAATGGAAGAGAAAGACAATTTGATGTAACATGTTTTGTATGTGTTAATTATGGTCATCTAATGATTAATTACAGAATGAGAACTCAGAGAGGCAATCCTGGACCTTGGGGGTCAACTGGTATGGATTTATTTATTTTCTATAGGATTGGTCACCTTGCAAAAGATTATCAGTTTAGGAACTGGTGATCCTACCAGTCAGAAGATAGAAAAGGTAAGAAAATTGCTAATGTTGAGGAAATTGGTCGAGAAATGAAGAAGATCTGGAGGAAAGCAGGAGAGAATAATGAAGATAAACATGGAGAAGTAAAATCATCCAAAGATAAATCACCATCCTATGGTGCAGAGGATTCTTCTTCATACTAATCATATTATTTTCTTAGGGGGAGCACTTAAAGAAAAATCCTTTACTCATCCCCTAGATCTAAGAGCGGTAAGATATATATAAACATTATGGTGTAAGATGCTATGATTTTGGTTTTTATAAGTCTTTTGGAGTTTTTGGTGATTATGTGGTGATCACATTGAATTTTTATGGTATATATCTTTTACCATTTGATATCAATTATAACTATTTGAGTACCTATCAGTGGATTTGCATTAATTGGTGACATAACACTATTCCTACCATTGGAAAAGAATTTTTTTACCATTAGAAGTGCGTAACAGTTATATCTCAATGATAAATAGAGGGAAGTGATTACACTTTTTACTTTTACATTCAATTGATCACTTGATCCTAATTTTCTATAGATTTTTTTAGAGATCTAACCGATATTTTATGAGTTATCTATCTGGTTCACAATTGAATTTGTGTGTTATTGCAGTCGGTTGAAATGGCAAGGAGAGTTGATACCCTTGTGTTAATGAACATTGTTGATAAGCCTCAACCTATATTCAAGCTTCATCCAATAAAAGAGACAGAGATTGATGTGTCTAGTGCCCTATCTACAATTCATGTGCGAGTGTTATTGATCAAGGATGTTCAGTCGTATGTTCATTGCAAGATTGAAAAACTAGGAGCTGGAGCTATCAAGAGAGAATATGAGAATATGTGTATCAATGGTGTATTAAGAGAGCAAAACAAACATCTATAGGTGAAAGGTTTAACGTATGTAGTGGACATTCCCACTAAATTTCATCCTGATTGGATTTTCTATGTGTTAAGAAGAGTGCATGATCATTCCATTTGGTTAGAAAATCCTCATAAGTTTTCAAAAACAATGATTCATAGACTTAATGGTTTTCAAACACAAGGGTTAGAATGCACATTAAGAACAATTGTGACACATTTGGTTATTGAGCTAACAAAATCCTGATAAGACAATAAAGCTATGACTATACATGATATAGAAGATAGAGAAGTTTAGTTCACTTCTATGGTAATAGGTTCTTAGGTATATCAATCAAGAAGAGTTAATAACGTGCTTGGTGGTGCTATCCATCTCAGTTATCGAATAGAAAAAGATCATTCGGTGTATGACTTATGCAAGATGGTCAGAAGTCAGTTTTTGGCAAACATGGAGAGGATAAAGAAAGACAAAAATAAATCATTCAAGTATGGTGCCCTATTTCTTCTACATTCAAAATTTATTTCCCGATAGAGGAAATGTTGTATGGTCATCGGACAAACCGGTGGTTGTGTAGATAAGTGAATTCATTAAGGAATTGGGTGAAATTTTTTACAATATTATGTGGGGTTATTTCAAATATTTCTAGGCTAAGATATATAAACGTGAAAGAATTTTTGCTAGAATAGTAGCTAAATATAAGGATGATGTATATTTTCTAGTAGATATAAATTCTTGTATTATGATACTGGTTGAACCTAGAACTTATTGGGTTCCACCAATGGGTTATGAACTAGAAGGAGATTTAGTGAGACTTCATGTAGATGAGTTACTCTCATAACCCTTGGATAAACAAGCACACAAATTTGTAACATATGAAGAAGCATTTTCTAAAATCAGTATACAACTAAAGAAATTGGTCATTGAAAGGAAAACTAGAAGGATGATATCTAATCTAAAATATAAATTTGGTAGTGATGAAGTAGGCACATTCAGAACTGTTGATGTTGCATCCAAAGGCCCATTATCGAACATCCCATCCACATATGAAAAAGTGAAGAAAAAGAAGAGTAAGCCCACAGTAAAGGAAATTGAAATCAAGATGGAACCGATAAAGAAGACATACAAGAGAAAGAGAAAATTAATTGATGAGAAAAGTGAATAGAAGGAAATTTTAGGAGATGAAGATGTCCAGACAAAATTAAGCAAGGATGTAAAAGAATTGAAAGAGAGTGGTCAGAAGAAATCCGCAAGTGTTGATTATATTGCTAAAGACATAATGGAGACATGAAGAATGGGAGGAGTTGGAAGAAGATATGAATTCTTCAATGATGAAGACAAGAAGAAGATATAAGAGGATATCATATTTAGCCTACACAAATTTTTTATGACTCCTAGTGAGCTTTACCAAATTTTACCTAAAGATCTTTATGATTTAATCCATGCTAGGTGGAAGACTACATTATCAATGGATGTACAAAGAAATTATGAAGAAAATACTTAGTTAAGTGTGAACTGAGCTGAGTCTTGATGAAGTAAAAGCTATTAGTTGAAGCATATAGACATGAAATTTCAATAAAAAATAGAGAAAAAAATATACTTGTTGGTAAGACATAGATTGTGTATAGTGAAATAGTGGAGATATGGAGGAAAAAGGTTCAAATGTTGAAAGAAGAAGAACAAGAACAAAAGAAAGAAAAATTTGTTGGTGAGAAAAAAAAGGGAAAAGAAAAAGTGATTGAGGATATTAATGAAACATCTACACATGAAGAGATTATAGGTTATGTTATTGTTGATATCCCTATTCAAGTGAAAGACATTTAAGATCAAGATGTTGAGTTAGCACAAACCAGTGGAGAAGAAGTAGAACATGGTCAAATTGGTGAAGATGGGGTAATAATAGAAGACACAAAAGGTAAAGATAATTCTCCCTCATCATCCCCCGTGAATTGTTCAAAAGGATTAATTTCTAAAAAAATAGAAGAAAAATTAGGAAGTTTGAAAGAGGTTGAAGAAGAATATGATGTGAAAAGGAAATTGAGTCTTGGAGAGTCTAGTATAAACAAGAAGAAGAAGAAGATGGTGCAAGTAATAGAAGAAGAGGAAGTAGAAGAAGAAGAATTATTCAAAACATTGATAGACATAACAAAGTTGAAACCTAAGGAATTGATGAAGTACTTAGATCAGTTGACGAATAAATTTGAAAGAGATAAGATGAGATCATAGAAGAAGAAAGCTAGAGTTTTGAGACAAGCCATAGATATCTTAGTTGAGTTGGCTCCTAAAGTTGTATATGATAAAGATGATTCTTTTATAGATCAAATGGACACCTTGATTAAGGTTATTTTAGATCAAGGCCCAGATTTGCAGTCTATAGAATTAAAGATGGTGGAAGATAAATTAGAGAATAAGATGATAAGTAAACTAATTAAAGGAGAAGATCACTGAGGATAAGAGAAAATTAATAGAATTGGTGAAAGAAGTTAAAGCTACATTGCTTAAGGCAGGACAAATTTTCACTAAAGTATCTAATCATTCATAGTTTGTAAAATATTTGAAGGAGAAGAGAGTTGAAGTCCTAAAGGAGCTAGAGAGCTTAACTGGTCAGCTTGATCCCATTTCAAGCTTAGTTATTGATTTCAGTAGTCAAGTGAAGTAGTTATCTCAAAAGGTGAAGTAGATTTAGCAGGAACAAGACAATAGGTTTGTTAGTATACTTGAGCTTCAATCGTCTTTATCCCTTACAATGGAGGTGATGCAACAACATGAGGAAAAGGTAGAAGGGATACTTTTGTTATCAGACATGAGCACTTTAGAAAGTATGAGAAAGCTAGTTTCAAGTTTATTTGAGAAAATTATTTCTTTGGGCCACATGAAGAAGAGATGGGAGACATCCTTAGAGTTAGAAAAGATAAACTTCAAGGTAATCTTTGACAGGATGTAAGTGAACCTTTGGAATTTTTTCAAAGGGGGAGAATATGTCAGGGTACATAAGGTTTTTTCCATCAATGCCAAAGGGGGGTTTTGTTGGCATTGTGATGAGATCAAGTGTTGACATGGTGATGTATATTGGTTGCAGTCATATGAAGGAATTGGTTTGGTTGTCATTGATGACTTTTTTCTTTTGTCAATTGGAGGTGTACCATCTTTGAGGCAACTGTTATAGGTATTTAATGCAATTCACTCTTTCTAGTTGTAGCTTTGACAACAAACTTTCTATGTACCTCCTTAAAATGTCATCTTTGGCTATATTTTGGTTTTCATTTTTTTTCAAAATGTGCTTTGTTAGTATGATAAAAGTGTTTTTTTCCAATCTTTTTTTCAGAGATGTGATGCATATGAAGATTGAGATAAATTTTTTCTTTATTTTGATCAAGATTTTACTTCACACACTTTTCACTATTTATCATAGTTATAGGGATTGAAAAAATTGATTCATCACAAAGCTAAAAAAATCATAAATTTGGAACATTCAAAAAAGTCGATAAGTTTTCTGTAGGAATTGGAAAGCCCTTTGGACTTAATTGGACATATCCAGTCAATTCAAAAATAATGGAATAGGAAAAATTAGAATCTAATATGACCAGGGTTGGCAACTATATAGTTACAAGTGCCAGTGCCAAATAACAACAACATATACTATCATGAAGATAAAACATATAAATATTACCATAGATACTCACATGGCTTTGTTTGTTATTATATTGCACATTGAGATATGGAATGTATTTTCAGCAGGTGGTTGTGGATGAAGAACTGCATAGTCAACTCTCTCAACATTCTCCCTATGTGCTTTTTGATAGTTATACTTATGTGTATAATGCATAATAATATTGACTAGTGATATATTATTTTTCTTAATAAATTCCACATAATTTGGTGATCTTTTTGTTAGTTTCCATCTTCCTATTTTGCACCTAATTGTTAATTACTTATGTTACAAATAGCTCCATTAGAGTATGTTTCTAAACCATGGTGCATGCATTAATGTTCTTCTTAATGCACAAATGTTTTGAAATGATTTATTCTTCTTGAGGTTTGACCTCAATGAGGTTTTCTATTTTTTATGGAGGAGAGGGCATTATTAGCATTGTGCAACCAAGAAAACTCTAGGCAATTTATGATAATGTTATTTATTAAGCTAAAAACAAATAGTTACAAATATTTTTGCATTTATTTCCTTATTTTTCAGGGTATAAGATTCCATAAGGGTCTAATGTATTATCTGTAGGTTGGAGGTACAAATGATGTGGGAAGCACAATGTTGTAGAAAATTTTGGATTCAACCCTTTAACTAGAGCCACAAGAGGATGAGGAAGATAGTCACAGGTATTCTTATATAAAAATATTATACTTATGTCATTTATATAAAGAGGTTGAATTCATCACTTTTATACCTAGATTCACTACTTGTCAAACATTTTAAGATGCATGAGATAATATTTTGTTTTAAATGTATAGTGGTATCTCCACAAGGATGTCAAATGATACCTTCAAAACTGGAAAAGTAGGCTACCTATTACAATGACTGATATTTTTTGTTTAGTGTATCAATAGAAAACATTGTAGAATGTTTTAATGAATTAAACATTTGAATTTTTAGGCCCTTGGGAAATCCATCTTGCAACCTTGAATAAGGCAACTTGTGGAACACTTCAGCATGTGAACCTTATCATTAAGATCATTCCTATTCAATTCCTTTGACACATTAGAGAGACAAATATGCTTTGTAGATTCCTTACCAAATCCTAGGACCTAAAATTCCATATACCATATGAAGGTACATTGAAATTAAAAGTTCCCTCATTTTGACATTTTTAGATCTGATTAATGCATTAAGATTCAATGAGTTAGCGATTCACTATAGATAAAGTTGGCTACTGATTCAATCTTTGTTCAGTCTCTCAGTTTTGACAACCAAAATTATTTATCTTTTGAAGTGCATATTAATCCTATTAATAAAAATATTTTTAGTTGATCATATATTATTAAGATAGGTTTCATGATGGGTAGCCATAACTATAAAGCTCCAAGTTCATTTGGAACTAATTTCATAGGTGAGACATATTTCATTCGTAAGTATATCCTATTAACTATTGAGCTTATGATTAGGTATAATAAATCATGATGTGATTATCCTTTTTCATTTCTTACTATGAGTTTGAATTGTTTGCACCAGGTAATTCATTGCAATCTAGTAATATGAGTTCGACTACAATTATTGTTTTTTATTACTGTAACAACAGGTTTTGAAGGAGCCCCGAAACCCTTTAACAAAGTGTTGAAATGAAAAGAAACAAGGAACAGAAAGACAACAGACTATCCCAAAAAATGATAATTCCCAGCAGGGACACTTCCCAGATTTACAATAAGCACAACCTCAAAAAGAACAAAAAAGATAAAAGCGAGCTACCCCCAATAGGATAGGGCTCCCATTGTAAAAGATAAAAAAATACAATCACTTGAAACTCGCTTAAGAGAATGGAGGCAATGCTTGTGATTTGTAACCCATAATGTGTGTGAATTTAGGAGGAAGTGAAAAGTAATAATTACTTGGCGCATCACCTTCAAGGCTATCATTATGAGGGGTGATATTTAAAATGTGTCCGTAGATTTGTACTTTTTTTAATTCCACATCACCTTCAGCTTGCTCAAAGGTTATATTACATCATTTTGTGTACTCATTAGTAACAAATCTTATCACCCCTTCATTTTTCCTTATTCTATCACAATTAATATGATAATTTATCTCACCATTAATTTTAGCAGCACCATACCATTTTAAAGTTCTTTCACTTCTAACCCCAAGATTGGCGAGCCCATCAGCAACCTGATTTATCTCACGAAAATTATGAGAGACATGGAAAGACTTAAAGGATTGGGGAATATTTTTAATTTTAGCAATTATATGCTCTATAGTCCAGGAGGGGGGGGGGTGATTCCTTTGATGTTGTTGACTATGTTAAGAGAGTCTCCTTCCAACCAAACATTTTTACACCCTAATTCTTCCACCAACATGATAACATTAAGAGCTACCATCGCCTTGACCCTATGATTTGATTTCAGCCCCAAGGGAGTCACTATAGCTCCCACACAATTTCCATTCCAATCTTTGATAACACCTCAACTCCCAGAGGTTCTCAAGTTTCCTTTAGAAGCACCATCAAAGTTAGCTTTGATCCACCCATTGGGAGGGGCAGACCAAACCGAATTGGCTCTAGAGATATTAGGTTGAAGATTAGAAGAATGGAAGTTCCAATTTCTGATATCATCTTCAGACAAACTATCCTTGAGCTTCTTCTTACAATTGAGAATAGCATTGATAAAGTTTTCTTCTAGCCCTCTGCATATGTTATTTCGAATGATCTCAGGTTTAGCAAATTTCTCCCTAAATATTTTGTTGTTTCTTTCCTTCCATATACTCCAGCAAAGGTGAGGAGGGATAAGTTTCCAAAACTCTCTAGCCAACTCATTAGAAAAAGGGCAGCTCCATTGAGTAAAAAATTTTGACCAAGAGTTAGGAAAAAGCCAGCACAAATTTCACTTTTTGAAAATTAGATCCCACACCCTATGGGTGTAGTTACAATGCAGCACAAGATGGTGACAAGATTCAACATCTTCCATACGGAGAAAACATCTATTAACCAAAAGAAATCCCCTTTTAGACAAATTATAAAGAGCTAGGGGCTTATTCTGAACAAGGATCCAAAAGAAAAAAATGATTTTGGGGGTTAAGAACTTATACCAAACATTTGCACACATAGGTTTGACTTCCCTTGAAAAAAATAGAGAGAAAGCAGAGGCAACTGAGAATTCTACATTAGATGTAGTGGCCCATATAATTTTGTCTTGAAAGTTGTCCCTAATAAACCAAGACTGAAGTTCATTCATAAGAGGGTGGAAGCTTCTATCTCTAAAACCAATGTCCTTCCATTTATTATCTTGCTAGTATTCAGAAACCTTTAATCCAAAGCAAGCTTTGGCTTGATTGATTGCTTCCTTCCACTCTTGTTTATTAGCTAGAGGCTCTTTTTGGATCCAAGGATCATCCCAAAAATTAATTTTTACCCCATCCCTTAGTTTCCATCTTCTCCCCTCAAGAATGATATCTTTTGAAGAATTAATACTATTCCAGATATAAGAGTCATTGACTTTGTCCTCATTTTTTATGTAGTCCTCCAAATTTTTGAAATCAAAAAGATAATTATTTCTTATAATTTCATTCCATTGCTTTCTGTCCTGATAAATTCTCCAAATTTTCTTAGCCAGGAGGGCTTTATTAACAAGTTTAATTGGTCTTAGCCCAAGACTACAATTATTGTTATGTTGATTCCTGTAGTTGTATTAATTATGATGATTTCTTGTTTGGGGGTTTATCATTTATGTCTTGATGCAGAAAATAAATGCTACTGGGAAAATTGAAATGGACAAACCTTTTGGTGTAGCATGCCCACTAAACTTTCATCTCATTTAATATTTGTTTAAGAATTTAGTTTTAAGTACAAAACTAGTACAACTATAACTTGTACATGCGAGCCATTTTAACTAGCTTGGAATCCAAATAAGAACATGGTACAAGTGTTCCAAACCTTAAAAGTGAAAGAATGTTTTCTTACATGGAGCTATAAAAAGCTACAAATAGACCTTTTTTTTCAATGCTTATGCTTCAGTTTTATGTTATTCCTAGAAGACCAAAGGTTCAATAAGTTTTTGAGCTTCAATTCATTGGCACACTTTTATGTCATCTATCTCTGGATGCCTTTTGTTCAACACCTCTTTATTAGCTTCATTTAAGAAATTTTCTATCCTCTTGTCCTAGTGAATAAAATCCTCATGTAATAGGTATGATGAGGAGATTCCCTTGCATGAGCACAATCCATGTTTCATTCAATAATAATTGTCTTATCAATATTTACCCTGCACATTTTTAACTCAAACCTCTTCATCCATGTTTTGCTACTTCAAATCAGTGTTTGGATATCTTTATATTTAATGATGTTGAGGAAAAAAAATTCTTCTTAAGTAACTGCAAGCTATTTGACTCCATTTTCCCTTGTTCCAGAAACAATCCACCCATTGATGTACTTGGGCCTTTACCTATTGGGCTCTATGTCCCTTCTTGTCATTGTAGACATGTTTCATATCCCTATTTTTCCATTGGGACTGCATTTTTATTTCCTTTCCAATCATTAGGTTTTCTCAATGTAGTGGAAATGCATCCTGAATAGAAAGGACATTACAAATGGTTGCAAATGGACATTCTAAATAGTTACAGAGGCCTTCCTCCAATGACAAAGAAATCAAGAATATTGGATTTGATCAATAACAGGTTAAAATGCATTTCATACGTCTTATTTGTTGATTCATGTCATTGTTCTAATTCTCTTTTCCTATACAAAAGTAAAGGGTGAAGCATCATTCTTTTGAAAAAAAATCATCAATTAATACTAATGTCACACTTTCATTGCATCACATTTAGAGTGTAATCAAAGAAGAGATTTACATCTATATCAACTAAGAAAAAAAAAGTTCAGCAATTAATACTAAATTCATTGAGCATTTCTTAGAATGTCTCAACAATAGCCCAATTTTATCACTCTTTTCTTTTGTATAAGGTTGGAAAATTAGAATAGAAAAATAAAAAATAAATTACAATTATAATGCATTCTAATGCCGCTGAAAGATTTAAAGGTAAACCTAACAAGCTTGAAGAAAAATAGTAAATGATTTATTCATTCATTATTTTCAAAATTGAGGAACACGTCAACTAATTCAACATACTAATTTTAAGTGTGTAGGTTTCATAATAGTACACTGCTATAGGGAAGACAATCAACTAATGAACTAGCTAGTTAATGTGGGTTGTGTGTTACAAGAACACTCAAAATCCTTTTCTCACAATAAAATTCTCCAAAACTCAAAAGACTATGTGATTTTGAAACAAGAACAAAAGGAGGCAAATGTATTCTAAATCAAGGGAAAGTGGAAGCTCAAGACCATGAAGAACATATTTTTTTAACTGTTTAATTTCTTTGCTATATTTTTTTAATGTTTAAATCATATTGTTTTGTTTTGTTCTTTCCATTACATACTTCTTTCTTAAGCCCCAACATAGAGTTAAAGTTGTCACCTAAAGCAAGAAGGTTGATACAATCAACAAAGGTCATGTATAGTAAATATGAATCATTGTACTTAGATAAACCAAATAGACATGTAGAGATATATGTGGACAATGCTATCATCAAATGTTGATATCAAATTGTCATCAAGAAAGATGATGGACTATAGAAAATTTTTCATCCACGTAATTTTTTTATAATTAGAATTCGCCTCTTTCACTCAGGAGTTTTGTTAAATCAGCCAATGTAAATGCATCAGAGAAAAGGCGGATTTGAAGAAAACTCAGTCCATAAGGATTGAGTTTTAAATTACTTCAGATTTGATACATGTGAATAACTAGCCCGTGACTTCTTGTGATTGAAATTGCATATTTTTTTGCGTCATAGATAAGGAAATTCTCCATAAGAGTCACTCTATTTTTTTTAGATAGAGCATTTTCTTGTAATTTTTTGCCGTCCTCAACGGTATAAACTTTAAACTTGGTTCAATATCCATTCTCAATTGAGCTTGGCTCTTTTTATGGACCAATTTTTTTTAAATCTCATAAACTTATTGTATCTTATTTTATATATAATATTTTTTATTTAACTATCATCATTATTTTCTATTTTTATGAAACATGCAAAGATCTTTGTTCTAAGAATATGGAAAATAAAAAAATACTGAAAAATATAACTGCCCTTTATTATGATGTTCATAATTCAACAAAAAACAATTATTCTAAATTTATACAAAAATATTATGCTAAATAGAAACATCTATTTTAACAACTAGAACTAATATTAATAATAACAAAGTTAAAAAATGGAGGTTTTCTTGACTAGCAAAAAATTGCAGAAACCCAAGCAGACAGGATGAAAAAATCATTCATGATGCCCTAACATTGGTAGAGACAATTCACCCTTTAAATATGTAATGCAAGATCCTATCGAAGATGTCATTCAGGAGAATATGCTAACTATCGATATTTCTAAGGAGATAAAAGAAGATATCAATGCCCTAATAATACTTGGGATCATCTGCTGATTTATAGGTGCGATATCAAATAGAAAAAATATTCTAAAATGGATCGAGAACTCATGGAAAAACCCACATATTACAAAATTTTTACCAAGGTTTTTTTTTCTTGTAATTTTTGCCACGGAGGAGGAACGTGAAAAGGTCTTGCAAGGTATATTATGGACAATGGATTCAAAACCCTTATATATTCAGAAATAGAATAGAAACTTCAACCCCCTTACCACAAATCCACATGATAAATGTGTCTAGATTTATCTCAATGGTCTTCTAATGGAGTATTGAATTTAAGAGGCATTGGAAAATATTGGAAGGTCCCTTGGAACGTTGGTTGATATTAATGAAGATATTGTGAATGAAGACTAATATATTTATGAAAAGTTAAAAATTGCTACCATTAGAAAAATTCCTAAGAAGATCAAATTATAAACCATGGGCATGGATTGGATATAGATAATTAAGGTTAAAGAGGAGAAGTTATTTTTCCTATGATGTGGCAAGAGAAACCATTCAACAATTGATTGTAAAGTGCCACAATAAAAGGGGATATTTGGTTACCTAAAACCCTAGCTACTGACAAATCCAAATAGAAAATTTTTTAGGGCAAGATGGTGTTATAGGAAAATAAAAACCCACCCTTAGTCATAGGAATGATTCCCTTAAGATGATTGAGAATACCAGACATGATACTACAAAAGAGAGAGATCAATCTAAGTAAGGGAACTTGGCCGAATGTAGACATGAAGATAACTTAGAAAGTTTGTCTAAGGAAGAATGTGAGTCAGAGGAGGGTATTGGTGAGGATGATTTGGGGTTAACTGACATCATATGTATTAGCTAGATTTCTTAAGATTCTCTTGGCAGAGGCAAAAGTAGAAAAGATAGGAAATCTAATAAGAGAAAAAGGAAGTTGAGGTTACCGAAAAAGGATTTTTTAGTGTGGCCAAATTCTTTAAAATGAAGAGTACCAAGGGATAATGTGGCTCCCTTAGAAAGAAATTAAGATCACCACTTAGAATGTCATGGTTCTAGAAGCTCCCGACAAATGCAGGATGGTGAAGCACCATCTTGACAAATTACCAAGCAATATCATACTTTTTCAAGAAACCAAATGCAATGAGACATGAAAATTAATTTGTAAGGTATTGCAAAGGTTGGATGGGTGTTTTCCAAGTGGTAGATGGATGTGCTAGTGGATTGGGTATTCTTTGGAAACCTATTTCCATGGTGGTTACCTTAATCAACAAAAGAAAAAATTGGATGTCTTTCAAAATATAGAGCATATTCACTTCATTAGAATTTGATCTAGGAATATCTATGGTCTAACATAGACTCTAGATAAGATGTTGGTCTGGGAAGAGCTTAGTCAAGACATATCACCCACCAACAATGGGAAGTTTATTATTGGTGGCCACTTCAATTCTATCCTAGATTTGTTTAAAAAAAGTGGAGGCATAAACACATGATTAGTAGAGACATGTTGGATTTTAGAAATTCCATTTAGTTGATTAATGTTGTGGACTACAAGAAAACATCAGGTTGGTACACATGGACCAATATAAGATCAAGTTACAAAAACATTGTAGAGAGATTCAATCGTTACCTATGTGGGCCCAAGTGGGCAATGGACAACATCCTCTGACTGCTTCCACTCTTCCATATGGTGTATCCTACCATTTTTTAGTACAATTAAAATTGGGTTCAGAATGTTGTTGGGACAATGAATATTTCAAATTTTAGAGCATGCAATGGGGAGATAAATCACTACTAAAATAATTAGAGGAATGGTGGAACAAAGGCACCTTCAAAGGTAAAATTAGTTATTGTTTTACCAAGAAACTCACTTACATTAAGAATAAGCTCAGAGTTTGGAACAAGGAATTTCTCAAAAATATTTTTAAGGAAAATGATGGGATCAAGTTAGAATTGGACAAGCTAACATTATGGATTGTTTAAGAGATAAGGAGTTGAAGGTAGAACTATTCAAAATTTTAGCGAGGGAGGAAATATATTGGAAAGAAAAGGCCAAAGAGCTATGGATCAAGGAGGGTGACAATAATACCAATTTTTTTCATGCAACACTCAAAGATAGGAGATCCCAAAATTAGACAAATTAAATCTTAGACATTGATATCAATGTTTATAAAGATAGAGATGACATTAGGAATTTGATGCTTGAGTTCTACAAGAGACTGTTGAATTCTGGAGGTAATGGTGATGCTCATTGTATGGAGGGAATTCTTGAGATGATTGAAAATTTAGTCAATGAAGATGACACAAAGATGTTGTTAGAGCCTCTTACTGAGGAGGAGATCAAGAATGTTGTTTTTGGATTATACCCAAACAAGGTGCTTGGCCTAGACAACTTCCCTACAAGTTTCTATCAGAAATATTGGGGCTTCTTCAAAAAATATATCTAGAAGTTGATTGAAGAAATTAGATGTAAGGGGAAAATGTAAAGGAGATTAACAATACTATGCTTGCAATCATCCCCAAGAAAGAAGAGTACATGTCACTAGAGGACTTTTGGCCCATTTCTCTATGTAACACAATCTACAAAATTCTAACTAAGGCACTAACAAAAATGTTAAAGAAGGTGATGCACAAACTTATATCTATGGAACAAAATGGTTTAACACCTGGATGGGAAATAAAAAACAACACCATACTCATGGCTGAAACTATTCACTCCATGGCTTCAGATAAAAAGGTCGGTATGTTGATCAAGCTAGACACCAATAAAGAATATGATAAAGTATAATGGGATTTCTTAATCAGTGCTTTGGAGAAATTTGGCTTTGATAAAAATTGGATTAAAATCATAGAGGTATGCATTGGAATGCCTCACTTTTCTATGGTGGTGAAAGGAGCAATTTTTAGTTTCTTTAAGAGCATCAATGGGATCACATAAGGTGACCCTATATGACCTTTCTTATTTATCATAATGATTGAATCTTTAAGTAGATACATATACAAACTCAAAAACAAAGGGATGTGGAAAGACATATTGATCTATGAAGATTTGAGTCCGGTCACGCATTCATATTTGTTGATGACACTACCTCATTCAATGAAGCCACAATAAGGGAGATGACTATCATCAAAGGAACTTTGGATTCATATTTGTGGATGACACTACTTTGTTCATTGGTGCATCCAAGACTATGATTTGGGAATAATTAATCACAAATTATAGGTATAAAATTGAGGCATGGAAACATAAATGGTTATCTTTGCCTGGAAGAATTATCCTAATAAAATTGGCATTGGATGCTATGCCTATTTATGGCATGCCCTACATCAATCTCTCTACTAAAGCAATTTAGGCACACAAAATCTTTTGCAAAAAAATTTTGTGGGAAGGTGTGAAGGAAGCCAAGAGAATGCTAGTTTTAATTTGGGACATTGTGTGCAAAACCAAAGAGAATGGGGGTGCCAGTCTTAGGAAAATGGAAGGCCAATATATCGCTTTGGGGGCCAAACTAATTAGAAAAATAGGAAATGGAAAAAGAGAAACATTTTGGGAGATTCATTGGATGATAACAAATGCTTATTTGAATTATTTGAGTTGTAGAGATGGATTCCAGATATGGAGTTGGAATATGGTGATGTCGTAGCAGATCATTTAAGAGAAACACAACTATGTAGTGGGATCTTTGAATAGATTCATGTACATTGTCAGAATATGGCATTAGAGGATTAGGAGAAGCTCAAAGAGATTTTTTCTCATAGAAGGATATCATTGAATGAACAAGAAGATGAAATTATTTGGTGTGTCTCTCATCGGGTGAGTACAATGCCAGATCAAGATACAAAGTTCAAACTATCCAAAGAGGGTCAAAAGATTGGCCCACAAAACTTTGGTGGAACAAGCTAGTGGCCCCCTGAGCTGGAGCATTTCTCTGGATTGTACTTCATCATAGGATTCTAATAGGTGAAATATTGAAAACATATGGATTCCTTGGTAGTATCTTTTTTCTTTGTAAGTAAGCTGAGGATACCACCAAGCACCTTCTTTATGAGTGCCCTTTCGTATATCAGTCTTGGAACTGGCTATGCCAAGAAATGGAATGGGTCTTAGTAAGGAAGAATTGTCTGGTTAAAATTCCTTAATGGTCGGCCAATTTTAAATCAAAAATCACTATTGGGGGTTTTATGGATTATCTCTTTGTCAATGGTACTATGAAAGATCTAGAATGAAAGAAATCGTTAGATTTTTGAAGGAAAATAATTCAATGTGGAAAGTGTAATTGAAAGGATTAAACATGGTATAATTAAACTTGCAAAAACAATATACAACAAGAAAATTGAATTCATCAATGACTAGGACAAAAAGATAGTGGTAAAATGGGAACGATTAATCCCCCAAGACATCAATACACATCCAAGGCATCAAAATGCAAAAATGCAATTTGGGCTACTCCAGAAGAGGGAAGACTAAAACTCAATTTTGATAGTATGACAAAGATCAACTTGGGGGATGTGGGAGGTGGATGCATTCTAAGATATTGTAGTGGGAAGATGTTATTTGGCTAGTATGGGTATATTGGAGAAACCATCGACAATGAGGCCGAAATGAATGCCTTGGAAAGAGGCTTAAAACTATGTGTAGATCAACAAATTGGCATGGTGGATATAGAAGGGGATTAAAAATAATAGTAAATGCAATTAAAAATGGGGCAATCTCAAATTGGAAGATCAAAAGGAAGATCGGGAACACAGTAGAACATCTCAAGAAGATTTTACACTACAACATATCCCACATTTTTCAAGAATCAAACAAAGTTGCTGATATTTTGGCAAATTATGGAATCTCCAAAAAATGCAGAGAGGAGTTGATTGATAACAATTGTTATGGGTTGGATTTATTGAAAATATTAAATGATGATTCTCCCATACTTGAACCTATTGAGTAGACTGTCATTGGTTAAAATACCAAATGTTAAATGATGCCAAGGCAGTCCATTACTGTCATCCACAAAGAGCAACTAACTATGTACATGCTTGCACTTACTCTGGCATTTTCTGGTAGACCTATGGAATTCAACTAATGATTGTTGGATAAGATCATCATGACAATATTTTGAATAATCACATGGTTATTACTGTATAGTCTAAGAGATAACACCACAAGGATGGAAAAAGAACTAAAGTGGTGAGCACCTCTGTGAATTTGCCTTTAGTTTTTAGATTCCCTGAGACGCACAGGATGTGTGCTCTATCATTCAAAGATTTCAAAGGATACTCGATTTAACTAGGAGGTGGTTTTTCATATTGAGCCTCAGGTTGCTAAATTCAATGGTAATATGACACTTGGGCGAGCATAATTATAAGGAGTAGGATATGTTAGTCAGGTCACCATTGCATTATGGTTCCCCACTTTGGTCTAAGCTGATTTTGCAGAAATGAGATAATCCTTACATAATGTAGGATTCAAAAGACAATTGGTTCATATAATAGATATGACAAATATGTGGGGCTTGGGAAGGCACTATCTATGATTGTCAATTCCTTAGCAGATTGAGCCTTATGGCTTGATGTGTATATGTCTTGCCTTGTCTAGGCAATTTGGGTCTAAGATAGATGTAAACCAAGATATTTAATACTGATGTAATTGGAGCTATCTGCTTAGATAACACTTATTTATAAAATAAAATAAAATAACTAATATTAATAATAAATAAAATACACAACAAAAAATTATAAAAATTCCATACCCTATATATAGGAGTAAATTAATCTTATTTCTATAAAGATTAGATTAAATTAAAAAAATATCATTTATTAAAAATTAAATAAAGTTGAATGACTCACAATGAGCCCATTGAGGATCAAGTCTTGCTGAGTGCAAGACTCTGACATCATAAGGGATGAGGCCAGGATCGTGCCCTAGGAGAATTTGGCAACATGGATACCCTTTAGTCCTTGGCTCTAAGCCGAAGAGGTTTCAGGCACATGTGGGGCCATATCAAGTTCCCAAATCATCTTCGTAGTGGCCTTCATTGGTTGGTAGCTTGCAAGCATCAGCCAAGTCTAAACCCTCCATGAAAATGAGAACATACTTCCACATAAAATAACCCCAAAAAGCTAAAAAAGCAGCATGATAGACCATTTCTGCACAATAACTTCAATTTCCCAGTGTCTTCAAATTACCAGCCTAAATTTAGAGACCATTTCTATATAGTAACTTCAATTACCAGCCAAAATATAGAGTTCAATTTCAATGGACAAGTGACAAGGAAAAAAATAAACGACTACTTTACAATCTTTAAATATCGTTTCATAAGTGAGATTGAGATGATGCGTTTTGGGTGAAATGTGAAATTGCAATTGAGATTGAGATGATGTAGATTGAGATTGAGCCCTAGCAGAGGGCTAGGGCTCACTCCTAGTTGAAAAAGCTCTGATTATTTCAAATGCAGTAAGATGAGTAAGATAGGGTCACCTTGCAGGAGATTGCTCCTCTCCGCATTTCTGTCTATTCTGCACTATCCATAACCACTTCGCTTCTTGAGGTTTCTAATTTTCTTTGTTGTACGTAATATTTCTACACATATCCCCCAAAATTTGAAAAGTACAATCCAATTGAAAAAATTTCTATGATACATGATGTAGAAATCTTGGTCACTAGCATAGGGCTCTATACTTCTAATGAATGTTGAAGCTCTAGTTATTTTTCCCACCTCTGAAGCATAGGGCTCTACCCTCTTTCTTTGTTCTTCCATTCCTTTCAAATGCAATAAGACAAGGAGGAGAATACATTGTGGGCAAGACAGGGTTACCCTGCAGTATGAGGGGCATTACGCATGGGTGGATTTATATCACTCCTTCTTCACATTTCTATCTGTTCTCCATAATCCCTATGCTCTTCACTTCTTGAGGTATGGTGACTTCTATGTTTCTAACCAGCTCTATTGTATTCAAATTTTCTAGGCATATTCCCCACAATTTTGAAAAAATAAATTCCATTTCCTTTTTACTATGTTGATTGTATCTATAAAATATTTGTATGAATGCTAGAAGATTTCATAAAGAATGTTATATACAAATATTTACAATTTTGTTCTTTATAGTTTGCACTGTTAAGATTTGCATGGTACTGCTATCACTACTTGTATATATTCTATGAAAAAAAGTTCTCTCTCCCACAATGAGATTGTGTTAGAGTTGTATCTCATATAATGAAAGCTTACATGTAATTTAACGTCTTTGGATAGTTTGTTTTTGTTTGGCATTATAGAATGAGAGGGTCTAAGGGTTTTCGAGATCATAGTTTCATTGATATATTTTATTTAAGATAACATCTCCTATATCTTTGTAGCTTCTAGTATTTTATTTTGAGGACATTTTAAGGAGTCATAAGAGCTTGAAATAGGAACTGCCAAAAATAATAATTATGACCCAAAATCCAAAAAATAGTTCAAAGTAGCAAAACTGACCTGGCCGGTACCTATCAGTTAGATAACTGTTACATGATCTTCCCCATCTTCAAAAATTTTGAACCTCCTTGTTTGGAAGAACAAGACTACGTTGCCACCAGTATGAGGGTATAGGCCTTTCAGTAGGCCTATCATCAAGGTATTCTCTAAGTATTCCTTGGCACAAGCTGAGCCATTGCTAAAGCTTCTGACCCAAGTTCAGGAGTGCAGTGTCATTTCCAATGTTCAATTGGGCAGGCAAAACTAGATAAAGTCTCCAATACAGAGGGCACAAACTAACCTCTACTACTATCACCAATAGATCAATCATACTTAATATCATAGGTCTCAGACAGAGTTATGCACCACTTTTGACCAAAATCTTAATCACATTCTTGGAAGATCTTCCATGATCATGCTCCCATAACTCACTCTCCCCTTCTATCCAATGGGACTAAAGACTACATTCTTCTAAAACTTCATCATCTATCTCTTGAGGTGTCTCTGTGATCTTTTTTGTTGAATCTTGTTCTAGCTCTACACCAATTTTTTATTATTCCTGAATGGGACTAAAGACTACATTCTTCTAAAACTTCATCATCTATCTCTTGAGGTGTATCTGTGATCTTGTTTGTTGAATCTTGTTCCAGCTCTGCACTAATTTTTTATTTTTCCTGATTCTTCAAATTATGTGTCTCTTCTACTCCCTTGCCTTTTGCTCCTTTTTTGGCTGATCTAGAATTTCATTTTTTTCTTCAAACTCTCAAATCTGGCTTCTGCTAAAAGAGAAAGCTCCCACTTCCAACACTCCTTCCTCTTTTCCTTCTTTCATGTTGTACCTCATAAATGATCTAATTATGATGGATAACTTTCCGCTCCTATTGCTAGGGTCTTCTTAATAGAAAATGACACACATCCCTGGCACTAAATCACATAGCACTTCATCCATAAGGATCAATTTTGAAAACAACTAAATAAGATCTATGCATAATTATGGTCCTTCAACCCCATCCTATCAGGGTTGGATATTTGGAATACAAGCTAGCTGTAATTCACTAACTGATCTAGAATTTCATTATTTTCTTCAAACTCAAATATGGCTTTTGCTAAAAGAGAAAGCTCCCACTTCCAACACTCCTTCCTCTTTTCCTTCTTTCATGTTGTACCTCAAAAGTGCTCTAATTATGATGGATGACTTTTTGCTCCTATTGCTAGGGTCTTTTTAATAGCAAATGACACACATCCCTGGCACCAAATCACATAGCACTTCATCCACAAGGATCAATTTTGAAAGCAACTAGACAAGATCTATGCATAATTATGGTCCTTCAACCCCATCCTATCAAGGTTGGATATTTGGAATACAAGCTAGTTGCAATTCACTAACTAATCTAGAATTTCATTATTTTCTTCAAGCTCAAATTTGGCTTCTGCTAAAAGAGAAAGCTCCCACTTCCAACGCTCCTTCCTCTTTTCCTTCTTTCATGTTGTACCTCAAAAGTGCTCTAATTATGATGGATAACTTTTTGCTCCTATTGCTAGGGTCTTTTTAATAGCAAATGACACACATCCCTAGCACCAAATCACATAGCACTTCATCCACAAGGATCAATTTTGAAAGCAACTAGACAAGATCTATGCATAATTATGGTCCTTCAACCCCATCCTATCAGGGTTGGATATTTGGAATACAAGCTAGCTGCAATTCACTAACCATTGTTGTACTTACCAATTGTGGGAAGATCCTCCATCTATGATCACCCTATACACCTTGTCATTAGACTTGCATTTTGTTGAAAGACACTCTTTCTCCTCCAATCAGCTTTAGGGGCCTCTTTTTTTCCTAGATATTGAGGTTCTTTGTGACATTAAATTCTCTCCCTCTTTGCTTCAACCTCCTTATTCAGATTTTTTTATTCTTTTTGGGCTACCATCACCTTTCTGGGGTTTTGATGATAGTCTTGGCAAACTGAAACATCTCAAGTTCTTTCAATCTCCAAAAGGTTGATGTCCTCATCTTCTACCTCCAAAGCCCCCCCTTTCTTTGAAGCTAGCCTTCTAAGTTTAGCCTTCTAGCTCTTCACTCATGTAAAGTTCTGAACATTTTTATTTCCCTTTATTTGGATTGTTATAACAATATCCATTTGATTAAAATAAGGTTATAGCAACACCCAATTGATTCCTCCTGAATATATGAGGATAAAATTAGAGGAGAAAAACCATTAGAAATCATTAAAAATATACAGAGAAATATATGTAATGAGTATTTGTCATCCTGAATCCTTCTCTAAGTTTTCAATGTGATGGCTCAGACTTGTTGGATGAGAAGAGCTCTGGCTAGGAACACTAGTACAACTCTTGCAGTGATTTGGGTTTCTCTAATGCAAGATGTAATTCGACAACATGTAGAAAGAGTATCTGTGTAGGGGTGATTCTCCCATGAATACATTTGTAATGTAAACAGCTAAAACATTTGGTCTGAACTAGCAGACCAAAGTCTAACATTTGGTTTGCATAAACAAATATCCAAGTGCTTTCATTTGGTCTACTAGTTTAGAATACTTTCCATATATGAAAACTAAATAATTCTCCCATGACTTTGGTCTGCTAGTTCAGAAGACTTTCCAGCTACAACAACTCAAATGAATGTATCTGATGGAGGTTGGCATCTAGATGGGGCATATGATTATAAGCTTGTTTTCACCCCTATTGAATTAGTCTTACAAAGTACATTTGTTAGAACCATATCAGAGCTTTTGTATCATAAAATATTAAACTTGTAAAATATTTAGATTTGGCATCTGGATGGGGCACAAGGTGTTGCTAACCCAAAAAGGGGCATGGGAACAATGGAGAAAAGTAAAATGTCTTTTCCTGATTTCAGAAGATGCTTAGAAGGCTAGAGACCTAGATCGATTATGCTACCTCTTGCCCTTCTCTATTTTTTTGTATGTTTATCAGTTAGTTGCCACATCTTCTCAGTAATATTCTCTCTATCTTGCTAAGGTTCATATGGAGTGACAAACCTCCAATACCTTCAATTTCTTGAATGTTGTGGCTATCCATTCTCCATTCTATGATATAAGTTTATTTTCTTTCTTACCTTTCTCATTGTCAAGTCATACTCTAATATATTTTCTTCTCTTGTCTTCCCATCATTTGGCCTAGCATGGAACTAAAAGGATTTAGGTTCCCTTATTCAATATCCAATTTACAGTTTCCATTTGTAATTGTAAATAGACTCGCATAAAATATATTAACTTATTATGCTTATTATCAACCAGGCAATGAGCACCAATATTTTACAACCTAACTCTCTAGTAATTGTTTAACCTATGGCTGGAAAAAGCCCTTCCTATTCCTCAAAATTTGACGATTTCCTAAAAATAGTGGCTTGACCATACAGCCAAAGCATGGAGGGCATGCTTCTAAAGTTGTTCCAAAGGAAATATTACAATTTTTCAACAAAACAAATATTAGAAATGTATTGCAAGTGCTTCCAATCAACCATAGCATTATTAAAATAACCCAACCTGTTGCATTCATTCATTCAACTTACACTGTTCCTATTACAATTTCAAGAAGGTAATTTTTTATATCATATTTTGTAAATATGAACTCAGTTATAGATCCTCCTGGTTGTGGAAGGTGTTTGCATTTATATGTTGCTGTATTACATTTAGTTGGGATGGGAATTACTCAGCAGAAAAATATTCAAGGTAAATAGTTCAGCTGCCACTAGTAACTCAGATTCCCAGCACTTTTTATAGGGCCAGCTAGGTACGCCAAATAGCAGAAGCATAATATGAAAAACCCAATACTTATGGCCATAGAAAATTGAATCCAAAATTACTAGTGGGACCTTCAATTCCAATAAAAATTAAACTAGTTGAATACCTTTGTAAACACATTTTATAATTGGATTTTGCATTGTGGTTTTGGAAACACTTTTAACAGATGATATTATTTTACTTACCCTTTACTTTTGTTGTAGGTAGGGGAGAAACAATGAATTCTCAGTGGAAACTGGAGCTAAACGAGAAAGAACCCACAAAACTAAAGGTGCAATTAGTCCAGTTGCAATGCTTTTAAATGCGTGTGTATTAGAATGTTCATATTTTTGCCATATCAAATCTAGTATGAAAATATCAAACACAAAATATTGTCAAACTATCCAGAGTGCTACAACAGTCAACACTTTGTTTCTTGATTACATGATTTGATCAATTAATCACATGATCAGATATAATGAATGCATTACAATGACTGTATATTAAATGGTTTTAGGAGATCACATTTTCTTATAATATGAGTTCTCTATTTTCACTGATAATTATTTCAGAATTGTTTGTCTTCTTTGTATTTTCCCTTCTGATTCTATTGTCCTTGATTTCTATTTGGTATTTCTATTTTCACTTGCATCATAAAATTCATGTGCAGAGATATACAAGATTATTCTTATGGCCAGGCACACTTTTAGATGATTTTAAAACACTCACAATCTATCTTTGTTTGGAAAGAAAGATGCTTTAGGCAGAAAAGCATGTAGGATAGAGAATATGACAAGCCAACCGAAAAACAAGCATAATTGTTTGCCTCTATAGCCATTTATTCATTTCACAGTTTTTTTAATATTTTAAATTGTAGTTATATATAAAGATTCTAATATGCACGGTATTTGTTGATTCGTAGAGATTTTAACCTTCATTGGAGGGGTTTTATTTCTTGAAAATGAGGTGCAAAATGGATTGCTAAGGTATGTCTAAAGAATTTAAGCTTCTTATTTTGGAGGTTTTAGTGTTTATATATATTTGTGTGGCTATTTATTATATAGACAGAGTTAAATATTAGTTTTCATTCTTTATAATCAATTGTTTGTTGGAGTATGTTTTTATTGTCCTATAAGAAAGATTCAGTGTTACAGGAATAGTGTATTTTTCCCCTTGGTTGAGTCAAAGAAAAGCAACATAGTGGGAATAACAGGGCTTTAGGGATGCAAGATTACTCATCATTTGTAATCCCATGAGTCATTATGTTGCAAGGTTTTAAATTTTAAATTACAGAGCAGCATTATATATATATATATATATATATATATATATATATATATATATATATATATATATATATATATATATATATATATATATATTCTAAAATCAAAATCTTCCTTGTTTCATTTGGAACCTTGTCAATTGTTTGTTGTAGTATGTTTTTTCTACTTTATGGATAAGACTATCATCCTAGTAGTTTTCTTTGTAAATGGTTTGGTAAGTCATGTGAAATTGATTTGGAAGCAATGTGAACTATCTTTGGGCATTGTGTTTTTAAATATAATGCTAGAGAATTGAATTTGATGAAAATGATTTGAAAACAATTTCTAAGAAGTGTATGCATAATACCTAAAACCTAGATTAGCTAGAATTTGTTTGAAAAAAGTGCAACCTTATAGGACAAAACTTTGAAAAGTGCTCACACTTGGCTGATGAGAAGAGCTCTGGTTGGGAACCTTACTACAGCTCTTGCGGTGATTTAGGTTTCTTTGCTCAGAAGTGATTCTCCCATGCTTTCTTGATTTGCCCATGATATCAATTGTTATCCTGAAAAGATGAATTCTCAAGTGGAAAAGGACCTCCAATGGAGAGCTCAAACTTCAAAAAAATGAAAATCCTGATCAAACTTATTTGTCACATTAGAAATGTCTCTTCTTTAATAAGTTTTTATGTTCCCACTGAAGATATGGAACAATGTTAAGAAAAACTTGGTTCATATCATTAAAATATGGAATCTTTAACATAGCTAAGAATATTTACTTTTCAAAATGCCATTTCCAAGATGCTCAGGACTTGTAGCAGCTATTGGTAAAGAGGCAAGACATCTTTAGCTTCTTCCTCTTCAATAATGGTGTTTTCACTTGTAGAGAATTCTGTGCAAATGAACAAGCAAAATCCTCCTCTTGCTGATTGCTAGAAAATGCTTCAATCTTCCTTGTAGTTTCAACAGACTGACTTGCAAATGTTAGAGAGGAATGAACTGACTAGTTCTTTTGAAATGTTATCTTTAGAAAATATGTGTGGAAATTCCTTCTTCTCAGGTGAATTTCACAGAGAATGGTCCATCAACAGACAAACTATGTTCAACCAACCAAATTATAACACTACGCCTATCCCTGATTCCTCCTCTCTTCTAAATTATGACTTTTAACCAAGGTCAGAAAATGATATCAACAAACCCCAACTCAAAAAATCATAAAACCGAAACCCAAATCATGAAAAAAATTGATAAGGAAACAAACACTTAGATGTGATGATTGCATTCTCTGATGGTTTCTTTATGCTATTTTAGTGACTACCTTCTTATGTATTTGCAACTGGGTTGTTAGTTTTACATATTATTTTATATGTTTCAAAGCAAGGGACAAATGGATAGTCTTAAAAATGGTAACAAAGTTGAAGTTTCCTACAATGAAGGAGGTTTTAGTGGAGTCTGGTTTTTAGCAACCATAGTGTGGAAGGTTGGAGAAAATTTTGTTGTTGAATTCAAGGATTTGATGACTGATGATAAGAAACAAAAATTGAGTGAGATGATTAAGGCTCGTCAAATTAGATTTCAATAGACAATATTTTGAGCTTCAAGAAAAAACTAATGGACATGACTGAGATGGGTGGGTGGGCAGGAGTTATAAATTGTGTCTTACCATATAATAATTATGTTGTTTATTTCTTGTAGATTGAGGAAAAATCAGAGTACCATGGCAGTAGAGGGAGTCAATGGCAAATGGCTTCAGCCTTTAGAGGTATGAAAATTTCTCTTTCCATTGTTAGGTTCAAAAAAGTTTTCATTTGACCGATTTGCAAGACTTCATTTAGCTTGTTTGGATGTTCTTCCTCCTAGTTTGGAATTTTTGTAAAGAAGTAAAACTCAATTTTTTATGTTCATAGATTCAGACATACTTAATTATTCACGAGTGTACTACCCTAGAATCTATTAATTATGTTGATTGTCATATAAGAGGGAGGTATTTTCAAAACCTTTTAATGGTTTTTCATGTGTCATACATTATCATAATCAACCAATGCCATATTACAATCAGAGGAGAATGGTTTTCATTTCAAAAAATACAAGTGTGTATCATAGAAAGTTTGGTTGTATAAGACAAACCTCCCATCTCATAAGATGTGAATGTTTTGACAACTGCAGAGATCCTTGTAACTATTTATTCATTTATTTGATTGATAAAAAGAAAAATAACAATATAATTGGAACTTCAATTTTTATATAAGATTTTTCAAGAAATAGCAAAAGGAAGTTTTTCTAGTATTGAAGTTGTATGCATTGGAGTGATAAGATTAATGTGTTTTATAAATCAAAATAAGGTGTTACATGGATCTTTTTCTATGTTTATATGGCATTGCAAAAGGTGCATTGTTGGTGGAAATTGTCACCTTCAAATTCGATAGTGTTTTATTATATGTCACTAAATATTTGTATTCTCTGAATAATTCACATTATATTTGAAAAAAGATTTTAGAGACCCGCATGCTTGTATTATCAAAAAATATAATGAGCTATAACATTGAAGAAGTTTAACAAAGAGATCTATTGGAGGTTGGAGGCATTGAATCTTGGAGGAATATTATCATCTTAAGCTTGTATAGCTAGATATAAAAAACAACACCAATTGAAGCATCAATGTCATGCAATTAATTTTGATGTGCAGTCACCCTAATGACTAAATCACTTAAAGAATTCACATAATATTTCACTCAAACCTTTCATGTTTCTTTCTCTTTTACAAAATGAAGCAGGGGCAAACAAAATTTGGGCAGGAGAGGGCAGACGAACGAACTTTCCTTAGGATTCATACAAATTATAGAATTAGGAACTGGTATTGCAGTGTTGTGTCCAAAAGACATGAGGTTTTTAGTTTTCCATCCCCTATCTCTCTTTTATGTAAAAATGCTCCTTGTTTTGATTTGCAGTTCTATTCGATATTCTTGGTTCATGGTTAAAGTGCTTAATAGGGAACTAGTTGTAATCAATCAGGTATGTCTCATGTCTCCAGACAACTTCTTTTGAGAATTTAGGCATTGTGTATGACCTGTTATCATTTTGTTCTTTATGAGTTTAAATAGTTCTTTCTTCTGTTATATAAGCTTTGTATTTACTAGTTTGATTTATATTTTTGATGGATTTAAGCTTCCTTGCTTTCTCTATATGTTGGTCAGCCATATTTTTGTGGGTTTCTAGTTTTCCATCCCTTATCTCTCTTTTGTTCAAATAAAATGTTCCTTGTTTTGATTTAGTCCCAACTTGCAAAGATATTCGATATTCTTGGTTCATGGTTAAAGGGCTTGATAGTGAACTAGTTGTAATCAATCAGGTATGTCTCATGTCTCCAGACAACTTCTTTACAATATTTAGGCATTGTGTATACTGTTATCATTTTGTTCTTTATGAGTTTAAATAGTTCTTTCTTCTGTTATATAAGCCAGTTTATTCATTTGATTTATATTTTTAATACTTTGTTAAATAAGCCTATCAAAATAGGGTCACTCTTTTTCATTTGATGCCCTACTGTGATGTAAAATCTCAATCGAATTGGCAAGAGATGTAATAAATTCATCCCACTTATTGGATTCTTCCTTTAGAGAGATGTCCATGCTCTACTCCTCCCATTTTGATTACACTTTTATTTCTATAACTTGATTTTACGAGTTACATATTTGATAATTTTGAGTGAATGATATTGAATATTGTTCATCGGCAACATAGGCACAATCCTGATGGGATGGGATGTTGAAGAAAGGAAAATAAGATCAAAGAAAGGAAAAGAAGAGATGAAGATGATGTTAGCATACTTTTTCTTCTTTTTAAAACCCAGCTGTACCGGAGTGCCATGATAATATAGATTAGAGAATATTAATACAACAAATCATTTGCTACACTTTATGCTATAAATTAGTATGAAGTTCCTTAACATGAATTGTTGCATAGTTATAGTTGACAAAATGTTCATTGCAGAATAATAGTTTATGAACTTAATATTTTTAACATATACTTGATGTATGTATGCTATGTCTAATTCTCCATTATAGATACTTTAGAAAAACTTCAAATACATGTACTCTGTCTCTACCTACAATCTCCCACTCTAGATTCTAAATCCTCAAAAACCATAATGCTATGTTTTAAAAACCCAACAAAAATCTCAAATCAACAATACTTTTGAGTACTTTATCTTCCAGCTATAAAACATGGAACTAACATAAACAAATAGACCATGATGATAGTAAATGAATAAAAGCATTCTATTCACCCCTTCTTCATTAAATGCAGACAACACTACTCTACTAGAGGAAATTCAACCATCATAACATAATACTTTCTGTAGCAGTTGATAAAAAAGTTTGGCAGTGAAAGATGGTGGTGCACCAACATGAGATCATGTTGCTAATAACAATAGTAGTTCTCTCAAATACCACAAAGATCCAATAGGGATGATTAAGGTACTGTGTGTCTATTTAAAATTTGTAAGTGGTGATTTTGCCTTTAGAAGTTGTACAGGGACAGTGATGACAAATTATTGTCATTTCTTCAATTTTGTAACCATTGCGAGTACTTCACTGCATAAAAGAACATTATCTATTCACCATAATTAGTCGACAAGTTTGCAATTGTGTAGATAAGGGTGATTAAGAGTGTGAGTTGATTGTAGAAGGGAAAAATAGCACAAAGTAAACTATGTGAGAAAACACCATTTTCTTGTTGTATTTGTTTTTTTATTATGCCCTTGGTATCTTTTTTTTTTTTTCCATAAGAAGACTAATGAAGTAGAGAAGTTGCTATTTCCAACAGGTTTCTACAAATTTGGGGTTTCTAGGGTAAAATTTAGTCTGACAATATATTTTTACTTTCTTTTCTTTTCATTTTTGTTTGCTTTTAAATGTTGCTACAAGTACTATTTTGTAAACATCCTAGTAATCATTCTTGACTATCATTTGAAGTGAATTCAAGTAGAACAACAGTTTTGATTTTTGTGGCCTCTGAACTATACCAAATATGTGTGCTTTAGATTTTACAGATCAGTAGCCATAGAATGAGGATAGAACACAGGGAATGACATGGTGAAAATTCTAGGGGAGACCTCAAATTAGATAGTCAATTGCATAGACACCTCAAAATGCTTTATGCTTTCCTTTCTTTTCTTTTTTTACCTCTTAAATGTTGCTGCAAGTTCTATTCCCATTTCTTGTGCAATACAACGACAATTATTTTCTCTAACATTCTAGTCAATATTCTTTGATTGTCACTTGAAGTGAATTCAATTAGAACAACAATTTTGTGGTCCCTAAATTATAACAAATATGTATGCTTTACAAATCAGTAGCCATAGAATTGGGATAAATCCATAAGGAATGACACAGTGAAGATTCTAGGAAAAATCTTAGAATTAGAGAGTCGATTGCATAGAGATTGCAAAGTGTATTTAGGCCTATCTAGAAGACACCTACCAAGCTTCATTTGAATGTTGAATACCCATCTGATTCATCAGACCACTTTCTTCAAACCCAAATTCTTCAACACTCCTAGGATTTTCATAGGATTCAATAGTCCAAAGATAGCCTCAGATCAGGAGTTGGAAGTCCAACTTCTCCATTGAAATCCCTTATCCAATGTCATCATAGAAGCATGTCACTAAACACCAGACTATACTTGTCCATAATATTCTACATACTATCCTGATAAAGATGGTGACTACATGAAGATAAAGTTGGCAAGTGTTTCGATACAAAGCAACTAGTTTCTTACGATACTAGTTCATTATAGAGAGTCCCTTCCATACTCCTAGATGTGACCATTTAATAGGACCTCTCAAGTATGACATTGGGTGTCATGTCATTATAGAGAGTCCCTTCCATATTCCTAGATGTGACCATTCCCTTGAGATTTGAACATCAATTCCACAAACTGATAGATTTGGGAAAATTCCCCAAGCGACTGTAATCATTGTTCTCCGAGGGTCATATATTTGTTTCCCCTAGTCCTACCATAGAAATCATCACACATGTTATTAACTCAAGTTGACACAATGACATTGAATTTGATGAAATATTCAACCCCTTAATCCTTTTTTATTCTTAAGTTGTAATGTTCCCTATTTCCTTAACTTGCAATATTGGGGCAATTACTTCAATTTCCCAAACCAATTCTCCATATAACTAGTACTAATGTCTAATATATCGATATGATGTATGCTTTGAAATAGAATCTTGCTATCATTTTTAGTGACAAAGATTTTCTGCCTCTAATATATAATTGTGAACAATGATCCCCTTTGTAAAGACCCTAATATTTCTATATTGAACTTTTGTGTCTTTGCCAAATGAATGTTCTATCATACGGTTGTCAAAGTCTTTCTAACATTATCGCGGGTGAAGCTGTTCGTACAACTTGAAATTTGTTGACATTGTAGGTATACATTTTTGTATATATAAGAATACACCCGACCAGTCCTTAATTTTCTGATGTTTTCTTATCTATGGATGCTGATGCACTGGTATTGCTTTATGAGTACCCGCCTGCTGAGTGATACAGAGTACTGATTGTCTTATATTCTCTTCGATACTGCTGTATATTCCAAGACCACTGTAAATACCACTGTTATTTGTATTTCCTTTTCTTACTTCAGTTCAATCCCCTTCAGGCTACTCACTTCAGGACTCACATTATCAAAGGGAAGCTTAGCCTATTCAAGTTCTTCTTGGCTGGAAACAGCTTCTTCGTGTGATTCAAGAGTACCCATCCCGATGGCATCTTCCATAGAATAATTCTTAATCGCTAATATATTTCTCTGGTTGAATTGGCTTCAGTCAATATTATGAATTGCTATATGTCCTACCTCAATTCTAATCGCGCTCTAGGGAAATATCCTTTTGCCAAATTTCTGTCCTATCTATATATCCCATTGGGTCAAGATGATATTCATTTACATAATCACTAATTCGAGTTTATGAGGACTGCTGACTTGTTTGAATCTGATTGCTGATTGAATCATAGTAGACTGTATTTCTTCTTTATTGAATGCTGATTGGATTATATTCCAAGTTCCCTTCTTAAGTTTCGTCATTATTATCCTCTATACTGTGATCCCTTGTTTGATCGTTCCCAAGAGCTTGAATGCTTACTTAATATATTATTTCTATTTATTCTTGACTGTCTATGGCTGACCGCTGTGATCGCTGCCCCCATTCTTCATTTTTGAATTCCCATTTGTATCCATGTGTGGGAGAGGATGCGACTGTTCCTCTAAAGGTCGAGCTCCTTATCATGCCGATATTCTATCTTCATTCGCTATATTAGTTACATTGTTTATTAAGCCGAGAGGCTTCCTACAATGACATCAATTTTTAAGCTGAGAGGCTTCCTACAATGACATCAATTTTTAAGTCGAGAGGCTTCCTACAGTGACATCAATTTTCAATGTAAACAATTGACTTTTTTGAAAAAAATAGACAGCCATTTGCACGTCTTGTGAGATGGATGATATAATTTTAAGAGATATGGGAGTGAGGAAGAGTTAGTAGTGGAGCAACTACGTGCTAACATATGGTGGAGCAGTTACGTTATCGTCGAGGAGTTACGCGCTTATTCCTTTCATGAGACATACGTTTTCATTTTCTTCAATTTGATTAGCAGTTACGGTAGAGCACATTCCAATTTTTGCAAAATGTTACAATCCAATGTAATCAAATTTGAATATGAAAATTAGCTACTTATAAGGTGTCATCAGTTACATACCAGATAAGTCGAGAATATGAGAAGTCACTGTTACAATAGCACTTCGGTTATAACGATAGAGGATGAATCAATCCTCCCATATACAATTCATATTTTCATTTCATAGTGTCCGTGACAGAAACTTCGATACATTTGCATTTTGCAAGTACCGATCACCATCCCCTCTCTGTTACAAGTGCTTTAGCAACACTTTTAAGCTATTTTTGTTTTTGTAATTGTATTCCACTTTAGATAATCTGATTATATCATAAATTTTAGTTTGCAGGAGACTTGGTCTTGATCACCACAGAAAGCAAGAGTGGATTGTGTGTGCAAGTACGTTATACTAGCATCCTTTTTCTCCCATTTCGGGATAGAGTCTGATATGCCTGGTAGATGTTATTTATCAAAATTAGTTTAAATTACTGACTATACACATACATTAATCTCAATAAAAAATAAAAATCTAATATTTACTCAGAATAAATAAAATGAATAATGAATATGTTTCACAGCTGCTCGAGTGCTCAACCAAACGTGTTGTATTTTCTTTGCCGTTGTTCTACTTTTAACTGTTTTGTGAAATATGTATTTTATTCTGGTTGTGTAATGATTTGAAATCGGAATTTGTAATTTTCTTTTACATTTTACCAATGTAACAGGCTACAAGAAGGATTTATATTTGTTTCTGTAATTCATATTTTTGCATTCTGACACAACTCATATTTACTTTGTTTTCTTCTTAGCTGTTGGCTTACAGGTTCTCCGCGGGTGAAAATATTGATATGTTGGGGATTATGGGAGTGAGTGGTGCGATGGCATGCATGAAATTAATTATTGATCTTTTTCTTCATTTTTTCCTTCCATTCCCACATTGTCTATCATTTAGATATGCAAATTTCTTTCTATAAATTCTCTTCATTGATTAAAGATTTTTAATTGATTTTGATGGAATGCAGTTAATTTTTTTTTTAAAAATTTTGCAATAGAATCTAAGTAATTTGGCAACCAAATTTGTTCATGATTGCAGTCTTAGTAATTTGTGCAACGAAGATTTGTTTATGATTGCAATCTAAGTAATTTGTGCAACCAAGATTTATTTATGATTGCAATCTAAGTAATTTGGGTTAGTAAGATCGATTTGAAATTGAAATTTATTTTGATTCTTCTCTATTAGATTTGAAAATATAGCACTCCTCAAAAGCATTGATTTTTCTCATTTTTAATTAATAGTTTCTAAATTTAATAATATGTTTAGTTGTAATTCTCACTCTTAGCTTCTTTAGGTCAATGTAAATATTTTGAAATAAATAATAAGTTCTCATGTCGATAGAAAAAAAAATATTAATTTCTGAAGTTGTTATTTTAAATTATAATAAAAATAAATTTTCACAATTAAAAAAGGATAAAAATGCACTTGCTAGATGCGATCTGAACAAAGGATTGGTTACAAAAAGTCTATTAGACCTGCCTGGTTAAAGGACTTTAAACACCTTGAAAGATGTCACCTGGTTAAGGGATTTTGATACAAGGGACCTATTAGAGTCCACCCAAATACTGAGATTTATCTATTGTAGTTTGCTAGAAAACAATAGAAGTGTGATCTTTATAGATGGCTTTACTTAGCTTGATAAGATCTTTATTTGTGTTCAACTGAGAATCATCACTGGTCACGGTAGGTGTATTCTCATCTACTGTTGTGCTACTTTGCATAATCTTCTATCTCTCTTTCTCAATTTTATTTTACCACTGCTTCTGTAGCATATAGGTTCACTCATTTTCTCAGCAAAATGAAGGTAACTCTTCTTCTCAACAGGCATAAGAATATATATAGTTTTGTTACCCTAACTATGCCTCAAATGCATAACCTAATCCCAAGATCTTACGAATACATCACTCAGTGGAGTGTTGGTTCACTGAGCAAACATCCAATGCATGCTCTGACTTTATCTACTACATGAAGAAAATAATAGTTGCGTGTCAGGCAACCTTTCTTCATAGGAGATAACACCTTGATTTAAAACCACTTAATCTGATTTTAAATCCTTCAGTCGCGCCCTAAGAAACCATTGATTTTGGCTTTAAATCCTTTACCTGCGCCTCAAACCGATCACCAAGATAGCTCAAGATCACCTAGATTTACTGCAATAAATCCTGGTAGAAAGAGCTGGTTGGAACAAATAATTGTGAAAAATGAACAATACTGAGAGGGGGAGGGGGTGAATCAGTATTAAAACTTTAATGCAAAACTGAAAGCGCACACAAAAAGAATGACAGGACACAAAGATTTTTTCTCACATGGAAAACCCAATGAGGGTTAAAAAACCACAGCTCAACTAATTCAAATGGGCTCCAACCCAATACAATATGAGCTACAACTCATCAAGTATACTTTCAACAGTCGGCTCCAACTGGACTTTCAAATAGGGCTATGACCCTTTTTAAGATACATTTCAGATTAAGACAACAAACGAAGGATCTATGTCTTTATTTAAGCATAAAGACTTTCAAACTCAAACTGTCAGGGAGGACTTGTAATGCAGCAAGTGTCACTATGATAGAAGCTTTCTTGTAGATATATTTCTTGTATCAACAAGGTTTCACAAGCTTTAACTCCAACAGAGTTCTATTTTGTATATTTCTTTTAGTTGTTGTACTCTTGCTTCTAATTCATCCTTGTTTCTGCATTCTTAGTTCCTTGTTTTGACTCCACACACGCTCCCAGCTGTCTCAGATTACTCACTCCCTTTTTGAATGTACGCATAGATTCTCCTTATCAACAATTCAAGAAACCACGTGCTTGTGTAATATTTTCACACACTTAGCATCATAACTCCTTGTTTCAAATCACGGTATCTGTTTCACTCAACAATGACTACTCAAAAACTTCATGCCTACTAGCTAATATCTGCATTGTTCTATGTATGCACAACAACCACCCACTACTATTGAAATCACTATTTATATCTGGTCCCCATCTTTGAGTGACCTCCACTATCCTTTTTTGAACAACTCAACACACCATTTTGTCAGCTCTCTTAATTTTTATTACACAAAAAACTTATCCCCTTCAGTTCTGTGTATATATTACCTTTTAAAAGAGATGTCAAACCTATGTAATTTAACCATTATAGCTTTATATGCTAATCTGAGACTGTGGTTCTTCTTTTAACAGTCATGTATCAAAATACTCAGTCCTCGGTGATATCCGACATTCCACTTGCCATTTTTTTAAAATGTAAAAACACCTGCATTTCTATTTTTCCACCAAGCTTCTTAGATGAATGCGCATATATATTTGTTACAGCTCTGCATATTCTTCCTTCCAATAGATACACGACACACACCAGTCTTCACACCGGTGCTCACCCACAATCATAGTCGCATGCCAGTCCCTGTTCGCCCTTTTTTTTGACACTTCCCATTCTATTTCTTTTTTTTTACACACATTGCCCGCTTCTCCTTCTGCGACTGGTCACAGCTATCATCAACACAAAAAAAAACACATTTTTGTTTGACCCACCATTTTTACATGCTCGACTGTCCTCCGCGGCTTCACCAGAGCTATTACTTTTTAAAAAAATGACTCCACACACTTCTTGTGATATCATTAATTTAATATCATTGATTCTATGAATGTATTTGATGCCTTACCATTTTTTAATTTGCTTGCAGCTGATTAAAATATAATCGTTCATATTCATTCTAACAGTGCCTCCAAATGTCAGCTTTCGACTACCAAGAAGAATAGATGTGGCACAGTTTGTTAGCCGTTTTGTAGAAGATAACTCATCATAGCGAGCAACAATGCATTTGGTGCCAAACCCGACACATGGAAACTGACAAGGTAGAATGTCTAAAGCCAGAAAAAAATAGAGAATGTGATGACATGTTGTAATTTTATCCATCAACCATTGACAAGACACAACAGACATCGGGCACACACCAGCAGTGCAAAATTCATCAACTGGCATAAAACTAACAATCTCCCCCTTTATGTCATTGATGGAAAACCACCAGAACCATAACTGAAACAATGTGCAAAATTGAAGAACTCCCTCTTAGCAAGTGAACCAATCTAAAAGCACTGCAAGTCTGAAGCAACTCCCCCTTAAAGCTGAAATGACTAAAACAATTCGACCAAATCAGAATGGGATCTCCCCCTTAAGCTCTACTCTCCCTTTGTCATCAATGACCATAAAAATGAAACATAATCCAAAAGATATAGCAATGAAGAGTTGGAGACAAACCTTTCATTGAGGTGAAATAACACCAAGCTTTCTTCGAAGATACTCGAAGCGCTCTTGGGGTAGAGGTTTAGTAAACACATCTGCAATCTGCTCCTGAGAACAAACATAATTCAGCTTAACAACATTAGTTGCAATCTGCTCCTTCAGATAGTGATACTTAATTGTAATCTACTTCGTTCGAGAATGCATCACTGGATTATTCAAAATGTCAATGGCACTTGTGTTGTCACAAAAAATACAAATAAGATTAGCAATCTCAAGCTTATAATCATGTAAAGTATTCTTCATTCAAATTACCTAAGTGCAACAAGACACTGCTGCAACATATTGAGCCTCAGCGGTGGATAAAGAAGTGCAAGACTATTTCTTGCTAAGCCATGAAACCAAACAACCACCTAAGAAGAAAGCACACCCACTAGTGCTTTTCTTATCATCCACTGAACCTCCCAAATCTGCATCTGTATAGGCTATAAGAAAAAAATCAGAACTCTTTGGAAACCAAAGACTAAAATCAACTCTTCCTTTCAAATATTTTAAAAAAATTTTAACTGCTGAAACATGTGTTTGTTTAGGAGAAGCTTGAAATCTAGCAACATATCCCATACCCTACATGATATCTAGTCTAGTGGTTGTCACAAATAGCAGACTTCCTACCATGGATCTATAAAATGACTAATCAACTGAAGGAGACACATCCTCCTTACTCAGTTTGCATCCGGTTTCCATAGGAGTGCTAACCGGATTGCAATCTTCCATCTTAAATCTTTTAAGAAACTCCCTAACATACTTGGCTTGGAAAATAAAGATACCTTTAGAAGACTGATTAATTTGCAGCCCAAGAAAATATGTTAACTCACCCATCATAGACATATCGAACTCATTTTTCATACATGCAAAAAATGTCTTGGACATCTTGAAACTATCACTCCCAAAAATCAGATCATCAACATAAACAAAAACAATAAGAATGTTGTTCCCTTCCTCTTTAACGTACAAGTTGCTATCAACATATCCCTTTTTGAAGCCCTGCTACTGCAAATATTTATCCAACCTATCATACCAAGCTCTAGGAGCTTGTTTGAGTCCATATAATGCCTTCTTCAACTTGCATACATAGTCTACATTATCAAAAATCAGACCTTCTGGTTGTTCAACATAAATTTCTTCAACTAAATCTCCATTTAAGAAAGCTGATTTTACATCCATTTGAAAAATTTTAAAGCCTTTAAAAGAAGTAAAAGCAAGAAAAATTATGATTGCTTCTAACCTTGCAACTGGTACAAAGGTTTCACTAAAATCCACACCTTCAATTTGAGAATAACCTTTGCAAACCAAACGTGCCTTGCTTTGAATAATCTTATCATCTTCATTTACCTTGTTCCGGAATACCCATTTTGTACCTATCACATTCTTGTTGATAGGTCTTGGAACAAGCTCCCAAGTATTGCTCTTTTTTATTAGATCCAACTCCTCTTTCATGGTAGCCACCCAATGTTTATCTACAGCTGCCTCTTCAAAACACTTAGGCTTAATCATGGAGATAAGTGAGAAATCATCATCCTCAAAATAGTTAACATTTTTCCTAGTATTTCTAGTTTTCCTTTCACCTATAACCTGATCAATAGGATTATTCTTTTGCACAAACTTAGAGGGATTTTTGAAACTAGAAGCATCATGTTCATCTTGAGAATCACTTCCAAAATTATCATGAAGATTTTCAACATCAATAAATGTAGGAACTATTTCTTCGTGAGCAGATTATACTTTACCTTTATCACTTTCACCACTCTTGCTAGTTGTTCCAGCTTGAACATGTGGAGGAGAGGAAGGTATAGTAGTGCTGGTTTGAGTTTCACCTTCTTTGGGGCTGTCATCATTCTTATCAAATTGATTAATAACTAAATGAACCTTGACATTAGCACTCTCTACTAATTTATGCAACCTTTTATTGTAACATTTGAATGTCTTACTTTTAGAAGAACAGCCAAGAAAGATGCCTTCATCAGCTCTAGATTCAAACTTACCCAAGTTATCTTCATCTCTCCTAATGTAACATGGACTCCCAAAAATCTTAAAGTACTTAACAGTGGCTGCTTTACCTTTCCAAAGTTCATAAGGAGTCTTCTTGAGCTTTTGTCTCAACAAAATTCTGTTCTGAATATAAACAGCAGTGTGGACAATCTCTCTCCAAAATATATCTTTTACCTTACTTTCATTCATCATGCAACAAGCCATTTACTGAGTAGTTCTACTTTTCCTTTCCACAACACCATTTTGTTGTGGTGTTCTTGGAGCTGAAACCTATTTCTTAATGCCATGTTGTGCACAAAATTTCGCAAACTCATTAGAAGTGAATTATCCCCCATTATTAGAATGCAAGCTTTTGATCTTCAAGTCCATTTCATTTTCAACTAGACTTTTAAAAATCTTAAACTTCTCTAGAGCCTCTGATTTTTCTTTTAGGAATGTAACCCATGTCATGCGAGTGAAGTCATCAATTAGAAACATAAAATATTTCTCACCTTGAAGACTTGCTGCTCTTGTTGGTACACAAAGATCCATATGGATGAGCTCAAGTGGCCTATTGTTGAATTCATCTTTTGGTTTGAAGGAAGCTCTAGTTTGTTTGCCTTCTTGACAATTTTTGAAAACAATATCTGCTAGTTTTTCTAGCATAGACATGTCTCTAACAGCTTCTTTTTTGCTGATCTTAATAAGATTATCCAAGTTAACATGCCCAAAACACTTGTCCCAAAGCCAAGCATCCTCTACCTTGCTCAAACAACATGTCTCAACATTAGAATCAAGAATGTAAAGATTATTTGTTGCTCTAGTAGCTTTCGCTATGACATTAATTCCCTTTTTAATAGAGCAAGCATTAGAGTTAAAACTGAGATCATAACCTTGATCACATAGCTGACTTACACTTAACAAGTTATATTTTAACCCTTCTACATAAAGAACATTCTCAACAATAGTTTCATCATTATTAATTAGGACTATACTTATACCAGCAACCTTTGCAAATGAGCTACCACCAAATCTAACTTTACCACCTTTCATTTTCTTGAGAAAATAAAACTTACTCAAGTCACCTATCATATGTCGGGAGAAACCACTATCAACATACCATATGTCCTTCTCACTGCTAGCTAGAAAGGTTGTTTGAACAACTAGAGCTTTAAGAAGATTCTCTTGAACTTTTTCCCTCCAAACCTTAGTCACTTTAGCTATTTTTTAGGCTCAACATTATAAAATGAATCTGCATTATAGTTGTTACAAAATCTAGATGTATGGCCAAAATTATTACAGATGTAACAAATCAGATTGTACTTCCTAAAAAAATTTATTTTATGATAATAACAATTCTTCTATGGAACAAATCTATAATCAGTAGCCCTATGTCCAAAGTAATTACAAGCAAAACATTAGCCATAGAAAAAATATTTCTTTACCTTGTTAGGAGTAGGCTGATTACTTTCCAGTGGTGAAGTGCTTGATTTAGATTGCATGCCAACTCCACGTTTATCTTTGGTGGGTCTTTGAGAACCAAGAACATCATCTAGAGTGACTTTACCACTATTGAAAGACAGTTCTTCACTAAAGAGCATAGAAGTTTTACCAATGTTCCTCATAGCAACAATTTCAACTTCCAACTTGGCAATGTTATCTTCCTTTAATTGAATCTGATTTTCTAAATCTTCACGAATCTTTTTGGCCTCCTCATTTAAAATTTTAATATCTACAAGCTTAGTTTCAGCCTCCTTAAGAGATGTAGCAATCTTTAATTTTTCAGCACTCTCAACTTGAAGAAGATCCACCAAATTCAGATTTTTCTTTTTCAGTTTTTTAATCTCTAATAGAGCTGAAATCAACTCAAGCTTAAGGCCTACTTCATCATCTTCATCATCTCCAATATCTTCAGAACTAGCATCATCAATAGCTACATCATCAATAGCCATGAACATGACTTCACTTATCCTTGAATCACTCTCACTACTTGATGAATCATCGCTATCATTTTTTTAAAACAACACCTTCTTACCCTTTTCGGACTTCCAATTTTTTTGGTAAACCTCCTAGATTTTCGGTGCTTGAATTCTTTTTCATCATTGCTGTCCTCGTCTTTATCAAATGGACACTTAGAAGCAAAATGACCAAGCTTACCATAGTTGAAACATTTCAGACCAGACTTGTTTCTATTTTTGTTAAAGCCCTTTTTCAACCTTCTAATGAGGTAAGCTAATTCCTCATTTGAGTCCTCATATGAGCCTTCACTTAGATTGGTCTCTTTGTCTTTGCTTCTTTTAGAAGCCTTAAATATAGATTTAGTTTTAGAATACTCTTCAACCATAGTCCTCGTTTCATATGCAGTCAAGATGCCATGTAGCTTATTAATATTTAGAGTGTCTAAATCAGACATTTCTTTAACAACAGAGACTTTAGCATCAAGTCTCATGGGAAGAGATCGAAGAATCTTTTGAACTATAGTCTTCTCTTCAACATTTTCACCTAGACCTCTTAAAGCATTGACAACTTCATCAACACGCAAAATATATGCAGCAATGTTTTCGCTATCCTTCATTCAAAGACCTTCAAAGATAGCCCTATGAGTCTGAACCTTAGCTTTCCTGACTTTTTCATCACCTTGATATGCATTGTGCAATTTATCCCAAATTTATTTAGCTGTGTCACAATGCATGACCTTTACAAACTCAGCCTCAGTTAGACCACACAAAATTGCATTCATGACCTTAGCATTGTTCTCAAATTCCTTCTTATCATCAACATCTATAGGAGGAGTAACAGGGATTTTATAGCCATTTACGAGACTAAGATACACATCATAGCCAAGAGACATAATATAAGTTTTCATACGAACACTCCAGAAAGAAAAGTTATTTCCATCAAAGAGAGGAGTGCGGTTTGTAGCTAGACCTTCTAAGGCACTCATGATGGACACAAGGATCTAACTCTCAAGCTTTTAAGCATGCGAAGAGAGTGTCCTACTCTAATACCAATTGAAAAATAAACAATACTGAGAGGGGGAAGGGGTGAATTAGTATTAAAACTTTAATGCAAAACTGAAAGTGCACACAAAAGGAATGACAGGACACAAAGATTTTTTCTCACGTGGAAAACCCAATGAAGGTTAAAAAACCACAGGTCAACTAATTCAAATGGGCTCCAACCCAATACAATATGAGCTACAACTAATCAAGTATACTTTCAACAGCCGGCTCCAACCGGACTTTCAAACAGGGCTACAACCCTTTTTAAGATACATTTCAGATTAAGACAACAAACGAAGGATCTATGTCTTTATTTAAGCATAAAGACTTTTAAACTCAAATTGTAAGGGAGGACTTGTAATGCAACAAGTGTCACTGTGATAGAAGCTTTCATGTAGATAGATTTCCTGTATCAACAAGGTTTCACAAGCTTTAACTCCAACAGAGTTCTATTCTATATATTTCTTTTAGCTGTTGTACTCTTGCTTCTAATTCATCCCTATTTCTACATTCTTAATTCCTTGTTTTGACTCCACACATGCTCCCAGCTATCTCAGATTCCTCACTCCCTTTTTTAATGTATGTACAGATTCTCCTTATCAACAATTCAAGAAACCACGTGCCTGTGTAATGTTTTCACACACTTAGTATCATAACTCCTTGTTTCAAATCACAGTATCTGTTTCACTCAACAATGATTGCTCAAAAACTTCACACCTGCTGGCTAATATCTGCAGTGTTCTACATATGCATAGCAACCACCCACTACTGTTGAAATCATTGTTTATATATGGTCCCCATCTTTGAGTAACCTCCACTATCCTTTTTTAACTGCTCAACACACCATTTTTTCATCTCTCCTAATTTTTATTACACAAAAAACTTATCCCCTTCAGTTCTGTGTATATCTTACCTTTTAAAAGAGATGCCAAACCTGTGTAATTTAACCGTTACAGCTTTATATGCTAATCTAAGACTATGGTTCTTCTTTTAACAGTCGTGTATCAAAATACTTAGTCCTCGGTGATATCCAACATTCCACTTGCCATTTTTTTCAAATGTAAAAACACCTGTGTTGTCATTTTTCCACCAAGCTTCTTAGATGAATGCGCATATATATTTGTTACACCTCTGCGTATTCTTCCTTCCAACAGATACACGGCACACACTAGTCTTCACACCGATGCTCACCCACAATCACAATCACATACCAGAGAAAAAATGATATTCTTCTAACGGGTATTCATACGATGCCATTCCCTGTTCGCCCTTTTTTTTGACACTTCCCGTTCTATTTCTTTTTTTTCACACACACTGCCCGCTTCTCCTTCTGTGACTGGTCATAGCTATCATCAACAAAAAAAACATGTTTTTGTTTGACCCACCATTTTTACATGCCCGACTGTCCTCCGCAGCTTCACCAGAGCTGTTACTTTAAAAAAAAATGACTCCACACACTTCTTGTGATATCATTAATTTAATATCATTGATTCTGTGAATGTATTTGATGCCTTACTATTTTTTAATTTGCTTGCAGCCGATTAAAATATAATCGTTCATATTCATTCTAACAGTGCCTCCAAATGTCAGCTTTCAACTACTAGGAGGAATACACACAACACTGTTTGTTAGCTATTTTGTAGAAGATAACTCATCATAGTGAGCGACAGTGCATTTGGCGCCAAACCTGACACATGGAAATCGACAAGGTAGAATGTCTAAAGCCAGAAAAAAATAGAGAATGCAGTGACATGTTGCAATTTTATCCATCAACCATTGACAAGACACAACAGACATCGGGCACACACTAGCAGCGCAAAATTCATCAACTGACATAAAACCAACAAGTTGACAGTTGACTATGACTTCCTTGGTTCATACCGGAGTCTTATAACATATCCAGTAGAGTCCTTCGAACTGTTGCAGTCTCTTTCTTGTCTTACCGGTTGGATTGTCCTGGTTGTGTTATAGATACTAGTTGGATATTGTTGTTAGCTGTACTTGTCCATACCAATTTGTAGTTTGGTCCTTGGTTGATACTGGAATACTCTCTTCCCTAATTGAGTGCATTTCCTAGTTACTAATGCTTAGTGTGGAGACCGGTTACAATGGATTACAGTTATTCTTTTCTTGCCAAACCAGCCTCTCTTGATGTAGATTTTCTTAGAGCTTTAGCCTTTATAGAGATGAAAAATCTCTATCATGTTTTGCCAATCAATGACAATACTTGGACCGGTAGAAAGCTTACCGGTTACTATTATTTGATGCTAACAATCTCCCCCATTGGCATTGATGGCAAAACTCAAAATTTTGAAGGGCATTTGGAGTCTTGCATTACTTCCCCGGTTTGATTGTTGATTGCCAATTTCCAATTGCCACAATCTCTCCCCCTTTTTGACAATAATGCCAAAAGGCTACTCAGAAAGATTTCCATTCTCTAATCTGCTCCCCCTATGAGCAGCAGTCTCTTTTCGTCAGTTCATAAAAGATAAGGTGTACCCTTTTGTTAAATCATAATGAACTGATGACTCCTTGTTGATGATTACTAATGATCTGAGAGGGGTACAACCCCCAAACTACCTCTAAGGTAATGCCTTTGTAAATATATCAACAATTTGTTCTTTGGTGGGGACATAGTTCAATCTTACTTCTTTATCCTATACTAGTTCCCTCAAGTAGTGATACTTGATGGCAATGTGCTTGGTCTTGTAGTGCATAACATGATTTTTGGATATGTTGATGGCACTGGTACTGTCACAGTGAATTGTGATCGATTTAGGTACATGTTCCTGAATACCTTCCAGCAGTTGTTTGATCCAAATCACCTATGTGCAGTTGATTGCAACAACAACATATTTAGCTTCAGCAGTGGACTGTGAAATGCAGTTCTACTTCTTACTTGTCCATGATACAATTCTCCCACTTAGAAAGAATGCACCACCGCTTGTGCTCTTTCTGTCATTAATGTTGTCAGCCTAGTATGCATCAGTGTAGACTTTTATTTGAAATCCTCCCTTGTGTGGAATCCACAAGCCATATTCCTCGGTTCCTTTTAGATATTTGAAGATTCTCTTTACTGCCATTAGATGTGTTTCTTTGGGATTAGCTAAGAATCTTGCCACTAAGCCAACTACATGAGTAATGTCTAGTCTGATGTGAACAACATACTGCAATTTTCCTATCATGAACCAATACATTGTTTCATTTACTTCTCTGACATCATCCTCTTTTGATAACTTGAGATTAGTTATCATTGGAGTTCCAACCAGTTTGGATTCTTCTAGTCCAAAAGTCTTAAGAATTTATTTTATGTACATGGACTGAGAGATGAAGATACCTTCTTTTAGCTAATGGACATGTAGTCCACTAATGAATTTTATGGGCCTAATCATAGACATCTCAAATTCTTTCTTCATCTTTTCAGCAAAGGCTTTGCTCATCCTGACATCTCCTCCAAAAATGATGTCATCAACAAAGATTTCAGAATTAGACTTTCATCTTTTCTGATTTTGAGATACATATTGTTGTTGTCACCAGTTCTTGTGAATCCAATGGTCAGAAGGTGTGAATGCAACCTTTCATACCAAGCCCTTGGAGCTTGCTTAAGCCCATAGAGAGCCTTTTTTAGTTTGCAGACCATATCAGTCTTTTGAGTAGATGTAAATCCTTCTGGTTTCTCAATGTAGACCTCCTCAATGTCTTTGGACTAGTTTATGAGTAATTGGTTATCAAGGCTGTTAGTTTATTCTATCCCAAAAATCTCTCAAGTTTACTTGACCCATTTTCATATCCCTAATTTAATTCAATTCACATTCTAACTCGTTTAAATGATTATACCCTAGACATCTATTCTTATGATTTCTTCAAAATGATAATAATTATATAGCTTGACAGAAATTAAGTGGGAATGGAAGTTCATCATAGAATCACTTACTGGATTTGATTGTTTTTAAATATAAATAGAAGATTTTGATGCCCTATCTTGAACTTTCTTCTAGCTTTTCTATCCATAGAATGATTAAGATATTCCATTCTTAAACCTTGAATAGAAAGTCCTTTAATGGCCTTCTACATTGCCATTTAAGCTAGTCTTTTCAAAATCAATGCTCCATCTACTTTTTTGGTTGTTTGGGACATGTCATCTTTTTATAATTTTAAATCACCACAATTTTCAATATTATAAAAAATGATAGTGATGGAACTCTTGAATGGTGGCATTACTTCCACTTTATTTCTTCTTTTCGTTTAAGTTCCACTTTTGGCTTCAAATTATGACATTTTTTTTCTGAAAGATCCTTTTAATTCCATTTCTTATTTCATTGTCTTGGGGAGGTGATATCTTTCTTTATTTAAAGTTGTTTTATATTGAACTTCAAGTTCTCATGGAGGTTCAGGAACTCGAAGTCATCTCCGCTTCTTTTAATTTTCACCTTCTTTCTCACAATGAAATTTTCCTCTCCTTAATCAACTTGTTCCTTGTGCTTCATCAGAATCTGAAATCCATATTTGAACTCCATTATGCCTATTTTCTTCTTTAATTTTAAGTTCCATTCGATTCATCAGATCCTGACAATTGTTCTAGAATAAGGGTTTCATTCTGACCTTTTGATTTTTGAGCATCTTCTAACCATTCTTTTGGCTTTACTTGGTTACCTTTAATTTTTTGGGTTCCAAAGGTTGTTTTAGAACAAATTCTTCTTTCTAAATTGATATACTCGTAAATTATTCTACCTTCTATTGATCTTGTTCTAGGATCATTTCCTTTTATATGTTCTGATAATAGTTTGAGAAGTGATTGTCAACTCTAAGGATCAATTTATGAAGAACACAATACAAATTACTTGACTAACAAAAGACAAGGTTGACTAAGGAGACGAGGAAGACCAAAGGAAAGGTAGTTCCAATGAAGGACTTAGATCCAAACAATAGTTCTTAAGCTATACTTAAATCCCAAAATTCTATCAAAAATAAAAATGACTAAGACGAGAAAATTTTTGAAGGATAAAAGACTTGACTTAGACCATTTTTCTATGGGCAGGAAAAGTGGGGAAACACATACCAAAGAAATTTCCTATTATTTTTTATGGTAGGAGATAGCGGGGGAGGATATTTACTACATGCCCTTACATCTCCAAAATATCTCTATTGGTGGACATGGTAAAAAACTATAGAGGCCATGTTCCTAAGATAGATAGTTTTAAAATCCAATAGCATAATCCTAACATTCATTTAAACAACTCCAAATTATTTAGAGTTAGATTCATTACCACCCACTCAAAATTAAGTTTCAACCCACAAAAAGTATGTTCCCAATAAAAAATTCAAGCATACTAAGTTTTTATGTCATAAGTTTTAAAAAATAAAGTAGTAGTTTTAAAATTAGAAAGAAACTGCATACTAAAGCTAATGGATGGATGAAAACTCCTTCAATTACCAAGAGATGACAAAAATTGTAAGATATGTATTTTTCCATTATACAATAGATATTAGATATAACTAGATTATGGTTGCAGCAATAGCCAAAGTTCATAAAATTCTAAACCAAGATAATTGAAAAGGGTTTGGAGATTTTGATCTAAAAACTAAATGCCCAAAGAAACAAGTGAACAAAAATACAGCCTTGTTGTGCCCACCACAAGACTATATGATTTGAATTAATTTTATATATACATTCAGATAGGTCCTAAAAATCAAATGGATCTAGAGGACATTACAAGTCATTATTATGATCATATAAAATGAAGGTATAATTGATGAAATGTGAGTTTGTATACACAAAGAATGATTCTTTGGGTATGGATTTGTCCTACCTTGATCATTTAGTGAACCATACTTGCATGAAAATTATTTTCTTTCATTAAGGAAAAAGAGATGGACAATGTACCTAAGCTTGAATAGAAACCTTAGAACACTTGAAGATGCCTCGAGATTGTAAATTACACAATTCTAGAAGGTGACATCTAAATACACTTATTTAGGCTTCAAAAAATAGGATAGAGGATGAAGTATTATATTCATCATTGACCCTAAAGAAATAGGTCAATTTGATTTAAAAAGTGTGGTTTTTCATGTAATATGCTTCTTGTGCAAATTAAAGGGTTTTTGATCAATTATTTTCATTTAATGGATATAAATAAGAATGTTTCTATTTGGCCCAAGACATTTTTATGGTGGAAAGGATTGAATGGATGGTAGAAGTGTTGAACATATTGAGAAGATATTTCCATTGTTTCCATTGATGTCAAAGCCTTTATACTAGTTACATAGTTGTGCCTGTTTATTTTTTGTTGTATTAGTTGGTTGATTAAAAACATTGGTTGGATGTCTATTGATTATTTGTGAGATATTAGGTTTTTAGTTATATGCAAAAAGGATTTAGTACATATAGTTTTGGGGGTATGATGTCAGGTGTACTTGTTACTATTATTGAAATACATCTTTTTGGTACATTTGAATGTTTCAATGATTGTAGATACATAAATTTTTGGTTGGAATTTGTTGAATCTTGTGTCATAGATTTCTTATAGGTATTCTTGCTACCTTTTGGTTCCTAGAACCGAGGATTGGAAATCCCTAAAAGTTTTTAAAGATTTATCCTTGAGTTTTCTAATGGCTCCTAGCCAATGGACATGATCAATCAAATCTGACTTAAATCCCCTGCTCTTTAGGTTCTGTAGGACCTAGGCGGGTAAACCTTCTCCCCAACTACCTTCTCAGTCAAAAAATTTTATAGCAGATGAAATACATAAAATGTCTCTAGTCGTCTACTTCAAAATAAAAAAGATTTGAAATACAAGAATATGATCCCTCTAGATACTTTCACAACAAAATACCTTCACTAATTACTTCAAACTAACAACCTATAATCAGGAAAATAGAAAAGAACAATGATTAACTTTTAAATATTCCTTACTCCTTTTTATTTACAAAGATCAGTCCCTTATCCAATTGGACACATAGTCAAGATTTACATTAATATTCACTTACTTTCCTCTAAATAAAATACTCCAAACCTTCAACAGTATCATCAATTACTCAATCCTTCTAATGTAAATGGATGCTTCCTATAACATCAATCTATCTATTTGCATTTGATCCCTTTCAGAGAGTCAATCAGATAAGAAGCACTCAGATAGCACTTCACAATTACTTCTTATTTTCCTTAGATTAATATCACAAAAATAATAACCATGATACACAAGTTTTCAATGTGACAACAAAACTTTAGATTGATTACATCAAGGAGACCAAATTTAGTAACATCATATCAAATCTAATTGAACAAGAAACATGGTTTATTTTATTGATATCAAAAAAAGAAATTACAATTGAGAGATATCTTTTCTTTCAGTCGAGACTAATGTGTATAGTAAACATTTTTGGTTTCCCCAAAAAGGAAAATGACAAGCTTCCAACTATTTTACATTATGTGTCTTTTCATCCAACTAATCCTAATCAACTAGAAGAAGAAACAAAAACATTAAAAACAAATAGAAACTAACAAAAAAATAAAACTGCAATCATCAGTCTGTTGAAGTATCTTTATGTTCTAAGATTCTCTTCAATCCTCTTGAAGTATCGACAATTGGTTCCAGATACTTGTTAACCCATTTTGAAATGTGCACAAGTGATGGCTATTGATGGTGTAATATATCTAGCATGAATAGGAAATTCTCTTTCTATATACCCCCTATAATCGCTTGAGCTTCAATTATGAACTTAGAAAATTTATCCTCAAGCACAATGATCTTCTTTAAGAAAATATTGAATTTATCAACTGAGAAATACCTAACTTCCTTCAAATGTTCTACAATTTGTAGGACCATATTTAAGTGTTCAATTTTCCACTCTTCAACGTTCTTCACACATTCCTCGGGATCTACAAACTCTAGGATAGTCCAATGCTTGATTGAATTCAAAGATGACATCTTTTCTTTGACCCTTGCCTCTTCACACAAGATATATTCTTAGATAAATCCATCGATTGAGGCTTATAGGTTCCCTTAAAGCTCACCCATGTGGCCAATGTCTATATTTTAAGGTTATAAAAAGACCCTATGAATTTTTCCTCAGTATCAAGCTCTACCAAAAAATTGGGATCATCTTGTTTCCTCACTTGATCCAATAAGAACATTTCCCTTAGGGACAAACCAGGAACCAAGAGAATGTCACTCTTTCTCAAAATTTCTTTTGCCTCACCCATAGTTCAATTTACATTATCTAACTCCAGTTCTCTTAAAATTTGATTCACAATCTCTTCATTTTTAGATTCTTCAACCCCCATTAATCTACTCTTCTTTTTCTCATCAAACTCTTTCATCTTTAAATGAATCCAGAAGTCCTTGAATTCTTGGGAGTGAATGAAATCATCCTATTTAAAAAATCTGTTAAATATGGCCTCTCTTTCAAATCCTTGCAGATGAGCCTTATTACCATGAATCTATTCCTGAAAAAAAAAGAGGGGAGAAAGGGCCTTCTTCTTCACATTGTCTCATACCCCTTAAAGTTGTAGCTATCTCATATCACATGTCTCCTTTCCCTTCTGACAATTCACATGGAATAGGAACATGTGCACTCTTAATTTTAGAAATCTTAGGAGGAGGAGAATCTGAATATGAATCAATAACAATTTATTTTCTCAACCTTTTGGGAGGAGGTTTGGTTTTACTTCTCATGTTACAACACTATTTCCTTTCATCTTATCAAAATTCTGAATACACAATTCCCATCGATAAACCTCATTATTTTTTTCATCATGAAACTAGGGCAATCCCCTTAAAATTCTCTCTTTTTCCAAGTCCATAAGGGTTTTGACCTTGTTCAACCTTTGGAACACTTCCAAATAATCATTTGAATTCCTTTAAACATCTTCATTTAAATCAAAACAATGCCTATATTCTTTTATTATAGACTTGATATGGCCTTCTAGATCATAGTCTCTTGACTTTGCACTGTCCATCTGATAAACATTCAGGTAGTCCCACAATTTATCAAGGGTTCTAGAACCTACAAAAAATCACAAAAATCTAGTTACATTACAAGGAAAAGTACCTTTCTTTATAGGGGAATTGATTTCCTTTAGAAACCATAGGATTTTCCACCCATATACTCTAAGTATTGTATGATCATACTTGCACATCTAGTCTACAAAATTGTGTGTGAAATCTTGATCAGGATTTGTCTCCCTATGCCTCAAAAACTATCTGATTGAAGGGGGAATCCTTACTACACCATCACCCTCACCCATGGCACTGATAGTCCAAACCATGAATCTATCATGGAATGTTATGTAGTCAGTATATTTACTATGTTTTTCCCATGCTCAGCACCATAGTTGCACTGGAAGTATGTTTCCCTGACCATTCACAATGGTTAAGTTTAATTAAATTATGAAAGATATTGCTATTATAAAACAAAATCATATGGAACAATAAAGAATAGTGTTTACACTTGTTTGTATTTTCCCATTCCAATAGTTCTTTATTCAAAAACCTCTCCAATTCAGAGGCTATGTCATATTCATGTGATAATTGGGAGTTCATTTCTTCATAGATAAATACATAAGATCAATTAGCATTCAGGATTTATGTTCCTCTCCCAATACTTGTGTCCAACCCCAATATGTTATTTGAAAGAACCACATAAAATTATCGGTAGAGAAAGGGGTTTTTCCATTCAATCTAACCACCCTTTTATTATCTTCCCTATTCATAAAAAAATGCCACTTCTTTCAGAGTCATTTTATTTACCATTCACTCATATTCTATAGGGAAGGATTCTCTACAAACTTAGTAATTTCCTAAGTATTCAGCCCAAAACATTCCTGAATCATTTATTTCATTATGACCAAGAGGGGATTACCATCCACCTTTCTCACTATTCTAGTTTCTATCCTGTAATATGTGGCTAATGCATCGATCAATTAAAAATTAAAAAATACATTCAACATAATTATTTTAGCCATATCAAACCTGATGCAGGAGAATCTGAGGTTATTGGCAATCCTATATCATGAAAAAAAAGTTAGAGTTGTTAGTTGTTCTTGGTAGCAATTTTTGGGCTCTCGGTGATGTATTCCTATTTCTACCGATGAGGCTCAGTTGCTACTTGGTTCCTTCATTCACCAAGTTGGCTCAGTTGGTTCACCAAGTTAAGTCATTGTCACTTGGTAATCTTGTTCACCGAGTGGTTTATTTTGGATTTCTATTGAGGTCGACTTGTGCATTGATTTTGGTCATGAAGTTAATCTTTGCATCAATCATTGGGAAGCGTGTGGACCTAGATCCGGTCATTCCTTTCTCCAATGATGGATCTGAAGGATGACTTGTTTCGGTAGCCTCTTGTATAAATAAAGTAGTTGGTTTTAGTTTTAGGGATCAGTTGGAAGTTAGGAGATAGGAACTAAAAGTGGAAACCTCTTGTGTTGGAGGACTGTTGTTATTGAACTCTGAATGTAATTAGGTGTAATCAGGAAGGCCTTACAACTTGACATGGATGATGTTATTTGATGAATAATAAAGGATTTACCCTGCATTCTTTTTCTCCCTATTGTGTTATTGTGTCTGTGTGTTTTTTCTACAAGGAGGTTGGTGATTGGGGTGTGCCTTTGGCCCCTCTTCATGACCTTCCTTGTGTCAAGTGGTAACTAAGCAAGGTTGAGATCTGGATCTAAATTTGTGAGTTTAGGTTGAGGGTTCCTTCTGGAAAACCCTAGTTGATATTTGTTGTGGGGTAGCAGACTGTGATCTAACCTGTAATTGCAGAGGGTTTCAAGATGGTTTTTGGGAGGAGAGATGAAAATATAGGATTGGAAGACATGCTATGACAAATTTATGCTAGATTAGAAGTTGTTGAGACAGCCCAATGCTGAGGAAGACATCTTGAGGATGTTAGTGATGAAGAAATTAAAGATGAGCAAGGTGAAGCAGAACCTGTACCTATGATGGATTAAGGTGAAGAAAGACTTTTGAAGGCTTTGACAAACTTGAATTCTACACCACATTTCAATCCTCCTCAATACAGTGGAAGGATTGATTTAGATGAGTTGATGGATTGGATAACCAAGATGGAAAAGTATTTTGAATAAGAAAATGTCCATGAGGATAAAAAGGTAAAAATTGCAAGTACAAAATTGAAGAGTCATGCATCCTTATGGTGGGAGTATCTACAATGGGAGTGAAAGAGGAAAGGAAAAGAAAAAATCAAGGTATGGAATAAGATGGTGAATAAATTGAAAGGCAAGTTCTTACCTTGTGACTCTTAGATTAACCTAGTTAGGTGAATGCAAATTTTGAGATAGAAAGATAGCTCGGTAAAAGACTATACTAAGGAATTTTATAGATTATATATCATATCTAGACATGTTGAGGATGAAGTGGAAATAATTGCTAGGTACCTGAATGGGTTAAGAGTTTCTATTAAAGGGGAAATTAGTTTGGTTAAGTTGGAAAATACTGATGAAGCTTATCAGTTTTTCCTGAAAGCTGAGGAGAAATTGAACAAAAGAAATGAACAAAGACAAAGAGGAAGAGGTGGTATATTCCCTAGAGGAAGAGGTAGATATTATGGTGAAAATAATAGATCTGATCAAGACAAAAAAAAAATCAAGATAAAGGCAAGACCAAGTGGAAAAGTAAGAGCTCTTCTAGAGGAAGAGGCAGTAACTATCGAGGTGGTTATAAAAGAGGTGGATTTTGAGGAACTTCTTACAATTGTGGAGAAGGACATAGGTCATTTGAGTGTACACATGCAAGTAATAAGGTCGGTAATATTAGAAATGATTTGGTGCAAGAAGACTCACTAGATGAACCTAAGAAGGAAAAGAATTTGATGGTCAGGAGAGCACTTTGGAGTGAAAGTAATAAGGAAGATCCAGTAAGGAAAAGTTTGTTCAAGACCAGATGCAATTTTTTTGATGAAGTATGGAAGGTAATCATTGACAGTGGAAGCTCACAGAATTTAGCATCTAAGGAAATGGTTGTAAATTTGCAGTTGGAAAGGTTGAAATACCTGAAGCCCTATCAGATTTCATGGATCAAGGATGAGAATACACTATTGGTAAGTGAACAATGTTGGAAACTATGTGTGTGAAAATTGTACCTGATCTGTAGACACAACACTTTAGTAAAACATTAGAGGTTAACAAAAATCAAAATCGTGCAAAATTAAAATCTAATTTAACCAAGTGATTTACTGCCTTCTAGTAGGCACGAGATTGACGTTCTCAGATTGTTATTGAGATCAGTGACCTAGACGACACCTAAATGAAGGATTTGAATGCAATTGATCTAGATATGAATTGAATGTAATTAAGCTATTTTTTTTAATTTTCTATGCAATAAGAATGATAAAAACTTGATATGAAATCTAATCTATATGAAATTGATCTACTAAAATGATCTAACAATGATATGAAAAAGAATCTAAATGAATGTAAAAAAAATAAATTGATCTCACAATAGCCTTGATTCGCAATAAGCTTTGATTCTCCAAATTCCAATTCTCCAACGTGATTGTGCAAAAAAATGAGATCCTTTGAGATGAGCTGAGGCTTTAATTTTATAGAAATCCAAGGCTTTGGAGGTGCATGAAAAAAAGTCATAAATCACTCAAATAACTCAGGTTGATTTTTGAGTTATTTTTAAATAAAAGATAGTTAACTCACAAAGACATGCAAAAGCTAAGTTTTAACTCAAAATAGAGTTTAGCTTTAATTGATAATTGATAGTTGTCTACTTTTATGATTGTGCATGTTTTATTTATGAATTAATTTAGTAATAAAGTGATTTATTTCCAACTTAACTGATTTTTGAAAATAATAATTGATTTATGGGTTAATCAATTATTTAATCAAACTTTTATTAAAAACTATATTATTAAAAATTGACAACTTGTTTTAATTAATTAAATAAGAATTTAATCAATTAATTATAGAAATTTTGATTTATTGTCAAATTTAAATAATAATACTTAGGAATAAATATAATTAAATTCAATTAAATAATTAAGTGACGGAATTAAATATAATTAATTAAATATTTAGAATATTCAATTAATCAAACTTAGGATAAATGGGATTTATTGCCAAATAATCATTAAATTAAAGATAATTAAGATAATTAGGAATATTGCTAGGAATATTCCCTGATGCAAAATTTAAGATAATCAATTATGATTCGATGATGTTTAGATGTGCCTTAGATTAGGACTTCGATGTTGATTTCGTTTGATTTGTAGATGTACGAGGTTAATGAACTTATAGCCCATTTTTGGGGTATTACATTTTGCCCCTCTTTGAATTGTTGTGCGAAGCGCAGTGGTTCAAAGACAGTCTGTGTTTGATAGAGATATGAAACGGATTTGAAATTGATAATAGATATGAGACAGAAGCTGATTGATATTGATTTGATATGAAGATAATAGGTCCTGAATGACCAAAGATAATATTCACTGTAGCAGCAAATGAACCTATGATTGCAAAAAAGTGTCAAAATGCCTGATTTCAAACCTTAGGATTGCAAAGAAGTGAGTGACCGATTCTAGACCCGATTGTCTTAGCAGAACTAGCAGGTATCACATCCGAATCCTTCAGTTGCTGAAGAACCAAGGAAAGAACACTATGATCTGATGGTTGCAAAAACTGATATAGTTTACAAGATTAGGAGAATACCAGATTGATATGGATCTTGATGAATCTGATATGCCCCAAGTGATGATAGATTTGCCCCGAGTAATGAGCTCTTTTTTGATGAATCAGTAACTAGACGTGGTTGTTGTCTTGATTACTGAGGAAGATATGATTTCCATAAAGATATGATTTCAAATTTGATTACAAACTTTGAATGATATGCAATACCATGCCCCCTTCAGGATTAAAATTGAAATCTGACAAGAAAATCCAAAAAAATAGCTTAATTGCATTCAATTCATATCTAGATCAATTGCATTCAAATCCTTCATTTAGGTGGCGTCTAGGTCACTGATCTCAATAACAATCTGAGAACATCAATCTTGCACCTACTAGAAGGTAGTAAATCACTTGGTTAAATTAGATTTCAATTTTGCACGATTTTGATTTTTGCTAACCTCTAATGTTTTACTGAAATGTGTGTGTGTGAAAATTGTACTTGATCTATAGACACAACACTTCAATAAAACATTAGAGGTTAGCAAAAATCAAAATCGTGCAAAATTAAAATCTAATTTAACCAAGCGATTTACTACCTTCTAGTAGGTGCGAGATTGATGTTCTCAGATTGTTATCGAGATCCGTGACCTAGACGACACCTAAATGAAGGATTTGAATGCAATTGATCTAGATATGAATTGAATGCAATTAAGCTATTTTTTTGGATTTTCTATGCAATAAGATGAAAAAAACTTGATATGAACCTATGCTAATATGAAAAAATTTATATGCTATGAATTGATCTAACAATAATATGAAAACAAAAGTGATCTCACAACAATGTTGATTTGCAATAAGCTTTGATCCTTCCAATTGCAATTCTCCAGCGTGATTGTGCAAAAAAATGAGATTCTGTGGATGCAAATTTGAGAGATGAATTATGAAGAGTTGAGCCTTGTTTTTATAAAAATCCAGGGCTTTGGAGGTGCATGAAAGAAAGTCATAAATCACTCATATTAACTCAGCTTAATTTTTGAGTTATCTGATAATAAAGATAATTTAATTCACAAAATTATGCAAAAACATGCAAAAATAGCTTTTTAACTCAAATTAGAAGTTTAGATCAACTTTAAAACTCAAAAAGGATGTTGAGTTCTAAAAAGTCAACACTTTGCATTGATTTTCTAATTTGGAGTTTAACTGTTTCTTTGATTGTGCACATGGATAATTATGAATTAATAAATAAATAAAGTGATTTATGCTCAACTTAACTAATTTTTGAAAATAAATAATTGATTTATGGGTTGATCAATTATTTAATCAAAATTTTATTAAAAACTATATTATTAAATAATGACAACTTTCTTTAATTAATTAAATAAGAATTTAATCAATTATTCATAAGATATTAGATTTATTGTCAAAATTAAATAATACAATTAATAATAGATAGAATTAAATTTAATTACACAATTAAGTGGCAAGATATTAAATCTAATTAATTAAATATGCAAATATTCAATTAATCAAACTTAGGATAAATGTGATTTATTGCCAAATAATCATTAAATTAAAGATAATTAAGACAATTAGGAATATTGCTAGGAATATTCCCCGATGCAGAATTTAAGATAATCAATTATGATTCGATGATGTTTAGATGTGCCTTAGATTAGGACTTTGATGTTGATTTCGTTCGATTTGTAGATGTAGGAGGTTAATGAACTTATAGCCCATTTTTGGGGTATTACATTTTGCCCCTATTTGAATTACTGTGCGAAGCACAGTGGTTCAAAGATAGTCTGTGTTTGATAGAGATATGAAACTGATTCAAAATTGATAATTGATATGAGACAGAAGCTGATTGATATTGATTTGATATGAGGATAATAGGTCCTGAATGACCAAAGATAATGTTCACTGTAGCAGCGATGAACTGACGATTGCGAAAAAAAAGTGTCAAAATGCCTGATTCCGAACCTTATGATTGCGAAGAAGTGAGTGACCGGCTCTAGACTCGATTGTCTTAGTAGAACTAGCAGGTATCACATCTGAATCCTTCAATTTTTGAAGAACCAAGGAAAGAACACTATGATTCGATGGTTGCAAAAACTGATACAGTTTACAAGATTAGGAGAATACCAGATTGATATGGATCTTGATGAATCTGATATGCCCCAAGTGATGATAGATTTTCCCTGAGCGATGAGGTTTTTTGATGAATCAATAACTAGATGTGGTTGTTGTCTTGATTACTGAGGAAAGATTGATAGAATTTGATTATAGACTTTGAATGATGTGTAATACCATGCCCCCTTTGGGATTAAAATTGAAATCTGACAAGAGAAGTCAGCGTTAAATGGTTTAGAAGCATGTAAATTGATTTGAGAAGTGGTTAAACACATCTGGGAATGCATTCTACATCGTTTAGAGGTCTACACGACCAAGTTTGACTAGGCTTGACCATGAGTTGACCATAGTTGACCAAGTTGAAATTTTGATAGTTTGATGTAAGATAATCAGTTAAGTTGAATACTAGATTTCTGTGATGATTGAAGGTTGATTATGCAAGTAGTTAATAATATGAATGATTTTAGATTTTGATTTTGATCCCCAAAAAGGATGCTACTTGCTATTTCATTGGAGGAACCTTCATGTGGGATTCAGCTCTTGTTAGATTTGAAGATGCGAGTGGAGAATTGTTTAAGCATTGAAGTTCGGTTAATCATTGTGAGATCATGCAACATGCAAAATGCAAAGAAACATGCAAAATGAAATGCCACCTAAGACCTAGGACCTAGTCATTGATCATATGTCGATTTGTTATCATCATTGAACTTTTAGGTAACCGGATAAATCAATACAATGCCCACTACATAAAAAAACCATAGACATATGAATATTGATTTGTATGTGCAAGAATCAATACAACACCCACTGGTCAACAACCATGGATATATGAATATTGATTTTGTTTTTAGAATGTTGGATTAGATATAAGCACCAAGGCACAAATGCCAGGATGACCTGAATATCACATCCATTTTGATATAGCAATTTGTATAAGCATCAAAACATGAACATCGTGATGAGCTGAATATGCCTTGCATGATAAACACATCAAACAGCCAAGAGATCATTCTAAATCCAATGTGAATTACCCGTAGTGACCCTTTATCATTCACATCCTTAAGTAAGATCGTGTTTCACAGTAGGAGAAAGAACTCACTCAAAAAAACAATAGTTAGATCAAACTTCCTTGAATTTTCTGGGTATCAATGGTCAAGGTATGCATGGCCATCCAATTCAAGATAGAGGCTCTTACAGTTAGACACCATTTCAATCTAGAATTTCCAAAGTTGTTTAGATTTTCACATTCAAGTAGAAAACAAAGAAAAGATTATGCCCCCAGTCATCACTCTCTAAATCCTATAAAGGACATCATCGAAGAGCTCGAAGGGACACAAAATGCAAAAATTTCAATGTGAATCAGTAACCATACAAGGAGATAAAAACATGTAAAAAAGCATAGATTGTTTTCAGTTTTCAGTTTGATGTTGATTGCATTGTTGTAGATGCAAAATCCTTTCTGGAGACAAGACAAACTTGACTGAATCAAATGAAGCTTCAAAATGACTTTGACTAGATATGATACGTCTAAGATACACTAGAGACCATAGGATATGACATTGATTACCCCCAAGTGTTAAGCATTGATAGGATATAGACACTGGAGCTGATTGGTGTACAGACCGACTTATTGAAAACTGGAAATGCAGAAACAAACCGGGAGATATGTACAAACTAAAGCAAGACTGAAAGCTGGGAAAGACCAAGATTGCACTGATAGATGGAGCATTTTGAAACAAGTGGCACCCGTTTGCCGGGTTTTCACTATCTTGGTAGAGATTCTATTTTTGCTACCAAGGCGCCTGTTTCTAGGTTTTCACCAAGGCACTTTTTTTTCTTTTTCTTTTTTTTCTTTTTTTTTTTAAATTTTTTTGTACTTTTGATATTTTTTTATTTTTTTGTGAATCATCAAGGTGCCTATTGCTAGGTTTTCACCAAGATGTTCATTTTTTCAGGACATTTTCCAATTTTAAAGATTTTTTTAAGACATTTTAGCATAGACTGAATGCCTTAGGCATAGAATTTCTTCAGATAGAGAATGTTGATTGGTTCTCAGAGCTGTTCTCCTTCAATCATTGAGAGTTGATAGGCACCAAAGCCAAAAGTAGCAGTGATTACAAAGGGACCCAACCAATTGGGTTCAAACTTCCCCTTGCGTTCTCGATGGGATTGATTTTTAGGATTTTCTCTCAAGACTAGATCACCAACCTGAAATTCTCTGTGTCTGACTTTTTTGTTGTAGCCTCTAGATATTCTCTTCTGATATACTCTGAGATGATCATACACTGCTTGTCTGTGCTCATCTAGTAGTTCAAGTTCTTGCAACCTAGACACTCTATAGTCATCATCAGTTACTAGACCATGCATTCTGATTTGTAGTGATGGGATTTCAACCTCAATAGGAAGTACCGCTTCAAACCCATAAACTAAAGCAAAAGGTGTAGCCCCAATAGGTGTTCTGATACTTGTTCTGATACTGGTTCTAATACTTGTTCTGATACTGGTTCTGATACTGGTTCTGATACTGGTTTTGACACTTGTTCTAATACTAGTTTTGATACTTGTTCTGATACTTGGTATATTTGATAGCATCTTTTTTCATTTGCAACTCCCAAACAAGATCATATCGTGCAGTCCCAATGTCTAGCAAGGTGGAGAACAAGAGGGATTGACAAGCTGGCGGAAGAGATGGAAGAAAAGAGAATAAAGGATAATGAAGGGAAGAAATCCTCAAAGGCAAACTCCTCAAGAATACCCAAGCTAGGGAAAAATTGTCATGTAAAGCACATTTGGACAAGCAATGAAAGGCTAGCATAGGATAAGTCACAAAATCATAATGCAAGAGCGGGAAAGGATGCAATCCAAAGGAGTAGACATGTCAAGACGCTTCATAGCACCGTGTTTTACTCTCTTTTTTCTTTTTTTATTAGATCAAGACCAAAGGGGAAAAGGATAGCGATAGGTGAAAATGACTGGAGGAAGATGGATATGAAGGCTAAACATGGAAGGAATGAAAGCAAGATCATCGTAAGATAGCTCACAAAATAGCCAAATGTCCGTGTATAGATCAACATTGTCAAGATCAAAGAGAGAAGATGAAATGGATGAAATATGTAGAAGAACTATGCATGATGCCTGATTGCTAAGTTTTCATCATGGTACTTATCCAAGGCACCACAAGGGAGTGGTTTTCACCATAGGATGAATTTATTTCTCTTTACTTTTACTACCAAGGTGCCTGTTTCCAAGTTTCCACCAAGGCACATTTTCAAATTTATTTATTTATTTATTTATTTAAAATTTTGGGAAAAAGGCAAGCTTTTTAGATAGTGCTCCTTGAAAGGATAAACCATGATATGTCAAGGAATCAAAATGATATGCTCAAAGATACTGATAGGAAAAGGGAGATGGAAGAGAAAAATGGAGGATAAGGTTTTATGTAAAGTGAGTGAGGTTGGAAGATAGAAGGAATAGGCAAATGAGGAAAAATGATAGAAGGCGGAAGGATAATGAATGGAAGGATTGTGAAAGGGTGGATGGAAAGGAAGGCAAGATCAACATCAACACACACCTTGAAAGGTGGCGAGAGGATGGAAGAAATGTGAATGAAGGAATACGTGAAGGAATATGGCGAATGGATAGTAGAGGTTGTGGTTTAGGCACATGGAATGGAAGAATATTTTTGGAAGAAGATGAAGTGGAAGTCTTTGGAAGCTTGAATGTCAACTTCACCTTTTTCTCAACATCAGACTCTTTCAAGAGAGACTTTGGAATCCATATAGCTGTAGGCTTTTCATTTCTTTTTGATGATCTAGAGAGAATATCTTTAATGATAGATTTTGGAACCCATACTTGTCTTGTAGTTTTTTTCTTAGATATCTCTTTTAACTTTATGTCTCCATGTCGTTTAGAGGAGACATGGTGATCTTTTCTTTTTGATGGATTCTTGTATTGCTTCTTTTTCTTGTATTGAACATTCAAGTTACTTCTAAAAGACTTGGGACTTGTGGAAGAACGAGGATATGACTAGTTTAGATGGGTGGGTGGATAAAAAGGATTCAAGGGTATGCATCTATGTTGATCTTGAGGAAAGATGGGAGATGGAGGGATGTAAGGACCCAAGATGGATGGTGAATTAGGAGAGTTAGGAGGGAAAAGTGAAGGGACATAAGGACCCAAGATGGAAGGAAGACATGAACCCCTTAGTAGTGGTGGAAGAGGTCCAAGGATGGAAGTAGAAGATACAAAAGGATAATCAATAAGTTCATCAACATCTATATGACAACCAAGGATATCAGCATTTTTAGAGTGAGTGTTAGAATTTTCAATAGAATCATGGACATCTTGAATAGGAGCACCTTCTTTGATAGGATTGTTCAAAGCTTGCAAAGACTTACAACGAGTAGAAAGTGGAAACGAACATGGAGTGGTAGAATAAGAAGATGGAAGACTTTGATCTTGACAAGGATCTTTGGATAGCATAAGTGCATAATTTTTTTTTTGATTTTCAATAGGCTTAACATTGGAAGTAACAACACTATTTTTACCAACCTTAATGGAAGTATCATCTTTGGAAAGCGCAAGTGTAGTAAGGTTATTTTGATTGTCAATAAGCTCAACAGTGTAAGTAGTAGCATGATCTTGCTTAGGAGAAGACTTAAGACATGGTGGGATGAATGAGAAAGGGTGTATGGGATCAAAAGAACCATGGAACAAATAAGAGATATCATGAAAAGGATTGGATGACATGGAGGTTTCTTGATCTTGATCTTTCTTTATGTTCTTTTCTTTATCATTTTTAGAGTCCTCTTGACATGGAACCACTTCTAAGGACAAGGGATCATGTTGGGATTGTATGGAAGAATATTGCAGAGATGGTGAAGGACCAGCTAAAGTAGGCATTGTAGCATATGAAGGCTTAGGCTCTTTAGGTTTAGCATTATTGTAAGTATTTGCAACCAAGTGAAGGTTAGCTTGAGTTTCTTTAAGAGGTAGCCCTAGAGGATAACTATAGGGAATCGTATGAAAAGTATCAGGACTTTCATTGGATGAAGGTTCTGTGAAAGATTTGAAAGACTCAGAATCTTTAGGAAATGCATGGATATTGGAAGAAGTAGGAGATAGAAGGGAACCATCACAAGACAAAGGTCCAACATTAACATGATCTTGCTTGAGAAGATAATCTTTATTTTCAGCATGAGAGTACTTAGAGGAGAGATCCTTGTAGTATTGATGATTCAAGCTAGCATGATGCATTTTATAGTCCTCAGCAGTAGTAGATGGATCATAATCAAGGTATTGTCCACAAAAGCCATCAAAATCTCTTTCAAAATTAGAATCATTTGGATCACCATCACGATCTATCCAATGTGACGGCCCATTTGTAGTAAGTAGGAACACACGACGAGGAGGATTCTTAGGAACAGAGGTGTCATAGGTATCATTACATTCTCTATCATCATAGTCATCATAGTCTTCAAAGCTGGATGTGTCACTCTCTGTGGAAGAGGTATCATAAGGGTTGTCACATTGCTCACATTTTTTTGGGGGGCATGGTGACATGTACAAGTCTTTATCAAATGGAAAAGGGCACAGAGCTTCCATGGAGAACTCTTTAGGTTCCTTTTCTTTCTCAAGTTTGTTAAGTTTGACTTGCATAGCGTAGATCTATTTTGTCATAGCTGAGATTAGAATTTCTTCCTCATGTGTACTAATTCTTTGAGACATGTGTACTGATTCTCAATAGCTACTGCTCTATTCCTGACACAGTGATTTGTTTGACAGATTTTGAAATTAGGCTAAAAAAGATAAATATCTAGCAATTCTGATAGTTTTTTGACAACTTTCAAAAATTTCCCAAACGACACTCTACAAACTCATACGACAGTGGGTATGCTATGAAACGACAGTTGCAAAACTCGTACGACAATTGGGTAGCAATGAAAAGATAGTTGAAAATCTCATACGACAGTTGTAAGATTTTGACTTTGAGAATTTGCTGGCATGGAAACTCGTATGACACTGGGTACTCAATCATACGACAGATGGGTTGTAATGAAACGACACTTGGAAAAACTCATATGACTTTTGACCTCCTGAAATGATTTTTGACTCCAGAAAGGATTTTACGTCAATTTTTGCAAAATTTTGAGTTTGCTGATTCGGATTGTTTGCAAATTTCAATGTCCAGATTTGAGGATTGTAACAGATTTGTTCATTTTCAGTAACTAGATAGATAAAAAAGCACGCAAAATAACAAGCAAGTGATTTCAAGCATGTCTAAAAACAATGAACAAGGGTAAAAGCAACCTTGCACATGAACAATCAAGTGACTTATTCATTCTAATCCTCAAAAGTGTTAATTGTGTACGTTCCAAAATGTTTTGCAATGACACACATATACCCTAGAAAATGAAACTTTGGCCTCGCTAGGGTTTTTAGTAATGGTTTGACTCTGGAACTTTTATGATCCAAAGGGGTGAACTCCAATCTCAGTGCACCAGGGTTTTGACATAGTCTGAGAACTTAATCTTCAAGAGCTGCTAGGGAGATCTGACAACCCAACAATGAACCATACCTGTGGAGATTTCTTCCACAAGGACATTTATATAGCGCATGTCACTACCACGGTGAAAATGGCTATTACCGCTTGAGGTTCCATCAATGCAGTTTTCCCTATGAAGGGAGTGTCTGCTATGGTTAACCCTCTCTCAAGGTGACTCACAATAGTATACCACAAGGGGACTTGGCTCTAGATCCAAGTTTTTTGACACCTTTTCACTTTTAACCCAAACAAAGCAAGAAGATTAATCTAACACACTAAGACAAATTTTTGCTTCACCAAGGTCTATGATGTCAACTCCACATGATCTATCAACCTCTCCAAGGAGAGAATGTATCAATCAATAAGAGAAGGCGCACTAACCAATTTTGATTCACCAAAGCTCATGATGTCAACCCCACGTGATCTATCAACCTCTCCTAGGAGAGAATGTATCGATCAATAAGAGAAGACACACTAACCGAGTTGAATGTGAAATGCACTAAGTATCCTCCCTACCTACAAGGATTCTGTCATCAAGAAGGATTTCATTGGGAATCTAATCTCTCAAGAATCACGAATAGTGTTCATAGGGCCTAATTACTAGAGCACAGATGTATGTTTCCAAAAGCAAATCTACCAAAAGTATCCAAAAAGAAAAAAGAGGAACACTTAACACTGAAAGAGAATATGAGATGAGTCCACAAGGTGGAACACTTAACACCTCACACAAGCTGAAAATGAGTCCCCAACTTAGAAAACAAGTGAGTTCCTAAAAGCACAAAAGGGTTGCCTGGTGGAACAATTAACGCTTCTCTCCTATAGACCCCTCCACTTTATGGCACTGAGATTGCAACCACGGGGTGGAATGAGGGGCTGGTGGATTAGCGAGTCCAATAACCCAAGATGGCAATCAAGATCAATCACAAGTATCTGAGACTACTTAATGAATCCTTAAGGGGTCACAACCTAGTATCGATTATGCAAGTGTGTAAAACAAAAGCATGAAAAGAATCACCCAAGCTAGACACATGAGAGATTTATTTTAAGCCCAAATTGAAATATTATCAGCATAAGTGGATCCTCGCAATGCGCTTAGTATATTTTTACCTGATTTTAGCAAACTTTATGCTTTTTTCAATCAAAACCAGCAAGAGTCAATCAAAAACAAAGAATTCCAACTGTTAAGATTAGCTGTTAGTCAAAATCCAAAAATCAAATCTAACAAACTGCCTACAAAAATGAAATGATAATTGAAATGTAATGCCTAAACTCGTATGACAGTGGGTCTATTACCAGATGATAGTAAGAAACTCGTACGACAGTGGGTATGCTCCCAGACGATTGTCTAGAAACTCGTACGACACTGGGTGTCTAATGAAATGATAATCCAACTTCCAAACGATAGTGGATGCCTGATGAAACAATACTTGGTCAACTGTCATACGATAGTAGGCTCAAACTCATACGACTTTTGTCAAAAACTCGTACGAAGATTGTATAGACAAAAAATAAAAATTGTATTTTTGCACAGAAATTGAGGAGAAAAAGATAGAAATTGATAGAATTGAATTGGAAACCCATTTCAGGGCCCCACGGTGGGCACCAAAAATGTGTGTGTGAAAATTATACCTGATCTATAGACACAACACTTCAGTAAAACATTAGAGGTTAGCAAAAAACAAAATCGTGCAAAATTGAAATCTAATTTAACCAAGCGATTTACTGCCTTCTAGTAGGTGCGAGATTGATGTTCTTAGATTGTTATCGAGATCAGTGACCTAGATGACACCTAAATGAAGGATTTGAATGCAATTGATCTAGATATGAATTGAATGCAATTAAGCTATTTTTTTGGATTTTCTATGCAATAAGAATGATAAAAACTTGATATGAAATCTAATCTATATGAAATTGATCTACTAAAATGATCTAACAATGATATGAAAAAGAATCTAAATGAATGTAAAAAAAATAAATTGATCTCACAATAGCCTTGATTCGCAATAAGCTTTGATTCTCCAAATTCCAATTCTCCAACGTGATTGTGCAAAAAAATGAGATCCTTTGAGATGAGCTGAGGCTTTAATTTTATAGAAATCCAAGGCTTTGGAGGTGCATGAAAAAAAGCCATAAATCACTCAAATAACTCAGGTTGATTTTTGAGTTATTTTTAAATAAAAGATAGTTAACTCACAAAAACATGCAAAAGCTAAGTTTTAACTCAAAATAGAGTTTAGCTTTAATTGATAATTGATAGTTGTCTACTTTTATGATTGTGCATGTTTTATTTATGAATTAATTTAGTAATAAAGTGATTTATTTCCAACTTAACTGATTTTTGAAAATAAATAATTGATTTATGGGTTAATCAATTATTTAATCAAACTTTTATTAAAAACTATATTATTAAAAATTGACAACTTGCTTTAATTAATTAAATAAGAATTTAATCAATTAATTATAAGAATTTTGATTTATTGTCAAATTTAAATAATAATACTTAGGAATAAATATAATTAAATTCAATTAAATAATTAAGTGGCAAAATTAAATCTAATTAATTAAATATTTAAAATATTCAATTAATCAAACTTAGGATAAATGAGATTTATCGCCAAATAATCATTAAATTAAAGATAATTAAGATAATTAGGAATATTGCTAGGAATATTCCCTGATGCAGAATTTAAGATAATCAATTATGATTCGATGATGTTTAGATGTGCCTTAGATTAGGACTTCGATGTTGATTTCATTCGATTTGTAGATGTAGGAGGTTAATGAAATTATAGCCCATTTTTGGGGTATTACAGAAAATACAATTGAAACAATTGTTATATTTTCATTGGTCTCAAACCTTAACTAGTAGGACAGTTTCTATCTATGAGAGTACCATATCTTTTGATGAAGAGGATGAGGAGATAACAAGAGAACCTAAGGAAAGGTTGAGTTACGTGATACTTAAATGGGTACTTGATTAGTTGGCATATTGACAAGATAATGTGTTGTTTATCTTTAACACTAAGTAAAGAAGAAAGACTGGAAACATAGGCTTAATAGAGAAAAAGTGAAGAAATCTAGTTTAAGTCGAGTGATGTTAGTGTTGAGCAAGCACCAGTATATGTCGAGAAAATATAGTGTTGACCAAACATCAGTAATTGCCAAGTGATAGATAATTTCCGAGAAGAAAAATGTTAGCGATGACTGAGATACACAGTAATGACTGAGGAGATGAACACAGTATTGACCGAGTGTCAGTAATTTACATTTTGAGAAAGAATTGAGAATCCCAGCCGACATAATTGAATTATTTGGATATGTAAAATGTGTTGACATTATTAATGAATGGTATAAAACATTTAATACATGGTAAATCATTTTCTTATGATTTCAAAGAGAATTTTGGAGATGTATCTAGAAGGAAAAGAAGGAGAACATAATGACGGAAGGATTCGATGAATCTGACCTAAACCTAAGATCTACAAAAGAGAATAAGTGGAAAAAGATTAATCTACCTGATCAAGGAGGTATAAGATTAACCTAATTGTGAGGTTACAAACAAGAGAAAAGAGGTTGATGTTATTGACTAATAAGTCTATGCAGAAGAGTGAAGGTGAAGCTGTGAAGGAGCTAAACAGAGTTGTGATTGCTTGAGGCAAATTCTGAGAAGATTAGAGATGGAGATGGAAATGAAGATCAATCAATAAATTAGCATATGTGTGAAGTGGATCTGTATTTGAAAAGTGAGTTGTATAGAACCTATTGTTACTTTCTAACCACTATATCAATTTAAATCATTTAATCAAGGTTGACCTAACAGTCATTTTGTATAAATCCTTTAAACAAGGTGACATTTTGATAGCATGTTCTTAATCCCTCTAACAAGGCTACTCTTAAAAGGGTGATTAAATCCTTTAAACAAGTCACATTTAACAATGTGTATTGTAAACCTTTAACCGGGTTGGCTTTTCACAAAGCTCACTTCAGAAGAGTGAATTTCAGTAGCATGTTACAAGTGGTTTTTCCCAAATTGGGTTTCCACTATAAATCCTAGTGTTATACTTGTGTGAATGATTTTGATGTGGTTGATGTTGAAAGTTTTATATTCTAAAATTTATTTACTTTAGGATAGTGGATTGTAAGTTTTATGTTATTGGTATATGCTATAGAGACCGAGTTAAAAAATGATTAGATCTGAGATTGTTGAAGAGCTAGAAAGTTGAATTGGTATATCTGGACCTGAGAACAATTGATTCACCCCCCTCTCTATTGTTCTAAAATAATTATAACAATTGGTATCAAATTTTTTGGTGCTTTTAGAGAAAAATTTTGAAGGTACTTGAAGCTAATGATCAAGATGTACAAAAAGGAGGTACTGAAGTTGAACAAGGAGAAATTCCCTGCATGGCAGAGTTTGATGAAATTGCATCTAGCTGGTATTGGTGATTTGGCAAAATACTATGTGGAAAATGAGTATGTAATACCTATTGTACCCTTAACTACCAAGGAGATGAAAGAAAAATAAGAACACAATCAGGAAATGTTGGAGATTGCATCTGCCCTAAGCTATCCTGAATTTGAAGACATCGAGGACTGTACTAATGCAAATAAAATGCAGGACACTCTAGAAGCTATCTATGGTGGGTAAACAAATGTACTAAGAGCCAAATCTAAAAGCCCGAGACGTAAGTTTGATGAAATGAAAATGCAAGATGGTGAGAATATTTCTCAGTATTGTGGTAGAATTAAGGAAGTAGTGAATGCTATAAGAGGAGCTAATGGAAATGTTGATGATGAGATTGTTATCAGTAAAGTATTGAGAACCTTGCTTCCTATCTATGCTATCAGAATTTTTGCAATACAAGAATCAAGATGTAACCTTGGTAATGTTATAACTCTGGAAAGTCTTGTTAGCAAGCTTACTACTTTTGAGCTATCTAATTATGATAATTTCATTGTTCATAATGTTGAATCTACATTTAAGTCTCAAATGGTTCTTCATAAGCCTAAGAAGGGAAAATAAAGAAGTGAGAGCAATGAAAGTGAAAACAACAGTGACAGTGACACTTTTGATGATGATCTAGATGATCTTGATGCACTTATGGCTAGAAGGCTTAAAACAGGAAAAGGGAAATATAAAGGTAAACTTCCTATTATTTGTTTTTCATGTAACAAAGTTGGCCATATTGCAGCAAGATTCCCTGACAGGATTCAAAAAGATGAGAAAAGAGAAAACACGTACAAAGACAAGAGAAATCATAGAGATCACCAAAGGTAGAGAGACTACAAAGACAAAGGTAAGAAATCTTGTGATATTGTTGAAGAGGAAACTAACAGTGAAACTAGTGAATTTGATGAATGTGACATAGAAGTTGTTTATGCTGCTATGAAAGATGATTATGATGAAGATGAGAAAATGGCACTTATTTCATATGTTAGTAAATGTGATAAATGGATTAGTGATAGTGGTTGTTCACATCACATGACTGGTGATAAAAGTAAGTTTGAAATCCTTAATCATTACAAATGTAGAAGTGTTAAGTTTGGTAATGATGCACCATGTTCTATGAAAGGAAAAGGATCAATAAGATTGACTGATAAGATTAGATGTGATAATGCTTATTGGGTTGAAGGTCTTAACTATAATTTTTTGAGTGCGGCACAGTGAACAGTACTGGTTACCGAGTTCAATTTCAACACAAGAAGACTAAAATATTTGATGTCACTAGTGAACTAATTGGAATTGGAGAACAGACAAAAGGTAACTTGTTCTATGTAGACCTATCTGAAGAAACATGTTTTTTTGCACAATAGGATGATGTATGGTTATGGCATAAGAGGTTGTGTCATGTAAATTTTGACAATTTAGTAAGTATCAGCAAGTTGAAGAAAGTTAGAGGTTTACCAAGATTGAAGAAACCTGATAATGTGATGTGTAAACAGTGTCAATTGGGAAAAATGACAAAGTCTAGTTTTAAGAGCCAGACATATACTTTTGACAATATTTTGGAATTGGTTCATATGAACCTTTGTGGACCTATGGGTGTACAAAGTTATTATGGTGATAATATTTCATTATGTTTTTTGATGACTATTATAGAATGATGACTGTAATATTTTTGAAAGAGAAATTTGATGCATTTTAGTTGTTTAAGTGGTATTTGGAAAAAGTTGAAAAAGAAACTGGTAAATCTTGAAATGTTTGAGATATGAAAGAGGAGGAGAGTTTATATCAAATGAGTTCAATTTTTTCTGCAATGATAGGGGAATAAAGAGACTGATGTCTGCACCTAGGACACCATCATAGAATGGTATAGCATAAAGGAGAAATAGATCAATTATGGATTTTGCCAAAACACTGATGATTGAGAAGAATGTTGCACAAAAATTATGGAGAGAAGTTGTAAATATGGTTGTTTATACCTTGAACCGAGTACAAATCAAGAAAGGTATAAATGCTACACCTTTTGGGTTATGGTATGGTTATGCACCTAATGTGAAGTATTTTAGAGTCTTTGGGAGTAAATGCTATATATTGAAAGATAATAGAAATGGAAATTTTGATGCTAAAAGTGATGAAGGCATATTCCTTGGATATTCCACTAAGAGAAAAGCTTACAAGTGTTTGAATTATAACACTAACAAAATTGTGGAAATTACAAATGTTAGAGTTGATGAATATGTAGATAAGAATGAATTTGAGTGCAAGCAAGAGCCTGAAGATTACATATCTTTTGTATACATGAAAGAAGGAGAGGCTAGAAGTGCACCTAACCAAGATGTCGAGGAACTACATGATTATACTAAGCCACAACAAGATATTGTTGAGTCATAGCAGGATGTTGTTCAGCATCACTAGGATGTTGTCGAGCATCAACATGATGCTTCCGAGTATCAGTAGGATGTTGTCAAGCATCAGCAAGATGTTGCCAAGCAATCAGAAGAAGAGGCAAATAATTTACAAGATGAACCTGAAGATCAAGACCAAGGAGAAATCAAATCTGAACCTACTTTCACATAGTATGTGAGAAGACATCATAAGCCTGAAAAAATCATTAGAGATAAAGAATCTAGAGTCATGACAAGAAGTAAGTTGAAAGATCATACATTCTTACTATGTGAGTTTGAGCCTAAAATAGTAAAAGATTCTTTAGAGAATGAAGACTAGATACAAGCCATGAATGAAGAAATAGAGCAGATAGAAAAGAATAAAACTTGGACTCTAGTGCTGAGACCAAAAGATAAGAATGTTATTGGAACAAAATGGGTATTCAGAAATAAGCTCAATGAACATGGAGAAGTTACTAGAAATAAAGCCAGACTGGTATGTAAGGGGTATGCACATGAAGAAGGAATTGAATATGGGGAGAGATTTTCCCCTATTGCAAGATTGGAAGGAGTGAGGAATCTACTTTCTTATGTATCTTATAAAGGATTCAAAGTATATCAAATGGATGTCAAGTCTACATTTTTGAATGGGATATTAGAAGAAGAAGTATACATTGATCAACCAGAAGGATTCGTTGATCCAAGAAATAAGAATATGGTTTGCAAGATACACAAGGCATTGTATGGATTCAAAACAAGCCCCCAGAGTATGGTATGAAAGACTGCTCAACTATCTGATAAAGATTGGATTTGTAAGGACAAATGACAACAACAATATTTACATGAAGATTGAAAAAGGTAAAGGGCTTTTATTAGCTAAAATATTTGTTGATGATATCATATTTGGAGAACAAGATGCCCTATGTCAAAACTTTTCAAATGAGATGCAAACTGAATTTTAAATGTCTATGTTTGGTGAGATCAAATTCTTTGTTGGTTTGCAAGTCTATTAGATGAAGAAAGGTATATATATTACTCAATCTAAATATGTCAAAGGAGATACTTAAAAATTTTGGTATGGAAGATTCCAAACTAGTAAGTACACCTATGGCCACTAGAAAAAAGTTGTCTAAAATTGATGATACAATTCAAGTAAACCAAACCTTGTATAGATCTATGATTGGAAAGGTACAATATGTTGTCCATAGTAGACCGGATATTGCCCTAGTAGTTTGGATTGTTGCAATATTTTTTGCAAATCCTAAAGAGAGTCACATGACGATAGTGAAAAGGATATTGAGATATCTTAAAGGAACAGAGGACTATGGATTGTATTACAAGAAGAATGACAAGTTTGAACTGAAAGTTTACATTGATGTGGATTGTGCTGGAAATGTTCATGATAGAAAGAATACAAGTGGTAGAAAGAATACAAGAAATGTTAAAGCATCAATGGTAATAATGTTTTAAGCATCGTGGTATAGTGACAACCATCTGATGCTTTAAGGTGGATGAGATGGTAGGTGGGACCTTGAACTTCCAGGTCAATATAACATGTATGTTTGTGATTGGTTAAGGTACAGTGATGTGGTGGTTGATTGGACTTTAAAATGGTAAAAGGGACTTCAAAAAAGGGGCCCGCCCATTTGTAAACGTGGCATCTTTTGATTTGACAAAAGTTAGGTAAGGTGTCACGGTAGGGCCTATCTTCCTAGATGATTAAAGTATAGCAAGGTCTAGTGGTTGTTGTCATACCGCTAGGATAAGATGCACATTTTTTAGGGTTAGTGGTATAGCGATGGCCGTTGATCTTGCTTAATGAAAGAAACTGAAAGGTGGGGTCACTTCTTTGAGAATAAGTAAAGAGCTATGTGTTGAAAAGGATCTTACGGCTATCGTTACACCACTGGGTGGAGATGCTCAAGTTTTATGCTTGCACTTTAGCGACAGGGTGACACCTATCTGCTCAGATCAAGATGAAGTTAAGTTATGTTTTTCCCACATGATTAAATTGAAATGTTTTCAGTGGTTGAAAAATCATTTGGGAAAAGGTGGAAAGGATTTATGTGGATTTGTTTGTTGATCGTCCGATGCACTGAAAATAAACTGAATCAACGACTATATTTCAAATTTTGCTATATGATGTTTTTCACATCCTGCGAATGCTGAGGCCACCAACTTTTAGTAATAGTGGGTTTAATGAGCTGCGTGCGGATGGACTGTAAGCATTTGGTGACATTATATATCAAAATTCAAATGTTGTTTCTCTTTAATACTCTCATAAACCTTTTGGCGATCTGGATTTCCTCAAGGAGCGATTTTAAGTGAAGAATTTGCTGGCATCTGGTAGGTTTATTTTCTGAGTTCAAAATTCCTTAAAGTCTATGAAGGTATTGCAAGGAAGTTTCTATTTGCCAATTGATATCATTTAGGGTTCTCTTGAAGTATTCATATATTATTTTGTAAAGGCCCTAGTTTCAAAATGCCGCCAAAGAAGAATTTGTCTGGTCAGACGGAGTATAGGAAGAGGGGGGTTTTTGAAGATTTGATGCAATTACTCCCACATTCTGATAATGGGGCAAAAAGGATGAAAGAGCTTGTCCCAAGAAACCCTAGGGACTCAGTGGCTAAGGTGCTCCATGAAAGAGGAAATTGGATGCGAGATGCTAAGGTGGGAGAGAATCATAATGGCCTTAGCTTGTTTAGGGCAACTTACTCACAGAGAAATTCTTGTGCTCCCCTTAGTAACATATGGTAATTTGATGTTGGGAGGTTAATATTCCCTGGTGTTTTCATGGATGTTGAGTTGTTGATACGAATTGCCAAGTGCTATGATCCTATGACAAGGTGTGTCAAGGATGTCAATGGAAAGAACCTAATTAGCATCATAGAGGATGAGATTAGGGAACCGTTTTCACTGAATGACCCTTTGGTGGGGTTAGAGAAGATAGATTTCAAAGATTTTATAGAGATATATGAGGTACAAAAGGATATTTTGAGAGCAGGGCCTCTAAAGGAATTCATTGATCAAATTGGATCAATGTGTGTTGTAAGTGCAAGCACCCCAAAGCCTTTCAAGCTAGATTTGTTCAATAAGAGAGCACAAGATTTTTATAAGTCTCTCACCTTAATTATAGGGTATGATGAAGCAACTCACATGCCAATCCCATACATGTTCATGATGGTACAAATACTTCACCCCCAATTGGCATTGATTTTTCATTTTGCATCTCATTTGGCTGACTTGATCCATGAGGGATTGTAGGGAATTAGGAACATGAAGGTTACTAGGCCATTTGGATGGTATTAAATGCTTATGCACATGTTCTTATACAAGGGGGAGGGATTTTTTAGTTCAACAATGAATATTGTGAAAGAAAGAAATAGAGACAAAAGGTAAACAATGAATATTGCAGCCCTACATAATGTCCAGAGTAGTGGTTAGGTGTGCAGACACAGAAGGTTTTCTTTCAGGAATGTTCAAAGATAAAATAAGGTGTGCTCATATAGAGCTTCAATTCAATTTCCCTGAGGACATAATAAGGAATGAGTTTGATCTTCAAACTCAAGAAGTTAAGAAAGAGAAATGGATTGTCTACAAAAAGACTATGGATTTCATCCAGAATTTTGATGGAGCCTATGATCCATTGCAAGGTTTTGACCCATGGGAAAAGAAGGTGGATGCCCATATGGAACATTTTGAAGGCATTATGCATGCTATGAATGAGAAGAAAGTTAAGGTCGGTAAGGTAGAACCTAAGAGGGCCAAACAAATTTTGAGCCAGCCTAGATACATGAAGTTCACTCACTCCAAAGGGAGTTTATACAATGCAGAAAAAGAGTGGGTACACTATTCTCTTACCACCACAATAAAGAAGTGAGGATACTCCCTCTACCTCTAAAGGGAAAAGGCCCATGGATGATCTAGCAATGCAGGGACCCTCTCCTAAGAGGCAGAAACAAGAAGTAAGGCCAAGGGAGAAAGCTTATTCTCCTTCTCAGTCCCCCATCCAGTTAGATGAGCATGGGGTAGCAGTGCAACTCATGCAAATGAGAAATGAGGGAGACATCTTGGTTTCCAGTGATGAGTTGCAAGAAGGGATGCCTGAGGCACCTAAAGAGGTAGCCATGGACCTAATTGTCAATGAATTTGAGGGTAAACAATTGGACCCTATTTTGAAACAAGAAAGTGATTCCTTCCTTGTTGATGATAAATTTGTTAAGACTAGGGCATTCTCCCAATTTTTATGGAGGATGAAAATAAATCAATACAAAGAGATTTGTGAGAAAAGAAAGGAAGAGTTCCCTGATAAGGATATAATTGAGATAGAAAATGAGATCAAGGCAGAGAGGATAAGTAGTTTGAAAAAATTACTCCTGAGGTGGGAAGGGCCATGGTTCATACTACAGGGGTGCTAATTCTGCCAGAGTGGGACATTGCTGATGCAACTGTTTTTGATCAGGTCAAGAATTGTAAAATCTTGTATCATTTTATCAAAGAAATAGAAAAGAAGTACAGGTTGTTGCTGCTATTTTGCAAGCTTATTGATTCAAAGTATGATGTATGCAATGTTCAAGGTTACACTTAAGACAAATCTCAAGTCTTTGTCTCTCCTATGAGTTTATTCAGTAAATATTTAAGTCTTTCGAAGGTTTATATGTATGTGTTTAGCTCTGAGTTCTGATCTAGGATTAGATTAAATATTGCTCTAAGTGGGATGCATGTTTACTGAATCTATTTAGGGATTCTCTATAAGTAGGAAAGATTTGGAATATTTTATATTTATTTTTCAAGACCAGTTATCTTTCAATCACTATTGTCTTCATTCTTTCTTCTGATATTTTGCCCAATGGATAGGGCACTGGCCTATATTTTCCCATCTTTTCTTTGTATGGAATGATTGGAATCTTGTAATCTTGAAAACATCAAATCAATACCAATCTTTTACATTTTATTTACTTTATATGTTGTTCTACCCAGTGATGGAGAGTCAATGAGTAATAGGTTGTTACTTAGTACTTTCTCACTGTTATCTGTAGTGAGATCCAATATTAGATAAGAAACAGAGTTAAAACTATTGGATTAGGTGTACCCACCTTGGTTTTGTAGAGCCAGAAGTGAAGAGGGTAGTCTTGTCCCTATAGTTGGTCTAGTTGCTTATAGATTTCCTACATTTGGAATTAACCAATCCTTAACATCAGTCATAAGCATATTGGTATCTGTTGGAGTGTAAAATCTTTTGAAGAACCAACAAAATGGTGACTCTGCTGGGGAATTGTTGAGAAAGTTGTAAGTAACATAGGTACAAGCTGAGCTTGACTCCTAACCTGCTTATTTTTAAAACCAGTTAGTTACCTTACACACAGAGTTAATTCCTTTTCAGTTTTTGCCTACCCTTTCCTATTTGTTTAAAATCATAGAAAATCCCATTAAGCTTGTGTGGTGACTCTGAAACATCTCTGTACTAGTGCCAAATAAAATATCACTATGATTTTCAAAAATACAAGGTCCTGGAGGAAGAAACACCCAAAGGAAAATTTGTAGGATGAGCTTCCAACCACATCTAGATGAGGTCGGGTTAGAAGAGAGAAAACTATCAATGACATGTCTCTTACCTGGAAATAAAAGGGAAACTCAAGACAAGAAGGTCTTGCTCCTCCTAGCCAAGAGGGAAATGCCTCAGAATATGAGGAGGTAGTTGATCTAGGCTTAAACCAGTATGAGGATTATTATTCCCCCATAGAAAGAGAGGGTGAAAGATTACCCCAAAATAGGAGAATGATCCCAAAAAAATGGTATGGGGGGGAGAGGAGATCTAGAAGTAAGAGCAGGAGTGGACAAGATTTTGTTCCCCCTTTCACCCTTGGTTCATCATTACCCCAAGGTCTTCATGAATCTTAGGAACAACAACAAGAGCCTCAAACACAACAAATTGAATCTGAAACAACTTTGCCAGATTCTGAGGAAATATTTGAGGAGGTTTATGAATTCAAAAGAAGAATTCATGAACAAGCAGCCATTAGACAGAAAAGAGAAAAAGAAAGAGAAGAAAAAGTCAGACATGCCATGATAAGGGCTGACTAATTAAAAAGGCAACTAATGAATTTAGAGGCTATAAATTATGTTCCCATCCCTAAAAAAACAAGTGAACAGCCTGTTGTCCATCAGGTGTTTGAAATAAGGGATCCAAAGGATAAGGGAAAGAAAAAAGAAATTGGTATTTCAATCAAGGAGCCAGAAAGTCCTAAGATCCCTATGGATTCAGCTTTGAGGTTGGAAGCAGGTATTGAGAAAGCCAAAAAGGCAAAGGGAATTGCTAGAAAAAGAACTTGAAAAGGTAGAATTAGAAGCTTTAGCACTAGAAATGAAAAAGAAAATTGATTTTCTTAAACGGTCCACGGGGCCCACTAATTTTTCCAGTTCCACTATTGCACAGGGGGCAAATCTTGCAAATTTTGCAAATCAGACAGCTAGTGTTCCCCCACCAAGAGGACTCAAGATCCCTGTAGTAACAAACACTAATGCATCTACATCTCAGGGTGTTGGTACACCCAATATAGGACCTATTCATGAAAGATGTAAATAGTTGGTTTTCACTGGCATCCCTGGATATCCTAACCCTGTCCCTAAAGAAATCAGAAAGAAACTTCCTAAGTTCACTAGAATCAATGTTGTTACTTGTGAGGAGCACCTAAAAAAATTTATTGATGTGATTGATGATTATAATATTGTGCTAGATGATGTTATAATGAAATTATTTGTACAATCCCTAACAGAAGATTCAAGGGATTGGTTTAGGGCTTTTCCACATGGCAGCATAGGTTCATGGGATCAGCTTAAGCATTGTTTCAAAGAATAGTATGGTGATAAAACACATGAGGGTTTTATGATGAATGAATTCAATAACATAAAGAAGAACTTTAATGAGGATGTTGTTGAGTTTAATGTTAGATTCCAAAAGGCCATGCATAAGTTATTACAGCTCATCAGATTGGATGACAGAGTCTGTCTTGTCACATATTTAAATTCTTTTGACTCTAAGATGGGCTACCTTTTGAGGGATAAAAATCCAAGGAGTCTTGTTGAAGCATAAAAATTTATTGTGAACATAGAGAGTAACCAAAGAATTTTAGGAAAGTTAGGGAGAAGGGAAGACAACAAATCACCATTACTAAATAGAAAGGATCCATGAAAGCCTGTGGGTATAAAACCTAAGGATGATGATAGCTTAAAGTAGATTTTGAAAGCAATAAAATATTTGAAGCCTAGTGAAGGTAGAAGTAATAAAGTTATAGGAGGGGATAAGCCTCCATTTAATAATTTCAACAAATTGCCAAGAATGCAGGACTACCCATTTAATACTCAATGGAAAGATGGGAAGCCTATTCTTCTTGAGAGAAGGGATAAACCAAATGATAGGACCCCTAATCCATTGCAAAGAAACTCAATGAATGTAGTGGAGGAGGTCCCATGGTGTATTTCTTGTCAGTCACCACATGATCCTAATTATTGTTCCATATCCCAGAGTGTATCTTCCCAAGGAGAGCAAGAATGCAATGAGGAACAGCCTTATGATGACTAGGGATGGGGGATGATTTCTTCCCATGTGTGGGATGAGGTGGACTCTTCTGAAGAGGGTGAAAATCAGGATGTTTTCAATTCCCAAACCAAAATTGAATCATATCATCAGCAAGTTTTTTCAGATGATGAAGATGTTGAAACAGATCCTGTCCAGTGTAATGTTCAAAAGAGTGAAGAAACAACTACTTTAAGAAGGCCTTCTAATAAGGAGATCACCTTGATAATAGCCAATATGGTTACTCAGGAAAAAAAAAATTATAACTTGAGAAATAGAGTTGTTGGTGATTCAAGTCAGAAGCTTGCTGGAATTTTTATCAAGAAAATAAACAAAGATGTAAAAACATCACAAGACAAGATTAAGGATGTTATTCATGTTGATAAGGTCAAAATAAAGAAAAACAATAAACCTAACATTGTTTATAAGGTGAAATCTAAGCCCACTACTGATGTTGTTCCAGCTTTGCAGAAAGAGAGTGAAGTCCAAATTAATAAACCTGCAGATATATCTGTTCAAGACATTGATAAAGAAATTGCAAATCTAAAGCCAGATGTTTTTGATTCAAAATATGTTCCAATTAATATGAGTAGACTATTGTCACAGATTACTATCAAAGTTCCATTGCTAGAAATGATGAGGATAGAAGAGCATAAGGAGAAGGCCCTAAATTGGGTAAATGGTGTGGTATCCATGGACCCTCAAAAAATAGAGAGACATGAGAAACAAATAGCAACTGTGAAAGATGAAGATGGAAATTATAATGAGGAGATTGTCTCTAAAATTCCTCAAATTTATTTGGATACAAATGTTGTCAGCACTAATGCAGGAATAGTTGATCCTTTCTTCTTGACTCTGCAGATAAATGGAAAGTTGCTAAAAAATTACATGATTGATTCTAGAGCGTCAAATACTGTTATGCTTACTGAGGTTATGAAGTCCTTAGGATTAAAGGTGGGCACACCCCATGGAAGGTGTCAAGCTATGGATTCTAGGGAAGTACCAGTTGTGGGTACTATTAAGGCTTTGCCTTACAGGCTAGCTGCATATCCTAACAAATAGTTAACCATGAGTGTCTTGGTAGTAGATATTCCACCCCAATATGGGATGTTACTATCAAGGAAGTGGAGTGCTTCTATGGGAGGCAGCATACAATGTGATTTTTCATTTGCCACTTTCAATCTGGAGGGACAAAACATTAAGCTTTCTAGAGAACTCAGAACCCCACATATGATTGAGGAAGAAGAAGAAGACACCATGAATTGTTTCCTTGATACTGACATTAATGCTTTCAAAGTCCAAGATAAGAAAGTAAAGGAGGATGTCGAGCCTGCTCACAAATCAGAAAGCCAGTAGGGATGGACTAACTTAGATAGTTTATGGACCATGTATTTTGATGGTGTGAATAGCAAAGAGGGATCTGGAGCTGGAATATTGCTTATCTCTCCCAATGGTAAAACTTTCAAATTCTCTTTTACTTTGTTATTCTCATGCACAAATAATGTTGAATAATATGAGGCCCTATTGATAGGTCTAAGGTTGGCATTGAGGCATGGTATAAAATGTTTGAAAGTAATAGGTGACTCTGAGTTAGTTGTTGCTTAAGTAAGATCAAAGTATGCTTCAAAAAATCAAAAGCTGAAATAGTATAGGAATGCAGTATGGGATGAGATTGAAAGCTTTATTGCTTTTAATATTTGTTGGATTGAAAGAAGTCAAAATAGAATGGCAGATTTGTTGGAAAATGTGGCCCTTAAACTTGAAGATATTACATTTGTAGATATTTCCAATATTGAAGTCCAAGCTAGGCCCTCTATCCCTAATAATGTAGATAATTGGCAAGTTTTCTCTGATGACCAAGACATATTAAGGTTCCTCCAATGTGAATCCCATTTTGGTGACAAAGAGATGGATTTCAGTACTTATGTTGATACAGTGGATGGTAAAGATGTCATTTTTGGGAAAGAGGTTTTACAGTTAAAATCAAATAGAGTTCCCAAAGGATTAGTTGCTCTTGAAAGGGCATTTGAAAATAAAGATAAAGTTTTCTCTGCTAATGTTGATAAAGCGAATGAGCTTGAAGAGATAAACTTAGGCACAGAGATAGCCCCCAAGAACATTTATATAGGCAAGTGTATCTCCCAAAAAACAAGAAAAAATCTGATTAATCTTCTCAAAAAATTCAGGCATTTTTTTGCTTGGTCTTATGAAGATCTTAAAGCCTATAGGGAGGACCTCTTTTAGCATGAGATTCCACTTAAAGAAGGCACAAAACCTTTTAGGAAAAAGTTAAGACCTATTAACCCCATTTTGGCACTTAAAATGCAAGGTGAACTCAAGAAGATGATAGATGCTGGAATAATCAAACCCATTAGACACTCCACTTGGGTTTCAAATTTGGTGCCTGTCAGAAAGAAAAATGGTGACATAAGGCTTTGTGTTGACTTTAGGAATCTTAACATTAATTCTTTAAAGGATAACTATGGATTACCAAATATGGAGAATATGTTGCAGAAAGTCACTGGGTGAGAATTAATGTCTATGATGGATGGTTTTTCTGGTTACAACCAGGTAATGGTCAAAGACATAGAGCAGTTCAAAACTACATTTACAACCCCATGGGGGACATATGTTTACATAAGGATGCCCTTTGGATTGACTAATGCTAGTGCCACTTTTCAAAGGGCTATGGATGTAGCCTTTGCATATTTTATTGAAAAATTTATGGTGGTATATCAAGATGATTTGATAGCTTTCTCAGCTAAAGAAGAACAACATTTCCAACACCTAGAAAAAAATTTATTAGAGCATTAGAGTATGGGGTCTCTTTGAACCCAAAGAAGTGTGCTTTTGGTGTGATAGAAGGGAAACTTCTAGGGCATATTGTTTCAAAAGATGGGGTGAGGATAGACCCTGAAAGAGTGGAGGCTATTGACAAATTGTCTTTACCAAAGAGTATCAAGGGGATTCAGTCCTTTCTATGATAGGTTAATTTCCTAAGGAGGTTTATTACAAAATTTGCAGAGATCAGTATTCCCATATCAAGAATGTTAAAGAAAGGGGAAAAGGTTGAATGGAATATGGAAGCAATACAGGATTTTAATGACATTAAGAGGGCTATCAAGCATGCCCCAATTTTGAAGACACTAGATTATAGAAAACCTATACAAATCTTTTCTTTTGCATCTGCCCACATTATTGCAGCAATATTGTTACAAAAAAATACTGACGGTTTTGAACAACCTATTTCTTTTTTTAGCAAGACTTTGTAGGCAGTAGAGTTGAGCTATGATATTATTGAAAAAAAATCTTATGCCTTGGTAAAGGCCATTAAAACATTTAGATGTTATTTGGTTGGGGCCACAGTGGTTGCCTATGTCCCAAGTGCTACAGTCAAAGATATCTTAGTCCAACAAGAGGTTTCAGGAAGAAGATGTAGGTGGATTAATAGGATACAAAAGTTTAATATTGACATCCACATTACAAAGCTGGTAAGAGGGTTGGGCCTAGCAAAGTTGATGGCCCAAAGCAATCTGAATGCAAACCAGATAAATGTATTGGAGGAGAATCAAAAACCTTTTATATGCAACATGGATTGTTGAAAATGGTACAAGGACATTGTCAAGTATTTACAAAATGTGGTTTTACCTCTAGAATTGGATGATAATAAGAAAAGAACTATTAAGCTTCACTCTTTAAGCTATGCAATTATAAATGGTGAATTGTGGTGGAGGAATAATGAAGGTGTTTTTCTTAGGTGTGTAGATCATGATAAAGCCCAACTTTTGATGGATGAAATGCACAATGAGATTTGTGGAGGACACTACATGGCTAAAACCATAGCCCACAAGATCATCAGGTCAGGTTTTTGGTGGCCATCACTCTTCAAAGATACCCATCGGTTTGTAAAGAAGTGTGATCCTTGTCAAATATTTGGAGGGAAATTGAAATTTAATGGAAACTTACCTCCTAAACATGTTACTGTTCAATCTCCTTTCCAAAAGTGGGGTATGGATTTCATTGGTGAGATCCCTAATAAGTCCAGTGGAGGACATTCTTACATCTTGGTGGCAACTGACTATTTCACCAAGTGGGTTGAGGCAATCCCTACCAGAAGAGCAACTAGTAAGGTAGTGACAGACTTTATGATGCAAAACATCCTTACAAGGTTTGGTTTCCTAGAGACCATGGTGGTTGATAATGCATTATCTTTCAGGTCAGAGGATTTTGTTGGTTTTTGTCAAAACAATGGTATAACAATTTCATATTCATCTTCCTACCATCCACAGGGTAATGGCCAGGCAGAATCCAGCAACAAAAGTTTGATTAAAATTTTGAAAAGAGTTCTGGATAAAAACAAGAAGGCATGGGATTCCAAATTATTATAGGCCCTATGGGCTGACAGGGTTACAATCAAAAAAGCAACAGGATGTGTCCCTTTTGACTTGGTATATGGGATCAATGCAAGTTTACCCCAAAACAATTTATTACACATGTACTAGTTCATTCAGGCATATGATGATGATGTGGAAGAAGATATGACTATTAGGATGAATGATTTGATTCAATTAAATGAGGTAAGGAATGATGCACGTGATAGGAATGAGAGGATGCAGGCCCAGTGTAAAGTCTTGTATGACAAAAGGACTACTCAAAGGAGTTTTATAAATGGTGACATGGTCCTAATGTGGAACGCAAGACTAGAAGATAAAGGAAAGCATGGGAAGTTTGATCCCATTTGGTTAGGCCCATATATCATTGAAGAAAAATGGGGAGAAAATTCTTATTTGTTGAAAAATTTAATAGGAGAGTTTATGGAATTGCCAGTTCATGGTCAATTCTTAAAGTTCTATTTCTCTTAAATCTTTTGGGTCTCTGTACAGGTTTAGCTCAGGGGTTTTGTGTACAGTTCCCTATTTTTGGTCAAAGTTTTGTTCTAGTCTGCTCTTCTAGGAGATTTTATCTTTCTCATTGTATCTGCAAGAGATACACATCCCTAAGCATGAGCCACTATTATCACTATTATAAATTTTTCCAGCCCCATGCTAGTATTTTTGAAAAATAATCCAATTTAAGGGTCTGAGGGTTAGGTTTTATATTGAAAACCCTACGTTTGATAAAGCCCTAATTATTTTTGAAACTTTTTATATTTTGACATTACTTTTTGGCTCACTAATTCTCATAAATATGCATGTGCTAATTTTCACCCCCTTTGACCCATCGCTTCATAGGTTATATTGTTAAGTTGTTAGGCGGGGTACTTTTTAATTTATTTCATTCAGAAGCCTAAGTTTTGGTATTATTTCTCAATAGTTTGTTATCTCTAAAATATGTGGTTGTCATTGAACTACAAGCCTTCCCATTGTCAGAATATCTGACATACGCTTTAGCGATGAGGCGCCATCTATCCAAGCGGGCCCGATTGGTAACAAGATGTGCTGGCATTTAAAGAACAGATCGCATCAACGGCTGTCACTATACCATTGGACCAAGATAATAACCTTTTAAGCATCATGGTACATTGACAACCATCTGATGCTTTAAGGTGGATGAGATGGTAGGTGGGACCTTGAACTTCCAGGTCAGTATAACATGTATGTTTGTGATTGGTTAAGGTACAGTGATGTGGTGGTTGACTGGACTTTAAAATGGTAAAAGGGACTTCAAGAAAGGGGCCCACCCATTTGTAAACATGGCATCTTTTGATTTGACAAAAGTTAGGTGAGGTGTCATGGTAGGGCCTATCTTCCTGAATGATTAAAGTACAGCAAAATCTAGCAATTGTCATCATACCGCTAGGATAAGATGCATGTTTTTTAGGGTTAGCGGTATAGCGATGGCTGTTGATCTTGCTTAATGATAGAAACTGAAAGGTGGGGTCACTTCTTTGAGAATAAGTAAAGAGCTACATGTTGAAAAGGATCTTATGGCTATTGTTACACCACCAGGTGGAGATACTCAAGTTTTATGCTTGTTCTTTAGCGACAAGGTGACACCTGTCTGCTCAGATCGAGATGAAGTTAAGTTATGTTTTTCCCACATGATTAAATTGAAATGTTTTCATTGGTTGAAAACTCTTTTGGGAAAAGGTGGAAAGGAGTTACATGGCTTTGTTTATTGATTCTCCAATGCACCAGAAATAAATTGAATCAACAGCTATATTTCAAATTTTGCTCTATGACGATTTTCACATCCTACGAATGTTGAGGCCGCCAAATTTTAGTAATGGTGGGTTTAATAAGCTATGTGTAGATGGACTGTAAGTAGTTGGTCACATTGTATATCCAAATTCAAATGTTGTTTCTCTTTACTGCTCTCAAAATCCTTCTAGCGATCTGGATTTCCTCAAGGAGTGATTTTAAGTGAAGAATTTGCAGGTGTCTGGTAGGTTTATTTTTTGAGTTCATAATTGCTTAAAGTCTATGAAGGTATTGCAAGGAAGTTTCTATTTTCTAGTTGATAGCATTTAGGTTTCTCTTGAAGTATTCATATATTATTTTGTAAAGGCCCTAGTTTCAAAATGCCGCCAAAGAGGAATTTGTCTGGTCAGACAGAGTATAGGAAGAGGGGGGTTTTTGAAGATTTGATGAAATTACTCCCGCATTATGATAATGCGGCAGCAAGGATGAAAGAGCTTGTCCCAAGAAACCCTAGGGACTTAGTGGCTAAGGCACTCCATGACAGAGGAAATTGGATGCGAGATGCTAAGGTGGGAGAGAATCATAATGGCCTTAGCTTGTTTAGGACAACTTACTCACAGAGAAATTCTTGTGCTCCCCTTAGTAACATATGGAAATTTGATGTTGGGAGGTTAATATTCCTTGGTGTTTTCATGGATGCTGAGTTGTTGATACAAATTGCCAAGTGCTATGATCCTATGACAAGGTGTGTCAAGGATGTCAATGGAAAGAACCTAATTAGCATCATAGAGGATGAGATTAGGGAACCTTTTTCACTGAATGACCCTTCAGTGGGGTTAGAGAAGATAGATTTCAAAGATTTTATAGAGATATATGAGGTACAGAAGGATATTTTGAGAGCAGGGCCTCTAAAGGAATTCATTGATCAAATTGGATCAATGTGTGTTTTAAGTGCAAGCACCCTAGAGCCTTTCAGGCTAGATTTGTTCAATAAGAGAGCACAAGATTTTTATAAGTCTCTCACATTAATTCTAAGGTATGATGAAGCAACTCACATGCCAATCCCATACATGTTCATGATGGTACAAACACTTCACCCCCAGTTGGCATTGATTTTTCATTTTGCATCTCATTTGGCTAACTTGATCCATGACAGATTGTAGGGAATTAGGAACATGAAGGTTACTAGGCCATTTGGATGGTATTCAATGCTTATGCACATGTTCTTATACAAGGGGGAGGGATTTTTTAGTTCAACAATGAATATTGTGAAAGAAAGAAATAGAGAAACCCTCCCAGTCCAGCTATGGACCACAACTCTATCATGGGACAGGATGGATGCCAATTATATTGCTTTTGAGAGAGATTTTGCTTCTAGACTTAGGACTTTGCAATTCTTTGACAATCCTAGAATCCCAACAGAGTTACTGAGACTGATCAGACCAAAGGAATACTGTCAGGACATCACTATTGTCCACAATTTTGGAAATATTATTATATACTTTGTTTCTACAGTTTTCAGAGTGTATGGTTGTAGAGTGGTACCTTATATCTTGCCCTACCAAGTTCCATTAAAAATAGGATATGCTAAAATCTTAAGACAGATTGGTGACTTGCAAGAGTCCACTCTCACTGGTAAGGGAAGGGGAACTTTTTTCCTGGATATAGCTATTGCACACCAATATGTGATTACTAAAGGAGGATGGGTGCATTTAAATAAGGTCTTGCAGCCCTACATAATGTCTAGAGTAGTGGTTAGGTGTGTAGACACAGAAGGTTTTCTTTCAGGAATGTTCAAATATAAAATAAGGTGTGCTCATATAGAGCATCAATTCAATTTCCCTAAGGACATAATAAGGAATGAGTTTGATCTTCAAACTCAAGAAGTTAAGAAAGAGAAATGGATTGTCTACAAAAAGACTGGATTTCATCCAGAATTTTGATGGAGCCTATTGTACACACTAAAAAGGTGCACTTCTATGAACCATTACATGCAAGTTTGCTCAAGAATGAGGCCTCACAAAGCGTCTCATAGCTCTCTATGCATGGAGTTGCAAGGGACTATGATGTATTTGCTCTCAACTAGAGGTACAAGCTTGTAACCTTGCTAGTCAACCACACAACAAGAGATTCGAATGAGGACAAGGGAAAGAGTGCCAATATCCTCAAGAATCACTATGAAAATGCAATGCAAACTAGTCTATGGAAATGAAAATGCAATGCAACTAAGCTATGAAATGGAAAGAACAAGTGTTACAAATCCCTCCTATTAAGCTATGTGAGTTAAATCTATTGCATCAAGGAAACTAAACTAGATGCCATGAAAGCTAAAATGCAAGAATACAAAACTAAGAACAATAAGGTTTCCAAAAGCTCCAAAAAGTCTCCAAGAATTCCTGCAGCATAAGATTAGTATTCAAAACATGATCTGAAAATGGAGGAGAGATCTTTCCTTTTATAAGAAATGTAAAGGAACGGACCATTGAGATTAAGAGGCAAAAGTCTTAATCGGCGGTGGAGGTTGAAAGAGGAGCAATCCATGTGCACAAGTATCCTCCAATGAGAGTGAAGTGTTGACTTTTGAGCCTCATGTGAGACAAAAAGTACTTTTTTCCTTTTTGTGAAATAAGAATAATGTTTTATTTGTGCAACTTAGGATAAGAGGAAAAGTGGGGCTTTTTATTTAATCAAAAGGGGAGGAAATATTCCTTTTAATTAAATAAAGACTTAGGATAAATGGTTAGCCCAAGGATAAAAATCCAATATATGATCGAAATTAAGACTTGATCAAGAAATTAATAATGTTGAAAATATTGATTATTGATAAAAATTATTCAGGATTGATAAATCAAATAAATGGGGCCCAAAGTCTAGGCGACCATTTTAGGGTGCATACACCTATGATCCATTAAAAGGTTTTGAGCCATGGGCAAAGAAGGTGGATGCCCTTACGAAACATTTTGAAGGCATTATGCATGCTGTGAATGAGAAGAAAGTTAAGGTCAGTAAGGTAGAACCTGAGAGGGCCAAACAAATTTTGAGCCAGCCTAGATACATGAAGTTGACTCCAAAGGGAGTTTATACAATGCAGAAAAAGAGTGGGTACACTTTTCTCTTACCACCACAACAAAGAAGTGAGGATACTCCCTCTACCTCTAAAGGGAAAAGGCCCATGGATGATCCAGCAATGCAGGGACCCTCTCCTAAGAGGCAGAAACAAGAAGAAGTAAGGCCAGGGGAGAAAGCTTATTCTCCTTCTTAGTCCCCCATCTAGTTAGATGAGCATGGGGTAGCAGTGCAACTCATGCAAATGAGAAATGAGGGAGACATCTTGGTTTCCAGTGATGAGTTGCAAGAAGGGATGCCTGAGGCACCTAAAGAGGTAGCCATGGACCTAACTGTTGATGAGTTTGAGGGTAAAAAATTGGACCCTATTTTGAAACAAGCAAGTGATTCCTTCCTTGTTGATGATAAATTTGTTAAGACTAGGGCATTCTCCCAATTTTTATGGAGGATGAAAATAAATCAATACAAAGAGATTTGTGAGAAGAGAAAGGAAGAGTTCCCTGATAAGGATATAACTGAGATAGAAAATGAGATCAAGGCAAAGATGGCTAAGCAATTTGAAAAAATTACTCCTAAGGAGGGAAGGGCCATGGTTCATACTATAGGGGTGTTGATTTTGCTAGAGTGGGACATTGTTGATGCAATTGTTTTTTATCAGGTCAGGAAGAGTAAGGTAAAAACTCTTGCTACTATAGAGTAGGCCAAACAAGCTACTAGGGGAATTACCTTTTCCAATGACCATGCAGCCTTGGTGATGTGGTCTCTAAAGAGGGAGGAAAACAAAGGAAAGAGAGGATCTCTCTATAGGATATGGAGATAGTTTACTAGTACAAAGGGTGAGAGAAACTTCTAGTGTAGAGGCATCAAATTTAACCTTCGAAACTACCAAATTTAATGTTAGGGTGGTAGAAAAGGATGCCCAAGAGGAGGAGCTTAGGCTCAAGTTTGAAATGGTTCTTAATTCTTATAATGAGCTCAAAGTTGAGCTAATTCAGAAAGATAAATTAATTGCTCAACTATCTGGACCCTTGGATCACAGGTCTCCCCAATTGGTAATTTCTGATAAGCCTGTAGTGGCTTCATCCTCAAGCCCGATTGTTGAACTTCCACCATCCCCCTACCCAGAGACAAGTATAGATGCAAGGGTTAGTTGGGAGAAACAAATATTGACAAAGGAAACTAACAAACTGAGGGAAATAAGAGTACAACTAGAGAAAGAAAAAGATGAAAATGTGAAGGCCATAGCTCAAGCACACCAGAAATATGAGGAGAATATAACAGATGCAATAATGCAATTTGCTTATGATTTGAAGCCCTCCATTTTTTATAGTCATGTCAACAAATTGCATTCTTTGTTTATAGTTTTGAATAAGGAGAAGACTGAAATGTCACCATTTCTGAAGAAGTGGATAGAGAGATCTCCTAATGTAAAGTTATTTTGAATGCTATCAAAAGGACAAGAAAACCCGGATCCACTAATTAAACCAGTGCATCAGGTTGTGAAGAAAATGGTACAGTATGGCATCATTTTGGATAATTTTATTAGGAATTCAAGCATGTTGAAAGCTGAATTAATGCTTTCAAATTATGAGCTGGTGCCCACCATTTTCACAGATAAGGGGAAATTTAAAGAGTCATGTCAGTGGAGAGAAGAAATGGATGCACTATTGTCAGAAAGGGTGACTGGTGTCCTAAGTGACACTTTTTCCTTTAGCACTACTATCAAGTTGTTAATAAATGCCAAATCAATGTTTGATAACATTCAGCACAAGGTCACTCAAATTGAAAAAGAGTGGGAACAGTTATCAAGTAAGAAGGCTGAATTTGTCAATTTTGATTTCCCAGGTGAAGAAGTATATGATAGGTGGAGGTATCAGTACATACCTCATGTTGAAAAAGTTAATACTCCACCAGCCTCTTAGAGCAAGCAAAGGCAGTCACTTTTTGGGTCATAAAGGTTTATTGAGTTGCAGGATGACATTTATTGTAGTATGGACAGCGAGATGCTGCAGATCAGATTTGTTGAAGAAAGCCAAGGACAAAATTGAAGACATAAAGCAAGGTGACTCAGTTGTAAATATCTCACCTGCTTAATCAGGTGTATTTATTGTAAACCCTTTTGGGTTGTTGTATAGTTTATAGGGTTAAGATTTTTGGAAAAAACCCTAGAATGATCGGTTGCTTGTTGCATCTCCTTGTGTATAAAATGATTTTCCATGATCATTCTAGGTATTGAGAGTCTAGGAGTTAAAAAGATAGAAACTTTGAAACCCTAACCCTCAGTCGAGGATTGTAAAATCTTGTATCATTTTATCAAAGAAATAGAAAAGAAGTATAGGTTGATGCTGCTATTTTGCAAGCTTATTGATTCAGAGTATTATGTATGCAATGTTCAAGGTTACACTTAATACAAATCTCAATTATTTGTCTCTCCTATGAGTTTATTCAGTAAATATTTAATTCTTTCGAAGGTTTATATGTATGTGTTTAGCTCTGAGTTATGATCTAGGATTAGATTAAATATTTCTATGAGTGGGATGCATGTTTACTGAATCTATTTAGGGATTCTCTATAAGTAGGAAAGATTTGGAATATTTTGTATTTATGTTTCAAGACTAGTTATCTTTCAAACACTATTGTATTCATTCTATCTTCTGATATTTTGCCCAATGGATAGGGCACTGGCCTATATTTTCCCATCTTTTCTTTGTATGGAATGATTGAAATCTTGTAATCCTGAAAACATCAAATCAATACTAGTCTTTTACATTTTATTTTATTTATATGTTGTTCTACCCAGTGATGGAGAGTCAATGAGTAATAGGTTGTTACTTAGTACTTTCTCACTATTATCTGTAGTAAGATCCAGTATTAGATAAGAAACAGAGTTAAAACTATTGGATCAGGTGTACCTACCTTGTTTTTGCAGAGCCAAAAGTGAAGAGGGCAGTCTTGTCCCTATAGTTGGTCCAGTTGCTTATAGATTTCCTACATTTGGAATTAACCAATCCTTAACATCAGTCATAAGCATACTAGTATCTCTTGGAGTGTAAAATCTTTTGAAGAAACAACAATGCCAACAGTAGGGATAGATCTATTGTCCATCACATAATGCTTGCCATATGTGGTATCAACATTTAATTTTAAATCTTTCATGACCTCATATGGCATGATATTTATAGCAGCCTAAGAAATAATCATGCAAATCTTCACTAATTTATCATTTACAAAAAGGGTCATATAAAATGGATCTACCTAGGTAGGATGCTTGGTTAGAGTAGTGATAATGTAGATATCTAGGATTATTTCTTTATCTATATTGATTTCACCTCTTTCTTTCTCCTCTAGAACACTATTGAGCAACTTTATTGCACTATGTCTATACTATGGAAACTTCATCATCTCTAATAAAGGAAAATACACCTTCATCTATGATAGAGCATTAGTAATATCAAAAGTTGCTGATGGGACATTTGCGACGGGGTTTACTTTCACTATTTCATTCTTATTACCAATCCCATGCAATTTAGGAAATTGAACTTTTCTTTTATTTTTGTCCATAGGCATTCAGATATTTCTATTTCTTCAAACATAGAATCCATAATTTCTTTTGGTTTTTTAATCTCCTCATGGGATTCTAGGTCTCTATAAATTACATCAAAAATTGGATTTATCTCATATGAAGAAGGCTTCCATCTTGTGGCCAGATCTTGCAATAAAGGCTTATTCTTCTTGAATCCACTTAACATCTCAGCCAATAAGCAACACCTGTCATAAACATCAGCACACTTCCCAATCACAACATTAACTTTGAAAGATAAAACTTTCTCCAAGATAGATAATATTTGTATTGAGAGTTATTGTATGAACTTGATAGTGGGTATACCATCTACATCCTCTGAGGATTTTTATGGTTTACTAAAAAATGAACTCTAAGCATTATAGAAGACAACAATATCTTTCTCTAGATTTGTCCCTTGTTGCTTCTAAATTTCCTTATCCTTTTCTACAAGCTAGACATATAATTCATTTATAACCTTATTCAGTTCTATCTATCTGGTCACATAATTATATAATCAATTCTGCATATTCTTTATCTGATCTTTGTTGAACATGGCTCAAAAAACTAGTTCATTGGTAGAAACAAGTGGATTGGAATCCTCAACTATTTGTACAATTGAAGTCCCTTCAACATTCTTGGAGAAACCCATCAGTTTAGGCTTATAGGTTCCCTTGAAGCTCACCCATATGGCCAATGTCTCTATTTTAGGGTTATAACTAGACGCTATGATTTTTTCCTTAGTATCAAGCTCTACCACAAAATTGAGATCATCCTATTTCCTCACTTGATCCAACAAGAACATTTCCCTCAGGGACAAACTGAGAACCAAGAGAATGTCACTCTTTCTCAAAATTTCTCTTGCCTCACCCATAGTGCAATCATTATCTAAGTCTAATTCCATGAACATTTGATTCACAATCTCTTCACGCTAATATTCTTCAACCCCCATTAATCTACTCTACTTTTGTTCCTTGAACTCTTTCATATTTACTTGAATCCATAAGTCCTTGAATTCCTAGGAGTGAATGAAATTATCTTGTTCAAAAAATCTAGTAAATGTGGCCACTCTTTCATCTCCAAGGCCCATAGGATTCTTATCTCCTTGAAGCTAATCCTTATAACCATGAATCTCTTCCACAAAAATAGAAAGTCGGGAGGAAGGCCCTACTTCTTCACCTTTTCTCATACCCCTTAAAGTTGTAGCTATCTCATCTATGTCCCTTCTGAAAATTCACATAAAATAGGAATAGGTGCGCTCTTAATTTCAGAAACTATAGGAGGAGGAGAGTCTTAATTTGAATCAATAATTTATTTTCTCAACCTTTTGGGAGGAGGTTTTTTTTTTACTTCTCCTATTGCATCACTCTTTCCTTTCAACTTATCAAAATTTTGAATATAAAATTCCCATTGATAAACCTCATTAGTTTCCTCATCATGAAACCAAGGCAATCCACTTAAAATTCTCTATTTTTCCAAGTCCATGAGGGTTTTGACCTTGTTCAACCTTTGGAACACTTCTGAATAATCATTGCAATTCCTTGAAACATCTTCATTTAAATCAAAAGTATACCTATATTCTTTTATTATAGACCTGATATGGCCTTCTAGATCATACTCTCTTGAATTTTCACTATCCATCCAATAAAATTTTAGGTAGTCTTGCAGTTTCTCAAGGGTTTCAAAACCTATAGAAAATACCAAAAATCTAGTTACATTAAACATAAAGTATCTTTCTTTCTAGGGGAATTTTTTTCCTTTTCAAACCACAAGATTTTCCACATGAATTCTAGGAATGCAACTAATCTGATACATAGACATGAAGTTTGTGTAGAGCTTTCCTACACCCATATAATATGAGTATTGTATGATCAGACTTGCACATCTAGTCTACAAAATTGTGTGTGAAATCCTCATCGGGATTTGTCTCCTTAGGCCTTAGAAACTCTCCTATTGAAGGGGGAATCCTTACTACACCACCTCCCATGGCCTTGATAGTCCAAACAATGAATCTATCATGGAATGTTATGTAGTCAGCATTTTTATGATATTGTTCCCATTCTTGGCACCATATCTACACTAGAAGCATGTTTCCCCAACTATTCATAGTGGTTAAGTTTAATGAGTTAAGAAAGATACTTTTGTTCTAAAACAAAATCATATGGGACAATAAATAATAGTGTTTACACTTGTTTGTATTTTCCCATTCAATCAATTCTCTATTCAAAACTCTCTCCAATTCAAAGGCTATGTCATATTCATGCAACAATTAGGAGTGTTGTATCATCATAGATAAATATATAAGATTAATTGGCATTATGGATTTATGGTCATCCCCCAATACCCCATGTACTTTGAAAGAACCACATGACATTATCAATAGGTAAAGGGGTTTTTCCATTCAATCTAGCCACCCTATTATCTTCCCTATTCATAAAAAATGCCACTTCTTTCAGAGTCATGTTATTTACCATTCCCTCATATTCTATAGGGAAGGACTCTTTATCCAACTTAGTAATTGCCTGAGTATTCAGCTCAAAACATTCTTAAATGATTTCTTTCATTATGACCATTAGGGGAGTTCCATCCACATTTCTCATTCTTCTATTTTTCGCTTGTAATGCTTGGCTAATGCATCAATCAATTCAACATCAACAAATATATTTGGCACAATGATTTTAGCCATATCAAACCTCCAAGGATTACATAATGAGATCTTATCATTCCCTTTTGAATAGAATGACCAAAATAATGACCCATCATGAATGGATATAAAAAGAATCCTCACATTCAAACGATTTATTTGAAAACATACCCTTCATCCCAATATCTTGAGATCTAGTCAATACTTTTAACAATGTGTATTGTGGAGGATGAATTAGTGTATCCCCTTCTACCACCTCCTTCTTCCTAGGCATATTTCTATCTGAAAAGGAAAACCAGACAAAGAGATGAATCACTTATTGAATTCCTCATGCCACCTTCCAATTTCTCCACTATCTCCAATGAACTAGTAAATTATCCTCTATGCATAACTCTATTCTTCTACCAAGAATAATATGGCATTAATGGTTTCATCTACAAAAATGTTTCAAAACATCCACATGTGCAAACAAGCCCTCCAAAAATAATCTCCACCTTTCTTTCTATTGACCCTTCATAAATATGTCATCATTTTTTAGTACCCTAAAATCCTTAGTATGTGTAATGTAACCATTTTTCTATCTTGCAAACCTCATATTTGTGTCTTTCAAGAAATAGTGTTCTCTATTTTTCAACCCCTTCATAGCCTCTTCATGTGATATAGTGATCATTACTCTCTTTGAATTTTTAGTGGCTAGCTAAAGAATGAATATTTTATGGTAGGTATTTTAAACCTTTTTTAGGAATTTCTCACCCCAACACTACCTAGACATTCTCATATTTCATCAAATGTTTTTTGTATGATGGTCATATCTTGTTCTAGACATGTTTTATCTAGCTTTATCATTTGGATGGTTTAGATATTTTGTGATCAAGTCATGGAGTTGGTTGTGGTGTTCTAATGGCTCCATAATTTACTTATATTTTTGGTGAGTGTGATATGAAGCATATGTTTCTTAAGTGTGACCTATATTTAGGTCTTATGGTAATGTGATGTAAAGATTTCTTATGTATGATCTCTATTTAGATTTGGTGGTAACATGTTAAATTTAATTGTAATATCATTTTTATTGTGTCCAACATGTTTATTGGCTTAGAAGACATATGTTATATTGGATTAATTTATAAATAATTATATATTTTTGTATCCTAGTAAATTGTGAGAGTGAAGAGATAGATCAAATTAGAAAAGAGAGAAATGTTGGTTCTATGAGTGAATACTTAGTGATGATGTATGTAAGCTAAAAATAAGAGTTTTAAAAGATTTTTGTGACATGAAAGAGAGGTTCATATACAGAGTTGCAGAGGATCGGTCTGAAGTACACTGAAAAAGATCTATATCTAGATAAACTATTGACTTTGGTAAGTGTACTACTAGCATGAATTATTCATGCATGTTTAGATGCAATCTTATCAGTTCACATTTTGTTGGTAAAACATTTTTTAATAGCCATTTTATATAAGGTTAGTTAACCTGACCGATAGTGATCCAAGCAACAATCAAAAAATTGATAGAGAGCCCTTTGTAAAAATTACCTTAACTAGTGTCACCAAGTAGCCAATGTTCATTTCATGAGAATTAGTTTCTCCACATTTATTTTTTTTCTTGTTTGGGTTTCCATGTTATATCTAGTGTTATGGTGTTCATTTTTCTTAAGCTTTCATGATTTTAGTAGTCTTAATTATTTGAATGCTTTATATGCTTACCAGTTTAGAAATTTTTTAAGAAATTGTTTGGAATAACTATTTCACCCTACTCATCTCAGTTATTCAACCTGTTCAATAATTAGTATCAGATATTGGTCCCTTGAACATATAGATTAATTGCTTGAGGGAGATCTAGTATGTTTGAACATATGGAAAGAGAATAGAATTTTGTTGAGGATTGGTATATCATGATAAGAAACATTAAGAGTACCAAACCAGAGAATGAGTTGAAAGAGAATGTAAAGGAAGCCAATGCATGTCTCTAAACTAAGGGAAAAATTTAAAGCAAGACACAAAGAAGTGAGTCAGGAACTGATCAAGGAATAAAAAAAAAGGTAGCAGATCTAGAAAAGAAGCTGAGTGACAATAAAAATATGGAGGAGGTTCTAAAGGAAGAATTCAAACATAAAATGGAAGTTTTAGAAATAAGGCAACACATATAATTGAGAGAGAAGGGGGGGGGGGTTAATGAGTTGTGTACTTAAACCAAAACCTTAAAAAAATTTATCTTTTAAGCTTCAAATTTAAAAGTAACGCATGAAATCACTAATTCACAAAACACATGAACACATAAAACTGATATTATTTTATGTGAAAACCATGTTAGGAGAAAAACCATGGTGGAGATCAAACCCACAAGATGATGTACTCTATAAGAAGAATTATAACTTCTTAGGAGTATTATAATGGGGGATGCACATATATTCAAGGAGAATTCCTATGGCTCACTACTTAAATACAAATGAGGGAAAAAACTCTAGGGAAACAACCCCAAAAATTACAACACAAGGGCTACAACCCTAAGTTGACAAAAATCCATAAATCATGAACTGACTCCTAGCATCTTCTTTATACCAATATAGCTCCAATGAATTACATAACACATTAGATCTCTGACTCAATTTTAGATTCCACTCATACCTCTTCATACATATCCCATACACATGTATCCAGTTTGGATAGGAAAGATAAAGTACTGAGAGGGGAGGGGTGAATCAGTACCCTCAAAAAATTTGACTGAATAAACAATCTACAATGATAGTGTCTATTTAACTAACTGGTTCCATTATTTTCACAATACATTCAAATAACTTCGCAAATGTAAAGTACATGAAAAAAAACAATAAAACATTCATGAAATGTAACTCATGAAACAAGAATTTTGGTTACGCAGAAACCCTTGTTAGAAGGTAAAAACTATAGTGGGGATGACACCCACAAATTCTTCACTACTGCAGATAATAAAGTATGTTGGTTAAGGCTACAAGTGTGATAACTTCTGGTGATCTTACCGTATTAGGAGTAACTTCAGATCGATTAGATCTACCTTGTGAAAGGATTTTAGCAACACCAATTAAGTGTGCACTCGGTTGAGAGATTTACAATCACACTGTTAAGTCTACTCTTTTAGGAGATTTATAACTCTATTATAATGATTAGAAGATAACATCAAATATCTGTAAATGACAACTATGACTTTTTTGAATCAGATCTATGATATACTGAATAAATATCACCTTTATGTGTAGTAAAGTTCTCTCTGTTCTGCTCGGTAGCCTTGTATATTTCTGAATAAACTATACTCTATTTCTGATAACTAATTTGTCATGTAAACCTTGTCTGAATTCTAATGTCTTGAAGGCAGGTACTGCTTCATGATATCCTTCTTGATTGATCTCCTCTACGTATGTCAAAATGACATCAATTACAGTTATATAGTAAATTTCTATGACCTAATTATCTTTACAACATCTTAGAAAACCTAAGATCTATGGTGTATAAAATTAACCTAGATCTAACTATTACATAGGAATCATCACAATAGTTAATGATTACATCCATAATAAATAAGCCTTGATCTTGGTAAAATGTCTTATGAATCTGTGTAAACCATTTGCATAGATAAAGTGCCTTTACTGATTACTATGTCATTTCCTAAATAAATCGATAAACATAGCCTTCTCTGTTCCATGAATAGCATGATGATCAGTGTGTAGAATGCTCGGTGTTTATTGACTTAGTTCTCAGTTAACCCTGTATACATTTAGCTTTTGATTCTTCCTTGTGACTTCTCGGTATGAAGGCTTTGTAGGTTCAATCGACTAGCTTCTATAGCTTCTTATTTCATCCTTTATCGATTGATCTAATTGATACTAATGACAACATCTAATGCTCAAATACAGATAACAATCTCCCCCGTTGGCATTAGTATCAAAACTATAATATATATGAGCCGATATTTCTCAAAAAATTTCTAACACCATATAGACATGTACAAAAACTTACTCTTCTACAAAACTCTCCCTCGGTGCATGCTCTTGGTATGTAGTGTAGTACATTTTTCATATAGAAGTACATTTGGCATATACATTATAATTTCCCCCTTTTTGAGATTAATGCCAAAAACAAAAATTATACTTACAACTTATAAAAAATGTGCATGTGGGTTTTCTTCAATGAATCCAAGAGGTTTTCCCATTCCTCTTTCAAGTTGGTAAGAGCAATGTACTCAAGACCAACTTGTGCATGCATATCAAATATATTTTCTAACATGGATATCTCTGGTGTAATAGCTAAGGCTTGTTCCTTCACAATATGTCTTTCCATTATCTTGAGGTGTGGAAGCAGCTTGACTTGTAGTTCGGTGACTTGGTCACTTATATGTTCTTCTTGCTTCCTCAGATCTTCTCTCAACTACCTTAATTCTTGTACTTTGATAATATTCTTATGAAAAGAATTTGGCTCGGTTAGAGATGCATTAGCACTGGCTAGGATTTTTGCATCCAGCTTCTTTATCTTCTCATTGACCTCGGCACTGAAAGTTTCCATAGTGCATTATTGAAACAAAATTTGAATTATTTTCTGAGTAATGGATTGTAGTTTAGTTATTACCTCAGAAAGCTTGACCTTGTTAATTTCCACTTCTTGGCTTATTTTCTTTGCTAATTTGTTCTATATTTTTGCCTCTTCCCTTTCTTCAATTCTCTTCTCAGCATCTATGTACAGGGCATTGATTTGATTGGAAAGAGTTGCAAGTTGGTCCAAAATAGGTGTTTCCTCATTGATTTGGACATCTGGTACAACTTGCTGCAAAATGTCTTTCACATCCTTGAGAATTTTCTTACTCTTACTTTCTTTCCTTAACTTCTCTTGTGTTACCTTCCTTGTGCACAACTCTCCATACTTCCTCAATTCCTCAGGGTCCAATGTCCCCAAGTCACAGTCAAGAATTTCTATGACTTCATCAAGAGTGACTAGCCCTTTTCCATGTTTCTTCTTTTTCTTCTTGGACTCTTGAGGGGATGATGATACAAATGGAACTATATCCTTTACCTTAACACTTGGCTTGTCTAGCTCAGTAAACATTGTTTCTTCCTTCTTCTACTCCTCGGTGACCTATGTCTCGGTCGATTGAGATTGAGCCTCTGATGTAGTGTTGGTTTGTGTGGTCTCGATAGGCTTAGGGTCATCTTGTGCCTGTGTATCAACCTTTTTTCCTATAGGCGTATTTGTCTCTGCAATATTTGAAGTACTTGGTACTTGTTCTCAGAGTAATCTTTAAGAAACCCCCCTCTTAAAATAGATATAAAATCTTGGCGAATCTTTCATTTTCTTGAAAAAAAATTAATTTCTATTGGCGAATCTCTCTTTTTTTTAAAAAAAAAAAAGGTATTCTTATTGGTAATTATTTTTGAATAACAATTTTTTTTTAAAAATATTGGTGAATCTCAAACAATAAAAAGAAATTAATTAATCACCATGGTGAATACTTCTATTTTAAAAAATAGAATTATTATAGAAAATTATTAGGCTTAATGTCAAAATCTTTGATGGGTTTAAGGAATAGACTCTGTAATAATTACTTGCTACCATTTATTTAAAATATAATCTAATGACCTCATTGTATTGTGTGAAATAAATGTATTGATATTTTTAAATACTAACGGGGCCCAAAATTTCTTCAAGACCATTGATTTATATTGAGATCAACAATCCAATAGAAATTTTAGCTCCCATAAGCATTACAAACCAAATAGTAACTTTTTTACCTCATAAAATATAATGAGGGTCACTAGATTATACTTTAAGTCATTAATAGAAACTAAAAGTTGGTGATAGATCCCTATAGTAACTAATAATCATGATATGTTATTGGAGAATTAATTGAAATTTCTATAATAACTTATAAAATTCTGGCGAATCAAATCTGTATCGAATATTGTGGTGAATTTTCGAGTTCAATATTTTTATAAAATAAATTATTTTGCGATCTAAATATTTCTAAATCAATTTTTTGTAAAAATGTGGCTATTTAGGTCACCTTAAATATTGAATTATTAGCCAAATTTGGATTCTCAAATTTCCAAAATTAGCCAATTGGTGAATATTAGCCACTAAAAATTACTATGCTTGCTCTCGTGTTGTATCCTATGGTTTCTCGGGGATTGAGCCTTCGGGTTCCTTTTGTGTTATAATTTCTTTTGCTTGAACCAGTATTCGAAGGTCACCCAGTATCATACTTACTGCAGGCTCGGTGGGGGCTTTCTCTTCTTGTTGAGCTCTAGCAACTATGATATCATCATCATCCTTTATGTCATCGGGATCACCATTTGTGATGTCCTCAATGAGTACATCATTTGAATCATAGATGATTCCTTGTATTGTTACCTGCTTGGGTGCATCCTGGATTAAATCTTGACAATCGATGCCAACAGTAGTATCAAGTACCTCAGTATCTGATAGCTCAATAGGTTCCTTTGGTGCCGAATCAGAATCATCAGAATGGATGCCTTTACCTTTCCTCTTTGTCTTCCTCTTGAGGATTATGGCCAAAGCCATCTGATTTACCACAACTTAGGCTTGTAATATAGAAGACCAAAGTAATTAACTATTTTCACCAATTTTTGATAGATTTTCATCGCGTATCTGCAGTGCTCGACTCTTCACTAAAAATCTCTTTGAATATGTTTTCATTAAGTCCTCAACCTCTGGAACTATCAATGTAGGCACTGTCATGACTAGGGATTATTCCCTCATTTTCTTTTTAGTATTCAATGCATAAGTCCATCTTGCTAAAATTCTATCATATAAGGCCTTAGGTACATACTTAGAAAATTCAATGGGTACCTTCTTGAACTTAATCATCATTTTATAACAGCTTCTTCTTGTTTTTATTGATCCTCGGTTGACAAGTTGTCAAACTGACTTAATTATGGATCACTCAAACCTCCGTTGACTATTATATTCTCAACAACTTCATTAGTAGAACGGTTCTTATTTACAAAAACATTGAATTGTTCAGTGTCATCTTCATCATCATCAATGTCATCTCTTCCTCTTATTAACTTTCTTCTTTTTCTTTGGGGCTTCGATGGTAACTTTTGTACCTCTCTTCTTCTGATAGGTTTTAGTCAATGTAGGCCTTGATATTTTCACAACTCCTTTCTTCAGTGGAGGTGAAGCTGTAGTGCTTGATCTTGTGTGTGCCCTAGTTTTCACTTCTTCCTGCTTCTTCTTTGGAGTAGGAGTAGGTGAAACCAGTGTAGATTTTGAGTAGAATCTACATCTCTATCAAACTTGATTTCCTCATCATCATGTGCTTTCTCAGAAAGAAGTAACTGACCTTCGGTTGCTACCTCAACTGGTATGCTCTCAGATGCTTCAACATCATCTCCAAATTTCTTTACCAAATTGCTCATCATTTTTCTTGATTTCTTTGTTATTTTCCCTATGATTAGGTTTGTCTTTATCCTTTTCTTAGCCTCTTCATATGTGCCAAATCTAGCAGCTTTTGTATCCTTAGGCTCTGCTAATAAATCTTTGATTGATCTAGAGGCTTGGTCAATATCAAGTTCATAACCCGTAGGGGCTAGCCATTTTGTTCTAGGGTCTACTGCCTTTATCAAAGTATAATTTGTATCAACTAGAAAAAAGATGTCATGTTCATATCTTTCTACTAGCTAGTTGACTCGGTATCCTACTTCTTGAGTCCATTCTTTCCTTAAATTATTTAAAATAACTGTCTACCATACTAACAAAATTGTCTCCCAAACTATTTATCAAATCAGTGATCTAGAGTGTGACTGGCTTGTCGATTGTCCAATCTACATTACTGATTGAAGGGAAAAAAATTTGCACATAAAAGAATATGCAAAGTAGTAAAGATCCAAACTTACAAGTGTTGGATTTCACCAATCGAATAGTCTTCATATTCTCCTCAACTTGCCTCAACAAAAACTCGGCAAGGTCCAACTAAAATCCCTTTTTCATAATTTTACAAGCAATGTCAATTTCTCCACACAGTATACTGTTTGGTCTACTTGATTGAAATATTTTGTACCCTATGACATATGCTCCAAACCTAGTTTTGGGATCTGTGATTATGCTTAATTTCAATTCTCTATCGTCCCATCTGCTCTAGTATTTTTCTCCAGCTCAGTTTTGGGTGCACTCCTTAGTGCCTTGACTTTGTCAATGATCAGGTATCCGGTTACTGCATGTGTGGTGTCTTTTGTGATCTTTATGGGCTTAGCCAACCATAGTTTCCCATCACGATAATGACTTAACACAATTCTTATCCACTTGTTTCGGAAAACCTTCAAAAAATGTAGGGCATTAGTCAAACCCTTGACTTCTAAATGCTCATGATTAGTTTTTAGCTTTCCATTGACACTCAGCTCTTGATAAGTAGCAATTAGCTCAAAATCACCAATCTATCCTATTTTATAGTGAATTTAGGAGTGTACATCTTCAACCAGTAAAACCCTAGGTAGTATGCTCGAAAAAGCTCCCATTTTATCAATATGTGAAGCAACTTTGGGATGAAGCTTGTACTTCGGCTCATTACATGTAGAAGATATAATTTGTCTCACTTCCTCCTCATCTACATCCTTTTATTTTTTGACCTTTGATGTGGACACCATTGTTCTTCATTTAGGGTTTCATTAAAATATCAAATGAATAATTCGGTGATGATAGTACTTACTCGTAATAACAATGAAATTGCTCGAAGTTCTTTAAAACTTTTCTCAAATGCTCTAAAAATATTTTTCTCAAAATCACTCTGTAGACTCTTAGCTCTTCATGATCATAGTGTGAAAAATAAGCTAAGTTCACCATGTATTTATAGCATTTTCAATTTCTTGCTTAATCTTTTTACAATAAATGCTCGACCTAACATGACTCGACAATAACTGTTAAACTCAGTGTATACCACAAAATAACATAAGCTCAGTTAACACATGAAACTTTCAATCAATTAATACCAATGCTTAGTTAACCTTGCAAACAAATACCGACTAGTGACTTTCACTCAGTCTAGCATATACGGACTCTAAATACTTAAAGCTCAAAACTTGTAAAACCATAGTGCATCTTGATTCATGCAGATTTGGTATGAGATCACTTGATATAAGGAACTGTATGATAGATATGATCAATTAGGATTATCAGTTCCATATATACCTTTTTAACTTAGGTTGAGGTGGCGATGTCACCCAATCTAATGGATGAGGTTTCACCGACTGCATTTCTTGACTCAGCATTGTCACCTGATATCTATTTCTTATCCTCATGATATCTTCAATTGTTTCCATTTTCAAATATTTGTGTCTCTAGTGCTCGGTCTCTACAATCTTTACTTAAGTGACTGACTTTGTGACAATGTAAGCATGTCATACTAGTACTTGTCTAGCTATGAGATATACCTCTCCAATTCTTTCTCATGCAGTTAACTATAATATGTCCATATCTTCCACACGCTGTGTAGTTAATCCATGTGTTATAATCCCAAGTATAAGCATTGCCTTGTCTTCTCGGTTGATAGGTCTTATTTTGTCCTTTCGGTGTCCAAACTTGCTTCATCTTTGTTCTACATTCTTGTGAAGTATGTCCATGCATGTTGCAAGTGCAAAAATGTTTCTCCATGTAGGGTTTGTTAGGAGTCCTATTCAACTTAGATCTACACTCATGTGCTTGATGTCCATACTTGTTACAAATATAACAATGACCATTAAACTTAGGAGTGGTTTTAGGATTACCTTGTGCTTTACTCCTGCAAACATTTGATGTGTGGCCTGGTTTACCATAGTGATATCATGTTAGCTTCTTAGGTCTTTGACTCTTGTAGGTGTTCATCTATTTAGCTTTCTTAGATGATTCTCCTTGCTCAGTATAGCCTAATCCAATAGTGCCTCCAAGTCCTCTTTGACTGATCATAAAATCATCAATTTTCTTGGAACCATCTTCATCTTTCTTTATCATTTCATTGTGTTATTGCTGCATCTTCACTTCATGTTTCAATCTTTTATTCTCTTCTTTGAGTTCACCAATGTCTTCAAGTTTCCTTTTCAGCTCACTATTTACTTGATTGATCTCCTGATTAACAACAACCATTTGATTGGATATCTCGAAATGATGATCGGTAAGTCTCGATATCTCAAATTCCTTCTCTTGTAATTTATCAGTCATTTGTCTTCTATCTTCAACAACCAAATTTCTCTCTTGTTCATCATGTCTAGCATTGTTCATCACATCAATAATTCTTACCATTTGTGCTTCTTAACCGATCTGCAGGGTTTTAACTTGTTCAGTTAGATGAAGATTTTTCTTAGATAAATCAGAAATTGCACCTTCAAATATGTCAGATATACTACCTGAACTAGATCCAATATTCTCAAATAGTTCATCAATTTCTTATTTATGATAATCAGTCTCACATTGTTGAATAGCCATATCTTTTCTCTTAACTAGTAACTTCTTCAACTCATCCTTTTCTTGCTTATATTGCTCAATGAAGATTTGCATCTGAATATTTTGATTCTCAATTGTCTTATCTAACTTGTATCTTTCCATCCCGAGATCTTTCCTCCTCAGTGATTAAACTTCCAAATAAGAGATCTAGCTTTGATACCAATTTTTGGGATAGGAAAGATAAAGTACTGAGAGGGGAGGGGTGAATCAATACCCTAAAAAAATTTTACAAAATAAACAATATGCAATGATATTGCCTATCTAACTAACTGATTCCATTGTTTGTAGCATACATTCAAATAACTTTACAAATGTAAAGTGCATGAAAACAAACAATAAAACATTCATGAAATGTAACTCATCACACAAGAATTTTGGCTATGCAAAAACCTTTGTTAGAAGGTAAAAACTATGGTGGGGATGACACCCACAAATTCTTCACTACTGCAAATAATAAAGTATGCCGGTTAAGGATACAAGTGTGATCACTTCTGGTGATCTTACCCTATTAGGAGTAACTTCAGATCGATTAGATCTATCTTGTGAAAGGATTTTAGCAACACCAATTAAGTGTGCACTCGGTTAAGATATTTACAATTAGACTGTTAAGTCTACTTTGTTAGGAGATTTATAACTTTGTTATAATGATTAGAAGATAACATAAAATATCTTTAAATGACAAATATGACTTTTATGAATCAGATCTATGATATACTAAATAAATATCACCTTGATGTGTAGTAAATTGCTCTCTATTCTACTCAGTAGCCTTGTATATATCTGAATAAACTGTACTATGTTTCTGATAACTTCTCTATCATGTAAACCTTGTCTAAATTCTAATGTATTGAAGGAGGCTACTGCTTCATGATCTGTTTCTTGATTGATCTCCTCTACTTATGTCAAAATGAAATCAATTACAATTATATAGTAAATTTCTATGACCTAATTAGGTTTAGAACATCTTAGAAAACCTAAGATCTATGGTGTATAAAATTAACCTAGATCTAACTATTACATAGGAATCATCACAACAGTTAATGATTACATCCATAATAAATAAGCCTCGATCTTGGCAAAACATCTTATGAGTCCATGTAAACCATTTGCATAGATAAATGTGCCTTTACTGATTACTATGTTATTTCCTGAATAACTCGGTAAATACAACCTTCTTTGTTTAGTGAATAGCCTGATGCTCGGTGTGTAGAATGCTCAGTTTTTACTAACTCAGTGCTTAGTTAAGCTTGTATACATTTAGCTTTCAGTTCTTCCTTGTGACTTCTTAGTATGAAGGCTTTGTAGGTTCAACTGACTAGCTTCTATAGCTTCTTATTTCATCCTTTACTGACTGATCTAATTGATAATAATGACAACATCTAATGCTCAAATAGAGATAACATATCCAACCTATCTCACAAATAGATTTTACATAATTGCATTTATACAATTCATCAACCTTGTAGAGATAAACAATGTCAACTTCAACCTTAACACCTCATTACAAAATTAATTCAATTATAGCTCAAGCACACAAATTATCCAAATTATGTCAGAAAAGACATAGTAAGGATCCAAATGAATATCCTCAATCACACTCCAACTCTATAAATCTCTCCTTGAAATTTGCAACTTGTTACACCAACAGGTCGGCCAAGAACAAAGAAAAATACCAACATACCATGGGGAAATCATCCATTCCAATCATACCAATGAATGTGATCTAGAAAAAAAAAATGATGTAATATCATTAGCAAGACCAATGAAATACCCCAATAATGTTCAAACAAGCTCTGTCATTAGATTCATTAGTATCTTTACACTATTCATCATGAGCACCAAACATTCACCTTCATTACTAAAGAAAAATAGATTGACAAAAACCAAATCATGATCCACTTGAGTTGAGTACACAAATGGATGTCCCAAACACACCACTAGGTTATCAACCATAATTTTTTTAGAACCAATCCACACCGATACAAAGACCGAAACATTTTCTTTTCTTGAACACTCAAAATACCAGTCTTTGATCAATCAACTGTAGCCAGCTCAAATTATCATGCTAACCTCTACAACTTTACATGTTGACATCAATAAAAACACATCTCTCCAATATGCGATAACGATATGTGAAGAAAATATTTGCATATTATTTCAATAGGAAGAATGTAAGAATGCCAAAGGAGATCTAAAATACATCAAAACAAAATGAGAAGCTATAATTGGAACTAAATAAGTTGAGATATGAAGAAAAGGTTTATGAAAGTAGTACCATTTGGATCAACTATAATCCGTGCAAAATAATCACAAGGATAAGGATGGACCAGGGTTTATCAATGAGTGTTTATATATGAAGAAAAAAGGTAATGAAAATGAAGTTGAAGATAGAGAAAATTCCAAGGGAACAAGCAAGGTCACAAATATTAAAAAATCTTCAAGAAAGCCTTCGGTTAGGAAACTGAATGCTCAAAGGTATTTATCTTTTAACAATTACTATTTCATATGAAATAACTTTGGTCATAAAGATATCAATTGCAAGATCATAAAGGAACAAAATATCTAATTCTTTAATCATCACAAGTTTTTCCATAAAGAACATCAGTGCAAAAGTCTAGTTTTTAATATAGTTAGAGGAGTACAATGAATAATATCTTTCATAGAAATTTTTATGCATGTCACAACTATGGTAACAAGGCTAATCAATGTAAATATATGGTTTAGTCAATGAGATTAGGATAGAGGAATTCCAATTATTTCAAATGTGGTTAGATTAGTCAATATGCTAATAAATGCAAATCTAGTGATGCTTCAATAAAGTTATTGAATGAAAAGACTATTAAGGTTTCAAATGAATCTTAGAAGAATAAAGTAGTATGGAAAAATAAATCTGATAGTGAAGATATTTTTATGGTACCGAATCTAAGTACTAGCTCTTCTAGTAATTGATTTGAATTCTTTGGCTTGGAGGGATTATTAAGATGCTATATCAGTCACTTTCCCTACTCTGAGGCAACAATGATTGTAACTAGCTTGTATTTGGTATGTTGGGTGATAGAACATGATGATTATAGATATTCTAGTTGATTAATGTGTTCTTTGAGATCTAGTGGTGAGGTATATCATATGGCATCTCTTACAAAATTTTCTTTCTAAATTGTGATGGTGCTACTTTGACTGTAGTAGTCTATATTGCACATAAAATGGTGTGGGAAGCTTTTTAGTTTGACTTTTGTAAATTTTTGTTGAAGAATTTTATTTAGAATGTAAAGATGACATTAAAATATGGCTATAGATTTTATTTTGGTTCTTTGGTTGTATGTTTGGTGTTCTATTTCTTGAGATCTCTACCAGGTAGAGAAAACATTGAGTGGAGGTCTGACATCCTTGTTTGAAAATAAATCTTAAGGTACTTAGGATTTTCAGAAACAGAGAAGATGCTTGCAAAGTATATTTTACATTATTTTAGATGAATGTTTGTTCCGGTTTGGTTATTTCTTGTGTTGTTCCTATGATTCATGTTGAGGAGGGTTCATCCTTTTTTTAACAAATTTTTGGATGTTGTTGTCAATGGTTTTCCTCTAGAATGTAAAAGGAGAAGAACTAGTGTTAAAAGAAAGGAGATTGTTGCCATTTTAGAAGATGAAGAAGAAGAAAAGGAAACTATAGAGAAGGAATAAGAGGTGATTGGAAAGGATATAATTTCTCCATTAGAATCTAACTCTATGGATTTTGATGTGATTCAATCTATGTTAGAGGATGGATAATTTGATAGAATTGATGACATTTGGCTAGGTGCTCTCCGATGAATAGGGAATAGATAGAGGAAATGTTGACTAATCACTTGATTAGTAAAAAGACCATTATTTTTTATATATCTAGTATGATTCCCATTGAATTGATAAATGTTGTTGAAGGAATATTTTTGCAGTATGGTTTAGATTATTATCTTCGGTGGCTTTCTACTATAGACAATTCTCAAGGTAGAATTGAATTCATTGAGGGATAATTAAATGACTTAGGAAAGACATATGATTACATTAAGGATGAAGGAAGAAAATAGATGATAAAGTTTGGTCAGCTTTAGGATAAAATGTTACAGTTGCAAAGGTAAATAGAAGATCCAGTGAAAATATTTTGGTTGGTAAAGAACTTTGTTGAAGTTTAGTTAGAGCATGTCTCTGGTGTCTTTGTTGATGTAGAAAGTTATGAAATATGGTTCTAGTATCTATACTAGACTTGATCCTTCAACATGGTAGTGGAGCATGATAATTTGTGCACTCGAATGGGGGATGCAGTAGGTGAGTGGAAGAGGAAGTCTCTCACCATTAAAGAAAGATATAAGAAAGTTTTTACAGTAAGGTGTATTGTATTTCTTTGATTTAAGGTGTATTGTATTTTTTTTATTTTATGAGTTTTGGTGAGTGGTCCTTTTCCATAGTGGAAAAAGGGGGAGAGAAAAAGGAAGAAAAAAACATTAAAGAAATATCTACTCAAGGGGAGTTTTTGGAATGTTTTGAGTTTTTGTATTTTTAGAGTTTTAATTATTTTTCCATCAATTCCAAAGGGGGAGATTGTTGAACATATTGAGAATTTATTTTGTAATTCCCCACCAAGGAACCCTTGGAAACAAATGGGTAAAACATGCACTAAACAATATTTTTTTAAAACATAGAGTAAAATAATGTATCAATGTGCATCTCATTACCACACCATAATAATAAACAACATGCTAAGAATAAATATAACAATCATCATATGATTGCACACAACTGGAATAATTCACAACACTTCCAAAGGTTCCCAATAAATCTATAACTCAAGTGTGAATGGTATAGGAACATTTAATCTATCATGTGAGAGTTTCAATCCATGAACCCCATAAATCATGACGAGACCATTGGCAATGATCACCCATTGAGCAGACTACTACCTCCTCATGGAAAGTCAATGTAAGAAGCTAAAAAGTACACAACAAGGGTAAACATAAACACGCATATCTAAATCTTGATTGTTATGAATAAGGCCTCTCGAGGATAATGGGTATCTTTAATTGAAACTACATTTCCAACTTGACCTTAGGAAGTTCTCACTATTTTTTATGTGCTAAAAGATTTTGAAGAAATGGTAAAAGATAATGCACAAATGCTAATTTGAGAAGTACAAATGCTAGTTTATGAATTACATGTACTAAACTAATATCAAGAATGCAATAAGGACTAAAAACATGAAATAAATGGTTTTTCTCAATTCCACAATTGAGTAGGCTTATCAACACTAATGTACAACATAAAATTCAAGCTTTCTCCACACTAAAGAGTACTAGATACATGTAGATCAAGGAAATAATCACTCAATTAAAAATACAAATCACATAGTAAATAAACTACACTATGAACAAATGCATCAATACATGCATAAAGATCAAGTACATGTATTTGTAGGAATCTACTCTAAGTACATAACTAAAAAGAGCATAAATGTACATACAACATGAACTAGGTGAGGCATAGCATGGAGCACTCAATACTCAAAGTATCTAATTCTAGAGGAATCTTGTCACATATATATTTGTCCCTAGTAGTGGTATAGTGCAATGCCACCCTACCATGTGGAACCCTTAGGCCCACCGTACTCATGGAAATAGAAACTCATCCAAAAACATAAGACAAACACATAAGCAAGGAGTGGCTAACAGACACGCCAAGTAGATGCATAGTCTCACAAGAAGGGTATGGTGGTCCATTGCAATACACATAATGAAAGACACAAGGTACATGGAGAATACTAGACATGTGAACCAACATCCAAAGAACAATCAAAGAATCACATATCACAACTCATCATGGCTCTACTCACTGCTAATGGAACTAGACGTGAGAGTACTAACCATATGGATTAGCTCAAGCCACACATATCAATATTTCCATTTGGAGCACTAATGGATACCTCACACATGGATCTCTCATCACGTCTAGATATTTGATGGCCTCCACCATCTATGCTCACTCTCGGATCACTCATGATGTCTAGGGATCCAATAATAACAAATTTCAATTACACTCACAAACAGATCCCTCATGACATCTAGAAATTTTATGGTCTCCACTATCTATGCTCACTCTCAGATCACTCACGATATCTAAGGATTTGATGGGTTCCACAAATCCAATTAATATTTTTTAATATTTATACCCAATATATTTTATTATGGTTTTTACTTTTTAAGAAATTCCTTGATGCTTCCACTATGGTCACTTCTGGGTTGGGGTCTACAAAAGGAGCTACTCCATATGAGTACTCAATGTACCTAGTCCTATGGCTCAACATCACACAACATAAACTAATTCTCAACCCACACAAATATTTCAATTGATTTAAAATGAAGAGACAAAGTATAATAGAAATGGTTAGATGCCCTACCTCACACAAATGGAGAAAAATTGAAATGAGAAGAAGAAATTGAAGACTTGAGGGAAATGGAAAAAATATTTGGCAAAGTAGAGCAATCCCAACACGAATCCAATCAGATGCTCTGTGCAAGAATTCAACAACCCAGTCAACCACCATGAAAAAAAGAGTGAATTTATCTAAAATAATTTGGAGCAATATCCAAATTCTCCATCGACTCAAAAGTGAAAAGTGAGGTAAAATAACTCTTTTTCCAAATAAATGGCACTTTTGCCAAGAAGGCCCAAAAAGGAAATTAAAACAAATCACTTAAGTAATTCAAATGAACTATTGACTTTCCCAAGTTAAGTCGAATCAAGTCAAATTAAATGGACTTTGACTACAACAAATTTGAAAATAGAATTAAATCCCCAAACTCATTAAAATAACATTTAATTAAATCTCTTATGCAACAACTACAAGAACTCTAATGTTGAAAGTCTAAACTAAAGAATGAATTTTTGAGTGAGATATTGATTTTTTATTATCTTCAAATAGGTAGAACCCCTACCTAGTGCAACATGAGAGCATTAAAAATGTTATAACTTAACTTACCACAATGAAAAATCTTGAAAGTTTGTGGACAAGACTATATTGATGTCATAGGGTCTTAACTAAAGAGGCAATACACTATCACATGAGTTCATATTAGGGGGTTTTAAATGGGTGAAAAAGGGGACAATATATTGCCTAAATAGGGGGTAGGGGTTTTTTGTGGGGTAGGGGTGGGGGTTTATATAGGAAAAAGGGTGTGGGGGGTATTGGGTGGGTATTGGAGGGGGCTCAAAAAAAAAGGAGTTTGAGGAAATATTATTTGAAAATAGGGAAATTATTTATTATACCATGAATGCATGTGATATGATTTAGGTTCACTAAGTGAAGCCCCTATTATTGATGTTTTTTACAATATACCAAAGTTGCAAAGCCTAGATTTAAAGTTTGCACATGGCTTTATCTAACTATTTGTTGTGGTTCCACAACTACGCTCCCCTTTTTTGGCCACTTGGCCAAGGGCCCCCCCCTTCTTTTGGCTTGTTTTTGAGTTTTGTCTGTTAGTCAAACCCTTGTTTGGGACTGTCTCTTAAGTTTTTGTCAAGTTTCATCCTTTCACACTTTTGACGTTCCCTAGGTGCGAAAGGTCAAAATGATGAAACTACCTTATACCCACCAACTAATGATTCTCATTTCGCATTTTTAGGTTTTCAGACTTTCAAAGGTCCAAAACACTGAAAGTCCAATTTACTGAGTTGGAATAGGCCTTTCGACATTTCGGCCTTTTGGAGGTTCAAGACCCCCAAAAGTCTGAAAGACAGATAGGTGAGGGTGGTTGACGTCACCCCCATCAGAAGCCTATATAAGGCAGAAAGCCAACCATTTTGGTCACTTGTGTGTTTTCTTGCCAGTTGATTTTTGGAGCTTTTTTAGGCGCATTTTGTGTCCAGTCATCTTCTCACTCTTTTGTTTGATCATTTCTTTGGTCTTCTTGCTCTCCTTTGCTTTGTTGAGGTAGGTTTTCTTTGTCTCCCCTCATTTTTTGTTCTCTTTTGTGTTTTTGTTACTTTTTGGGGGTTTCACGCTAGGGTTTGAGTTTTAAGTCTTGTTTAGCATCACTTCAGGGTCGCAGGGTTGTCCCCTTGGACCCCTTTGCATCAAGTTCATGGTCAAACTTGATTCGGGGTCATTTTCAAGCTCTAACCATTGTTTTCCCTTTTTGAATTAGTCAACCCTAATTCTTTTCAGACTTTCACACTCTAAAAGTTTTGAAAAACTAGACCCTGAGGTTTTTTCACCAACTCCACTTATTCAGACTTTCGGACCTTCGCCACCCAAAAATTATCATACTCTGAAGTTTCAAAAGTTGGCGGGTCACCAAAAATCCACTTCGTTGAAATCTCACTTTTTTAGTGTTTTGGACACCAAAAAATCCATGACGTTTCGCCCTCTAAAAGGTTAAAGCTCTAACTGCATGATGTTCTTTTTGTCATTTTAGCGTTTCGAAGGAACCATATTCTTTCAAAGTCTAAAGGTCTAAAATGCCAAAAAATTCCCTTATGAAGCCTTTAGGCTTGGGTTTTCTGGGGTATCTTGGTTTTTCATGTTGTTTCATCAATACTTTTTCCTAATATCATATACTTGTTAATGATTCATGTCCCATTATTTTTTGCAGAATGTTAGAAAAGGTGAACTCCCCTACCATGAAGTATCAATTCAAGGGTTACCATGCACTGTCCAAGGTGGGGAACCTAGATTCTGATATCACAGACACTAACATTGGGAATATCAACTGGAATGACTACTTGATGAAATGTGCCCAGCTGATAGGAAGATATAAGGATTGTACTTATTAGTATATTGTTCACTATTGAATGTAGTGGCACACCGAGTGTCCATCCTCTCTTCAGACTTGATAGTCACACTAGCAAACCACTACATACTAGATGAAAGCCTCGTAAAGAACAACATGGGAGAAGTGGTACTGGACCTCTAACCGGATAATATCAAAGGCATCTTCCATTTTCCAAAAGGGATAGAAAAGTTCTTCAGGATCTCAATAGGCAAAGGGATGACTTTCTACAATAAAGATATCCAGCTATCCCATAAAATTGTAAATACAGATTAGCTCATGCAACCTCTACCAAAGAACAAGCTTGACAAAATAGACATGAGGAGAGGCTACATGAAGGAGGACATCCAAGAAGCCATCACTATGATCAGCCCAGTGTATGGATTGCAAAAATCAATTCAACTGCAGCCATGGATGATCCTTCTCATCGAAAGGATAAAGGAGAGACATGCTAGGTTTGACTAGGAAACCATCCTCAATGACAACCTTGACTAGAAACTAATCATGGTTAAGGGTGACCCTCACTTCTACATGACTTCATACATTGTGTATCTACTGGTTGCAAGGGTAGTGTACCCAAGATTGGTGAAGGTTGGGGCCATGGGTCAACCAAATGCTTGGTTGTTCACGGTATATCCTCAACTAGTCAAAAAAGAGTATCTCATAGAAGATAGCTTGGAATATCTCATCATCAATGATGCCTTTTTTTTCGCCATCATCTGCTCAATCAAAGGAAATTATTCCAAAACAATGTCAAAAGAGGTTGCTACCAAGGTGAAGGCCCTAGGGGCATTTTATATCTAATTCAAAACCTTCACATATATCAGGGTGGTAAGGAGCACTCTCACTCCAAAGAAACTTCCAAGATATCCTTCAGATAGGATTGTTTTATTAGAAATGGCCAAGCAACTGTCAAATGCCCATGAGCACATCAAGCATAAGAAGAAGTATTGTTGGGATTTCCCTATCTCGATAGGCCCCCCATTGTCTGCAAGATATGAAGATTTGCAAGTCTTTTCCTTTTGAGTGGGATGAGTGCCCACTAAAAAACTTCAATCTAATCAGGACTAGATTTGACCCCATTGGCACTTATAGTCATATAATGGGAAGGCACTACATGCATGAGCCTCACATTGAGGATCATTTGATGAACTACACTAATGACTATGAATTCAGAATCTATGACTATTGTTGGATGAGTCTGGAGTTGGCACAGACTTTCCTATTGCTACATATACCCCAGAAGGTTAAAGAGGTTGATTTAGAGGACGTCTTGGATCCAATCTACAACCAAGATAAAATATACACCAAGGCTATCCTTAACACCAAGGTAGACAAGGATGAGAGTGATGATATCAACTTTAAGGCCCGACATGTCATTAAATTTAAAAAGGCATGGATTGCTCATCCATTTCAAATGGATCCCGTACCCATGAAATAACAGTCGGCTCAACCCTCAAAATAGAAAAAGAAGAAAGGAGAGAAAGAGGTTGTGTTGCTAAGGCTAGAGATGGTGTATCGACATAAACTCCCGACTACATATGGGTCAAATCCTCAATCTAAACATCAAAATAATAGGATGACTGGGAGTATAGTGTCATTGGATGTTCCATCTTCAAGCAGTCTAGAACCACCAAGTGCACCCAAGAAGGCACCAAGGATGAAGGTAACTAGACCTAGCCCTGCTAGGGTGATCCCAACAGAAGGGCCCTCCACATAATAGTTCTCATTTTCATTCACATCCCTCCCAAAATAGTTCACAACTAAAAATCCTTTGGAGAATGTAGGAGAAGAGGTTTAACTAGAGTCTCAAGAATCAGCTGAGAAAGCGGCAAACCAAGTTCAAAGAGAGGCCACTGAATCTGAGAATGAATCTTCTATGGGGGTTTCTTCAGAAGAAGATATTGGAGTTCCAATCCCTCCAGCCCAACAAGCTCCACCACCACCTCCACCTCAAGTGCCAGTCCCTCCACCATCTACCACTTCACTTATGCCTCATATTCCAACCAATCCACCTTCTACCACTCCACTTCCACCACAAGTTCAAACTAGTCATCCTCCATCACAACCCCCACCTACTCATATTCCCATCCCTACTCTACCTCCTATGCAAATACTAATGCCTTTGCCTACTCCTCATATTGATCCCATGCCCCTCCACAAAACCCTATTCTATCAGTGCCTACTCCTCCACCCTCTCATACTGAGACTGTTGTGCAACGACTCCAAGGGATGGAAAAGGAGACTGAAGTAGTAAAAGAGGTTCAGTTAGAAGACAAGACTGGGTCAGAAGGACAAACAGGGACATAAGAATAGGAAAAAACAAGAGAGGAGCATAATATAGAGGAAGAACAAGTAGTGGTGGGAGAAGAAGAGGTAGCATGGAAGGGAACAAAAGAGGGAGAACCTGAGCCAGAATGCATAGCTACTACATCCAGCTTAGTAGTACTGTATGAGCCAATCAATGCCTTATCTAAACCCAGCTGGTTCACAAAAAAAATACAACCAAGGCTAAGGGTATACACAGATGAAGAGGACACATACATGGTGATGCTTATTCATGTGTTACATCAAGTAGAATCCATTGCCTGGGCAAGGACCCTATCGTATGTAACACAAGATCAAAGGGGCAGGTGGAAGGCATAGGTAGTCATGCCTACAATGAATATTAGTATGGCTAAAATCACTCTTGAAGACTATGTACTAGAGGAGGTAGACCTGGGAAAGCCAACAAGAGAAGGAAGTAAAACACTATATACATTAGGACAGAAGCATGCCTTATGCTTCATGGATAAATATGAAGAAAAGATAAAAGCCTTGATGGAGTAGAATGACGCTATGAAGAAGTTCATTCTTAAAAAAGTGGGTCCCATTAAGCCAAATAAACCTGAGGCCTCATTACAAGCTATTTTGGAAAGAAAGGGTGCTACTGAGTTGCTAACAGATATTCCACATTCTTTTAATCATGCTTGTTTAGACTGGAAAGATGATTTTGAGGAGTTTTTCAGAACTTCCCTTAGGAAAATTTTGAGACCCTTTAGGGGATTCTTAAGGGGGTCACCAAATTGGTGGATCTTATGTGTGGAGAGGATGGTCTCGAAGAGAAAATTCTTAAGTGGAAAAAGGCCCTTGATGATCTTTTAATAATAAGAAAGCAACGCTTCCAAGTTTTGGTGAAAATATATGAGGGGTCAGAGCTGGAAAACTTTGAAGAATGGATCAAAGATATCACTTAAGCCCTAAACATCTACCAAAAATCCCTGAGTAAGGTGGAAAAGAAAAGAGATGAAGCAATGCTTTGGGTCAAAGAAATGCACAAGTTTTTTGAAAGTTTGGACCTGGATCTCTACAATGATGATCATGAGAAAATGATGCATCCCATTAAAGATATCATAAATCAATACTCAGAAATCTTTAATGGAGTTAGAACAAAGGAGGACCTTCAACAAATGTTTTATCAAAAGGAGGAGATGCAAAAAATGCTAGATCGAGAAGAGGAAATAAGAGGATTCGCCAATGAATTGATCACCTTCCGAGAAAAGCAGCAAGCAAGCCTAGAAGGTATCAAAATGGCATACTTTGAAGAGGTATAGGAGATCATGGATAGGCTCCAAAAGCTGCATCCAAAAATCCTCCCAACTTGCTAAGTGTCCAGTTTTGGACTTAGCCAATTTTGTATGAAGGGAAAAACTTTTTGTGGACTTAGCCAATTTTGAGTTCCAAGATTTTCAGCCTTTCTAGATTTTCGGCCTCCGAAAGTCCAAAACTTGTAAAAATTTTGTTCAACACTTAGCCATTTTTTCAATTCCATTTTTTCAACTCCATTTTTTCGGATGAAGGGTCGAGGTCTGAAATTGCTAGGTCATCACTTCCAACAACTTCCAGTCTTCTTCAATTGATTTTTAGTCAGATTGATCACTTCTATGGGGTCATTTTTACATGATTTAAGGATGTCTTCTTGTTGGATCCATAGAGAAGAGTTGCAACAAGGAATAAAGGGTAGAACTACAAGTTTTCAAAGAAGAACATGTAGGGAGACAGAGGAGTTCTAGAATAAATTTTGAGTTGTTTAATGCATATTTTTCTCTCAAATTATAATGCATGAGGTTTAATTTCATGCTAAGTAGTTTAAACTTGTTTTAGGGATAGTTTATTTTCATATAAACTCTAGTTTAGATTTATTTTCAAGTTTTATGGGAAGCTGAAACCTTAGCTGTGAAATTGATTTCCCTAAAGAGCACAACTCTATAAATTATAAAAAAAACAATGTAATTAAGGTCGGTTATTATTTTAATACAATACTTACAATTGGTGATTCAATCATGGTGTGATTTTTCTACTATCTTTGCGAAATTAACGAATGTGTGTTTTCTCATTCTTTTATTTCAAAGAGCCAATTGATGGTATGGTGATTTTAATCTACGATGACATTAGTTTGGTGTTTATCTTTGTTGTATTTCTTTGTTGTCACAAATTATTGGGAAGATTGTTCTCCAGTGCTTTAAGATAAATTTGTCTCACGTGTGCGCACATTCATGGTGGCTTCGTGATTAGATGAATTTTGACATATCATAAATCTACATTTATTTCCTTGATGATTGGATCTGCTAAGTCGTGATTGTAATTCATTTAGATCTCTATTTTGTGGGTTTCCTCCATCTTCTTGGTACTTTAATTCGCAAAGCAGTGTTGCGTCGATTTATGTCCATTTGTTTAATTTTTGCAATTTCACTATGAATTCTTGTTATGCTATTCTCGTTACTTTTCTCATTTGTTAAAAAAATCAGTAATAATAGATTTGATCAGATTTACATTGCTTTCATCTAAAGATTCAAAAAATACAAAAAGAAAAAAATATTGTTTGTGTTTTAAGATTTGTTTTGCAGTCCCTCCAAGATCGAACCAACAAAGGCCTCCGCATGAATAGATTCACATTTATCTTCAATTGAGCTATCTAAGCGGTTGAAACCCAACCCAAAACGAACCTTGAGATTAATTTATATCATTCTTCCAAGAGGGGAATTTTCACACACAAATTCCTAGCCGTTGTCTCATGTAAAAATGACACTCAACACTATTATTCTAAGATCTATTTGTAATAGTTTGTCATGACAAAAAATAAGGGAATTTGTTTAGTATTTGTGCAATTTTTTAAAGGCTTTCCACATGAGGGTGTTTAGATAGGTCTTGTAGACCTATTCCAATATTTTTTAGAACATTACATAATGTTTGGTATGAATCATGTTTGACTATTTTCTCCTTCTTCTCCATCTACCCCTCATCCTCCCCCTCCCTCTCTCCCTCCCCCTCCTCCCCCTCCTCATTCTTCTTCTTATTCTCCTCCTCCTACTCTTCCTCCATATCCCCCTCCTCACAAACCATTCTAAATATTCTTGACAGACAAACTTTTTTTCAACTAATAACAAAATACAACTCCAACTTCTAAATTTGTGTGGACCTAAAAGTATGAAATTACAACATTTACAAACCATACATTATAGAACTAAGAAAAAAAGTCACCAAATTCCTCCTACTCCTTTTTCTCCTCCTCCTCCTTCTCCTTATTTTTCTTCCCCTACTTCTCCTCCTCCTCCTCCTTTTTCTCCTTCTTCTTCTACCCCTTATCCTCCTCCTCCCCCTCCCCCTCCCCCTCCTCCTCATTCTTCTTCTCCTCCTCCTCTTCCTCCTCCTCCTCCTACTCTTCCTCCTTATCCCCCTCCCCCACCTCCTCACCCACCCCATTCCTATCCTCTATCACCACATCATCCTCCTCTTCCCCTTCCTCCTCCTCCTCTTCCCCCTGCCCCCTCCTTCATTGCATCCTTTGTCACCCCATGCCTCTCCTTCTCCACCCACTCCTCCTCCTCCTTCCTCATTATCCTCTTTCTCCTTCTCCTTCTCCTTCTCCTCCCCCCTTCTCAACATATTCCCACTCCCCATCCCCCTCCTCCTTCTCCTCCACGTCCTCCTCCTCCTCCTTCTCCTCCTCCTCCCTCTCCTTCTCCAACCCCTCCTCCACATCTTCCCCCTCCCCCTCTTTCTTCACCTTCTCCTTCTCCTTCTCCTTCTCCTTCTCCTTCTCCTTCTCCTTCTTCTCCTCCTCCTCTCCCTCCTCCTCTCCCTCCTCCACATCTTACCCCTCCACATCCCCCTCCCCCTTCTCCTCCACCTGATCCTACTCCTTCTTCACCCCTCCATCTCTACCTCTTCCCCCTCCCCTTATTCCTTCCCCCCTCCACTCCCTCATCCTCATCCTCCTCCTACCCCCTTTCCCTTCTCTTCCTCCTCCCCCCTCCTCCTCCCCCCTCCTCTCCCTCCCACTCCCTCTCCTCCTTTTCCCCCTCCCCCTCCCACTCCTTCCCACCTCCCACTCCCTCCTATGCTCCCCTCCTCCTCAGATTCCCCTTCCCTCTCCCCCTCTTCCTCCTCCTCCTCCTTATGTACCTTCCCCTTATCCTCCTCTCCTGACCCACGCCCCTCTTCTCCCTCCTCTTCCTCATCCTACTTCTCCACATTTCTCTTCTCCTTCACCTCCTCCACCTCCCCCTACTCCACCCCCTCCCCTCTCCTTCTCTTCCCCCTCCTCCCTCCTCCTTCCCCTCTCTACTCCCCCCTCTATCCCCCCTCCTCTTCCCCCTCCCCCTTTCCCTCATCTTAATCCTCCTCTACCTTCCCCTTTTCCTCCTCCTCCTCCCCCCTCTTCCCCCTCCTACCCTCCTCACTGGCCCCCCACATCTCCCTACTCTTCCTCCTCCTCCTTCTCCACCTTCCCCCTCCTCCTCATCCTACTCATCCCTCCTTCACCTCCTCCTACCCCCCTCCACATCCCAATCTTCCTCTTCCTCCTCCCCTCCCTCTCCTCCTCTACCCCTCACCTCCTCTTCCTCCTTCTCCTCCTCCCCCCTCCTCCCCTTCCACACCCACCCCTCCTACTCCTCATCTATCATTGTCTCCTCCTCCTCCTTCTCCCTCCCTCTCTCCTCCTCCCCCTTCTCCCTATCATTCTCCCCCTCATCCTCCTCCTCCGCCTCTACCCACTCCCTCTCCTCCTCCCCCCTCCCCCTCAACCTCTACCTCCTCCATCTCCTTCACCACCACCACTCCCTCCTCCTCCTCCTTGTCCACCCCTTCCCATCCTCACCTATGCCATTCCCATCCTCTATCACTACATCATCCTCCTCTACTTGTTCCTCCTGCATCACCTCCTTTTCACCCCTTCCTCTCCTCCTCCTCCTCCCCCTCCACCTCTTCCTCCTCCATCTCCTCTTCCCTCTACCCCTCCCTCTCTCTCCTTATCCCTCCCTCACCCTCTTTGTCTCCCTCCCTAACCCCTTGCATCTACCCCTCCCTCTTCTCATCCTTTTCCCTCCCCACCTTCTCCTCCAACCCCTCCTCATCCACTACCCACTCCCTTTCCCCCTCCTCTCCCCCTCCCCCTCCCTCTCCTCCTCCACCCCTCCCTCACCCCCCTCCTCCACCTCCTCCTTCTCTTTCTCCTTCTCCTTCTCGTCCTCCTCCTACACATCCTCCCCTTCCCCCTCCTCCTCCTCCACCTCATACTCCTCCCTATCCTCCTCCACCACTCCATCTCCTCCTCTTCCCCCTCTACCTCTTCCTCCCCCCTACAATCCCTCCTCTTCGCCCTACTCCTCATCCTCCTCTATCTCCTCCCCCTCCTCTTTCTCTTCCTCGCCCTCCCCCCTCCTTCCCTCCTTCCTCCTCGACTCCCTCCTCTTCCCCACCCCTCCTCCTCATCCTCCCCTACCCCCTACCCCTCATCCTCATCTTCCTCCTTCTCCTCCTTCTTATCTACCTTCACCTTCTCCTCCTCCTCCTCTCCTCACCTATCCCTCTTCCCCCTACTCTTCCTCCTCATCCTCCTCCTCGTCCTCATCCTCCTTCTCCACCTTTCCCTTCTCCTCCTCCTCCTCCTCCTTCCTCCTCCACCTCCCACTCATCCTCATCCTCCCCCTCCCCCTCATTCCCCCTCCACCTCCCACTCCTCCTCATTCTCCCCGTCCCCCTCCTCCACCCCTTCCTCTCCTCCTTTCCCCTTCTCCCATCCTCCTCCCCACTCCACTCCCTCCTTTATCCCCCTTCCTCCTCGTTGTCCTCATCTTCCCCCTCAGCCTCCTCTTACTCCTCCTTCTCTAAATTCCCCTTCTCCTCCTCCCCCTCCTCCCCTCCTCACCCACCCCCTCTTCTCCCTCCCTCCTTCTCCTCATCCTCCTCCTCATCTCACTCCCCATCCTCTACCTCCTCCCCACACTCCCTCCTCCCCCCCCCCCTCTCCTCCTCTTCCCCTCACCCTCCTCTTCCCCTCCTTCTCCTCCTCTACTCCCCTCTCCTCATCCTTCCCCTTCTCCCCCTCCCCCTTCTCCCTTCCATCCTCCTCCCCTCCCTCTACCCACTGCCTCTCCTCCTCCCCCTCCCCCTCCTCCTCCACCTCTACCTCCTCCATCTCCTCCTCCTCCCCCATCTCCTCCTATCCTCACCCATCTCATTCCCATCCCCTATTAATACATCTTCCTCCATCACTTCCTTTTTCACCCCTACCACTCCTCCACCCTCCACCTCTCCTCCCCCTCCCCCTCCTCCTCCTCATCATCCATCTCCTCATCCCTCTACCCCCTCTCCCCCTCTCCCTCCCTCCCTGCCTCCCTCACCCCATCCATCTCCATCTCCACCTCCCTCTCCTTACATTTTTCCCCTCCACCTCCAACCCCTCCAATCCATCCTCATTCTCTACCCCCTCCCCCTCCCCTCCTCTACTCACTCCCCCTCCCCCTCTTCCTCCTCCCTCTCTCCTCCACCCCTCCATCACCCCCCTCCACCTCCTCCTCCTCCTTCCCCCCATCACCCCCCTTCACCTCCTCCTCCTCCTTCCCACCATCTTCTCCTTCCTCTTCCCCATCCTCCTCCTTCTCCTCCTATTTCTCTTTCTCCTCCTCCTTCTCATCCCCGTCCCCATCCCCCCACTCCTACTCCTCCACCTCATCCTCCTCCCTCTCCTCCTCCACCCCTCCCTTTCCTCCTCTACCCCCCCTCCCCCTCTTCCTTCTCCCTCCACCCCCTCCCCCTCCTCTTCCTCATCCTCTCCCCTCTCCTTATCTACCCCCTCCTCCTCCTCCTCCTCCCACACCCCCTCCCCTCCTCCTCTTCCTCCTTCTCATCCTCCTCCTTATCTACCTTTCCCTTCTCTTCCTCATCCTCCCCCACCCCATCCCCCTTCCCCTTTCTCCTCCTCCTATCTACCTTCCCCTTCCCCTTCCCCTTCTCCTCCTCCTCCTCCCCACTCCACTCCCTCCCTTATCCCCCTTCCTCCTCGTTGTCCTCATCTTCCCCCTCACCCTCCTCTTACTCCTCCTCCTCTACCTTCCCCTTCCCCTTCTCCTCACCCACCCCCCTCTTCTCCCTACCTCCTCCTCCTCCTCCTTGACCTCCTCTTGCCCCCTCAACATCCCAATCCTCCTCATCTCACTCCCCATCCTCTGCCTCCTCCCCCTCCCCTTACCTCATCTTCCTCCACCTCTCATCCCCTCTCCCTCCCTCCCTCCCTCCCTCTCCTTATGGTTTTCCCCTCCACCCCCAATCCATCCTCATCCTCTACCCCCTCCCTCTCCCCTCCTCTACCCACTCCCACTCCCCCTCTTCCTCCTCCCTCTCTTCCTCCACCCCTCCATCGCCCCCCTCCACCTCCTCCTCCTCCTCCTTCCCCCCATCTTCTCCCTCCTCTTCCCCCTCCTCCTCCCCCTACTCCTACTCCTCCACCTCATCCTCCTCCCTCTCATCCTCCACCCCTCCCTTTCCTCCTATACCCCCTCCCCCTCTTCCTTCTCCCTCCACTCCCTCCCCCTCCCTCTTCCTCCTCCCCCTCTCCTTATCTACCCCCCTCCCCCTCCTCCTTTCCCCCTCCACTCCCTCCTCTATCCCACCCTCCTCCTCGTCCTCCCCTATACCCTCCCCTCATCCTCCTCTTCCTCCTTCTCATCCTCCTCCTTCTCTACCTTCCCCTTCTCCTCCTCATCCTCCCCCACCCCATCCCCTTCTCCTCCTCCTCTCTACCTTCCCCTTCTCTTCCTCATCCTCCCCTTCCCCCTCTTCTTCCTCCTCCTCCTCCTCCTCCTCCTCCTCCTCTACCTTCCCCTTCTCCTCCTCCTCCCCCCCTCCTCCCCTTCTCACCCAACCCCCTCTTCCTTCCCCCCTCCACTCCCTCCCTCTCCCCTCCTCCTCCTCCTCTACACCCTCCCCCTTTCTCCTCCTCTCCCCTCCTCCCCTTCTCACCCACCCCACTCTTCTTTCCCTCCTCCTCTTCCCCCCTCCCCCTCTTCCTTCCCCCCTCCCTTCCCCCCCTCCTCGTCCTCTACCCCTCCCCCCTCAAAACTCGCTTCCAAATTTAATATTAACATAAAAAGGCTAAACCATGTGACTAGGAACATGTAAAATAAAATTAATTATTCATGTATTGTCATTTATTTCTCTAACTATTCACTTTTATAGACTTCAACTAAACATAATGGTATATTAAGAAAGAGTGTATTTGAAAGAGTATTTTTGTATTATAATTGCAAAAAAATACAATTACTTTATGATGCATTACAAATATCACTTTAAAAGAATAAATCACAATGCACAACAATAATATCTTTAATCAATTTAACATAAAATTTAAAAAAGCAAAATAAAATAATAATAATAATATAGAAACAAGAGAGACACTCTCAAAGATGTCCATGACCATCTTGTGAGAACTTTTGGAGGGATATTTCTATCCCTCCTAAAAAATATATTTTTTATTAATTTTAATTGTCAATAAACACAAATAAAATGTTAATTATTTTTTACCTTTTCATTCCACCATAGAAAATACAATAATCTGATTGCTGTCCAATGACTTCTTTACACTCCAGTCCAACCATCCTGCATATTTTTCATCATCCAAATAACTTGCAGCTAACCAAACAGACCTAATTGAATTCATTGAAAGACCACAAAGCATGTAATCAACATAAATATTAATGCAAACTCATGAAACAAACTTGACTGTATGTGAAATCATTGTTTTTGGCTGCTGATTTCCAACTCGATTTCTCCAGCTGGTGTCCATGACCATGGAGGCCTTTGCAGGGAAAGATAATAGGTGCCTGCAATGAGGGTTTCTTAGGATAAATAATCCATTCTAGTCAATGGATACAACAATATTCTCTCCGAAATTACATGATAGTATCATCAATTTGATAAATGCTCCATTCTAGTCAATGGCTAGTATCATCAATTTGATTATTGAAGCAACTTGCTGCTATATAGAAGCTCAATATCCTTGTTCAATATAGCTGCTATAATCAAATCCTTTTAGCTACTCACAAGCAATTAGCTTCCCCAAAAGCCCATATTATATCCTTTCAACCTAAATTTTGTTCATGCCCACTTAAAATTATCTAATACCCAGTCAAATTCTTCAAACCCCCTACCGGCAGCGCACTGCTCTGATGGCTTCTGAACCGAATCAAGAGGTCACTTGAGATCCAAAAAGTGGAGTCACTATGTACTTGTTAAGAGACATTTGCATTCTCTGATTCCTTTCTGTCTCTTTCCTGGTGCTACTTCTGCTTTCTCTATCTTGGTATGCTTACTCTAGTTATTTAGGAGAAGGTTGCACTCGACTTCAAGTATTCTTCTATGAAATACATGCATTATTCTAGAAAAATTTATCGAAATACATGCATTATTCACCGACCCAAAGCACAGTTGTTTCATGATTCACAAATTACAAATTAAGGATGGTCGCTTTGCAGTCTAATGTTTGAGATAAACAGAATTACAAATGTTGTTGGTGCCACATGGCATACACAACAAAATTGTGACCATTTAGTAGACTCTTCACAAGCAAAATGTTTCAATAAAATTAGAACAGCTTAGCTCTCACTTATGAGGTTATCCAAGGATAATCTGAGCTAATTCTAATGTTTAAGTATGTTGCAGAGCTGCTCTGTAAAATGATTAGTATGGATGATGGCTAATCATATATTATTAACTTGTGCAAGACACCTAGAATGTCTCTAGAATTGAACATAATTAGGCTCCTACTTCCTATGCGTTCTTTCTTAAAAAGTATTATTAACTTGTGCAAGACATAATCAGGCTCCTACTTCCTATGCGTTCTTTCTTAAAAAGTATTGGGTTGTATTTTGACTAAATGAAATGCTAGCAAATCTTTTTTTTCGAACTGTTCCTTGTAAAATGGGCTTATGTAAGCATCTAAACAGGTAATCAATAGCAGATTAAATAGAGCAAGAGTTTATGCTTAACAATAGGAGAATTCAAAATTGTCAATGTACGCTGTAGCTAATGCATTGGGTGAGCAATTATTATTTTCTGTTGTAGTTTCTGTAGACATTATTTGTTTCTAATGTTTCAGATGTCATCGTTACTTCGTGTTGGAATTTTATTTTTTTTGTTTGCTCTGATTTTCTATGTCTGGGGAAATGTATTTCACCTGATAAAATGAAATTGAAATAGAAATTATAAATATTTAAATTATAAAAAAGTTTTAAATATGACATAAAAAATTACACTCAATTTTTATTTTTATTTTTTAAAAAACTTCTTAAATTTATAAACGTAATAAAATTACAAGAGCATTGGTTGCCAGCGAGGCTAGCCATTGGGAGACTGCTTAAAAAAACTCCCTTGCTTTATTTGAAAAATTGATGCTTAAAAAAACAATATGTTGCTTTATTTGAAAAATTCATGCATTTAAAAATCTGGGTAGCAAGCCTTTCTGAAATTTCTTTATTCACCCCTGGCCTATTGTTCAAGAGTCAAATGAATTTCCCAGAGCTTTCTTTCTCTCCAACATTGCACATTCATCATCACATGCAAGCTTTCTCTGGCTCATCAGAACCCTGGTCAAATATGACTCTATGGACTGCAAGGGAGGAAGCAATCTGTGGACTGGATCAGCCCTGATAGTGTTACCTCCAACATCGCATGGAATATGTGCAATCGTTGCAAATGTGCATTTGGTATCAGCCACATCTCCAAGATTGTTTGATGTGTTCTAGATGTAAAACACATGCTGGCTCTTCAATTTTATAAATCTCTTACAGATTTCAGATTGAAGGCATTTCTTGATTCTGAAAGGATGGAATTGGGTGAAGCTTTTCCTTCCACCATCATGAGCAGGCTTGAATAGTGGAAAGGATCCCTTCATACTATTTCTTTTATCTTTCTCTATGAACTAAACGAGCATAATCAGTAAGTCTCTGTGTATTTTTGTTTGTAATCTAATTGTTTTGTAAGCCTCTGTATCTTTTATCTTTTTACAGGTGATATTTTAGCGTTGTTTGGTATGCTGGTAAAAAATGATAAGAGATTTGTAAAGAGATTGTAACAGCTGGATAAACCATAAGTTCTTGGCACCTGAGTTTAAGGTTCATGGTTAAAGGTCTTGAGAGTGAACTGATTCTGACCAATCAAGTATGTCTCATGACTCTAGACAACTTCTATTTAGAATTTAGGCATTGTGTATGAATTGTTATCATTTTGTGCTTTATAAGTTTAACTAGTACTTTCTTCTATTATATAAATGCATTGTGGATGACCTGTTATCATATTGTGCTCTATTAGTTTAAATAATTCTTTCTTCTATTATATAAGCTATTATTTACTCGTTTGACTTGTATTTTTATAATACTTTCTTAAATAAGCCTATCAAAATAGGGTCACTCTATTCCATTTGATGCCCTACTGTAATGTAAAATATTATCATATTATAAGTAGGGCTTTACCGCACTCAAGAGTTTACATAATTAAATTGGCAAGAGACGTAATAACTTCATTCCACTTACTGAATTCTTTCTTTAGAGAGATGTCCATACTTTGCTCCTCCCATTTTGATTATACTTTTATTGCTATAACTTGATATTATGAGTTACATATTTGATAATTTTGAATGAATGATATTCAATATTGTCCATTGGCAACTTAGGCACAACCATGATGGAATGGGATGGTGAAGAAAGGAAAAGAAGATATCAAAGAAAGGAAAAGAAGAGATGACGATCATGAGGTTAGCATACTTTTTCTTCTTTCTAAAACTTAGCTATACTGGAATGCCATGATAAAATAGATTAGAGAATATTAATACATCAAATCATTTGCTTTGCTTTATGCTATAAATTAGTATGAAGTTCCTTAACATGAATTGTTGCATAGCTATAGTTGACAGAATGTTCGTTGCAGAATAATAGTTAACATATACTTGATATATGGATGCCTTGTCAAATTCTCCATTATAGATGCTTTAGAAAAACATCAAATGCATCTACTCTGCCTCTGCCTACAATCTCCCACTCTAGATTCTAAATCCTCAAAAACCATAATGCTCCTTTGTAAAAACCCAGCAAAAATCTCAAATCAACAATACCTTTATTTCAACAATTTTCAACAAGTGTAGCTGTCAGATTATTTCATATTTAACAACATCCCAACAATTCAACTTCAAAACATTAAATTGTCTTCACACTAGCTCTATAGATCAAATAGTCAAGAAATCTAAAGGGAAAGAAAGCTTTCTCAAATTTCTTAAAGCATAAGTTAATCCTTCTTGTCATCTTTGGAACCTTGAAGAAACAAAAGGTATGCATGGTACATGTTACAATGAAGTTTTATAGATAATGCAGATTATTGTAGTCTGTAGTTGTTATGTGTGTGACACCTCCAATCTGTCTTATCATATATTCTCTAAACATTATAATTTCTCTTACCAGCATCCCCATATTATTCTTCATTCAATACTTTGTCAAACCTTTCCTTTGTATATTACTATCCCTTAGAATCACATCATTGATTTCCTCTTGATCTCACTTCCACTGACATGCTTTAATCTTTATTGCCCTTTGACTGTTTCTGTATTTTAAAACATTGTCACATTCTGTAGCTGTAGCTGCAACATCATATTCAAGATTTCTACTTTGATTTGTATGCCATTATAAATCATCATATCATACTCAGTAACTCCGTTAGACACATGCTTATGAAATTCTCTGTTGCAACCTTTCTTTGAAATGTAGATCCTCCTATTGTATTTACTTTAGTGATTTGAAAGTTGATCCCTTTGCAATGATATCTAATTGTTTCAAAATGGCATTGTATTCTGTAGCTGGCTATGCATGAATTTCATCTGTTTGGTCCTCACTCTTGCTTATTCATAATTCATATGCAATGCCCCTTGAA